>JAPTHN010000001.1:24592549-25069526 GCA_026936325.1 Platynereis dumerilii | reverse complement strand
CAACATTTTGCCAAAGATATTTTATTCAAGCATAACTTATATATATAATATGTTATAATACAATGTAATTGTAATAACAGCAGACAAACTGAATGAGCGGCTCCAACAGTCTTGATATCACCACTCAGAAGGAGGATATTGAATGTTCCAATGGTCACCCGAATAGGCAAAAGCAGTACTTTAGTAACAGCAAGCTTTACTACCGTATAAACTGAAAAACATGAAGCCATTAACTAAATCAAATTGCACCAGAATTCAGATAAGAATGTTTGACAAGTTCACACTTTTGTAAATGAACTGTAATCCAAGCTTGCAATACATCGGATTCCTCAGAAAAACTGAAATACACATCTTGCAAAGACTTTGGATGAATGCCATCGTAAATCGGGGCGTATTTCTACCAGAAAATTGCTTCTCAAATTCGAGGACAATGAAATAATTGTCAAACAAACAGATCTTCTGTGACGACTAGATCCGGCCTATCCTCGTCACGATCATGAAGTCAATCCGATATCTCGGTAATCAAAAGAGAATATATTCTGGTTCCACATAGAAAACACAGACACATTGTTCACAGAGACTATGGGTTAATGCCATCATGAATCAACGCCTTAATCTCCCAAAAATTTTCTTAAATTGGAAGACGATGAAAAATTTGAAAATGGTAAAAAAATTGAATTTAAACTGTCATTTTCAGAAATCTTCGCATTGCGCATGACAGACTACACATTTTTGGGATGTCATCACAAAATATTCCCCATGTTAAAAAATACCAAAATTGATTTAATTGCCACGCAGCTGCTACCATCCATAGCTAAGTAATCAGCATTGTGACAACTTGCCCCTGTGACAACTAGCCCCGGTCTCCCTTACATAATTTCAATCAGGGAGATTCAGAGTTTACCTTGAGTAGACCTAAGTTTTATATTCTGTCACTCTATAACAACAATATCACAACACCATTAAAGGGCTCACCTCACCAGCATGCATTGCATTTTTTTTGCCAGATTACCTGCAACTTGCTCAAATCTTTAAGCTGAAACTGTAAAATCACGAGAAAGTGTTCTTTTTTAGCGATCGGTTCCAATGATGAGAGCACATCTTTAAACCTTAATGGATAATACTGAAAAATAAAGGGATTTTGAAATTTTTAAACTGCCCGCAAGCACATGACAGGACATGTTACACATTTTACTACAGACAGACCAAAAGGTTGTTTGTGTGATGTCTCTGTCTGCATTTGAAAAGAAAGCATTCAACCAAAATGTTGAATGCAAAAAGAGGTTTCTGAAAAAAAGAAACAATTCTCAGATTCCAAAGCTGCGCAAAGTTATTTGTCCCCTCTCAATGCGCCAAATCTTTATTAAGCACAAATGGAGGCTTCACTCCGGGTGAAGCAAAATGCTTGAAAAACAGCATTAACAACACTGGTCAACGATGATTTTGCTACCTGAGGAGAAATACCTCTATCGAAATTTGGCAAAAAAGCAGGCGTGAGAGCTGTTCGAGTGTAAAAGAAATGTGTTCTAGGCTATAAAAATTTAGATTTAGAAATTATCTTAGCATTTGTAGTGATGATTTTAATATCCTGAATCAAAATATGACCTAATTGTTTGCTCAGACTTTTCCAACTACAAATATTTGAGGGTTAGAGGTGCCAGAAATAGGCAATTTTTACTAATTAATCTCTGGTTGGTTTATAACTATTTTAAGATATGAACATTTCGTATGAGGTGCTACAGCCAGTAATTAAAACCTATTTGTGGGCTGCTAAGGGTCTACTTTGGCTAAAAAAAATATTGATAATTTTATATTATTAAATTTGATAACAAAAATATTCGGAAAGTTTATGCTTGTTCTCAATCTGATTTTGAATGTCCATTTTTAAATGCTCGGGAGAATGTATGCCCAAAGTTATGTCAAATCACACTCCACCTCCAATAGCTCAGACTCTGAAGGGACTGCTTGATCATCATTAAAGAAGGGGTTGTGTGAAGTGCATATTTGATGATTTAATTCTCTGCGATTTGATTTCTTCTTGACAGAAATTGTTGGTTTGAGCAAAACAGTATGGAAAACAGTTGAAACCATGTCAAATTTTAGGCACTGGCCTACACAGTGACTGAGGCTGCAGGTCTGTGGGCATTAGAGAGTGGTATTTGGAATTATATCTGCATTACCTGACCATACCAACCAGAACATTTTAATTTCTAATTTATTGCATCAAAACAGTCGCCCTGAAAGTTGAAACTGACACATTAAAGCATCCATTGTCACATGGTATAATTCGTTTTAGAATATCATTACTTTTAACACCAGCCACAGAGGCCCAAATTTGGAAATTTAAACATGAAAGGACTGTATTACTCGTGCTCAACCATGAATTCTGACAGTCTCTTCACTGCAGGCGCTGTTCATTCTGTCCAGAAGGAATCCAGTGTTGCTTAGGATGAACATTGGTGAGGCAGAGGGGTCCTGGAGCATAATACTATATTATTATACATACATAAAAACGAATTTTCTTTGACTAATTTGTTTTGGTTTCTAAGAAGAGTGTGAATAATTTCATACATAGACACTGGGAAATGGAAATAATGGGGGAAAATACCCAAAATTAAACCATTACTTTTGGTGAAAGTGACCAAGCACAGCCACCAATATGAATTGAAATATCTAAATCGCAGGTAAAAATGCCTGAATCAATAGCTGTCTGGCCATACCAATGATATCAACTAACATGAGTGTGAATTCCTTCAGAATTAATAATAATCCCTTGTAAATGGGATCGAAATATTTGCCTTCAGTGTCAATAATCTCCTCGGAAACAACTAATTCTGACATGTATTTTAATTCCACTTGTCCTAATGACCATACAACTCATTCCTGACCTACCAAAACAGATTTGGATGGATAGCCCTTGATGTCAACTGTCATTTGACACCTTGGTTTCATTGTTACTACAACTATCAATCCTCCAAAAGCTAAATAAATGTTGCCTTCAGTGTCAATAATCTCCTCGGAAACACAAAATTCTCCCACGTATTCTCAAATCCACCTATCCTAATCTCAAATCCACCTATCCTAATCACCATATAACTCATTTCTGGATAGCCCTTAATATGAACTTACATTTGGCACATTGGTTTCCTTGTAACTACAACTTTCAACCCTCCAAAAGCGAATATATATTGCCTTCACAGTCAATAATCTTCTCGGAAACACACAATTCTCCCACGTATTCTCAAATCCACCTATCCTAATCACCATATAACTCATTTCTGACCCACCAAAACAGATATGGATGGATAGCCCTTAATATGAACTTACATTTGGCACATTGGTTTCCTTGTTACTACAACTGTAAACCTCCAAAAGCCAAATATATATTGCCTTCAGTGTCAATAATCTCCTTAGACACACCAAATTCTCCTTTGTATTCTCAATTCCACCTATCATAATTACCATATAACACACTCCTGACCCATCAAAACAGATATGGATGGATTGCCCTTGATGTCAAATTGCATCTGGCACATTGGTTTCTTTGTAACTTCAACTGTCAACCCTCCAAAAGCTAAATAAATGTTGCCTTCAGTGTCAATAATCTCCTCGGAAACACCAAATTCTCTCACATATTCTCAATTCCACCTATCCTAATCACCATATAATTCATTTCTGACCCACCAAAACAGATATGGGTCGATAGCCCTTAATATGAACTTAAATTGGGCACATTGATTTCCTTGTAACTACAACTGTCAACCCTTCAAAAGCTAAATTAATGTCGAATTCAGTGTCAATAATCTCCTCGGAAACACTTATTTCTCCCATGTATTTTCAATTTCACTTATCCTAATCACCATATAATTCATTCTTGACCCATCAAAACAGATATGGATGGATAGCCCTTAGTATGTACTTTCATTTGGCACAATAGTTTCCTAGTTGGTCAATTCCACAGAAGTGTACCACTTTAAGTATTTTTTTAAATCTTAGTGATCGTCAAATCATTCACAGTAGCAAACCTGTATGGTCTCTACTGCCCAAAACAAGTTAAATTTTTCTCATATGGTGTTCCGTTTTGAAATAATCAACATTTTCCTCAAATCTGTTCAGAATTTTAGGCAAAAATCAAAATTGAAAGAAGCAGTTGCTTATTATCTTCATACTGATCACACATACATCGCAGAAAAGCAAAGTCATGTTTTTTATGCCTGCAAAGGTACTCAGAAGTTGTTTTGAAAACATGTTTACTAACACTAATGTTGAAGAGGTTTCACACTTCATCTAAGTTAGACATTGCTGGTACATTGTCCCATCAGTCACACCAAAACATAATAAATTGACCTCACTCAGTGAATTATTTGTTTTTGGCAGACTTTTTTTCATTGTTATCTAGTACATAGTGACAGATAACTGGGCATGAATTGTCTTGAAGATTATTCTCACTCATTTGTATGAAGAATGGTGTGTAAACATTGTCCCTTCAGTCACATTCGAACATGATAAATTGACCACATGCACCGAATTACTTGTTTTTTGTTGATTTTAATCATTATTATTTTGTATAAAGTGACACCTGGATTGTCCTCTCTAATTTCCAATAATTTTTATGGCGAAAAAGTATTGAAATCCTGACCCTGAGTCAAAAATCTTACTTGGAGCATGGTGAAAAGTTTGGTGATGGATAACTTGTTGCTGAACTGCATGGCAGGGTCTATTAATGCTAATAGGAATATAAGGACAAACTGTTTGGTAAGTTCATGTGGAATACAAGTTAAATATTCAGCCAACCTGAGTCCAGAAACATGGCCTCTTATCAATATGATATCCATGAAATAACTCAAAAATAAGATGCATGCAGTGACTATGCACCATACTGCATTCACAGGAACCAAAAATACAGGATTATGTTCAAGGATGGCTTGGATTAAAGAGGATTGCAATTACTCAGTAAATCTGGTGCCAGAAGCATGGAAGCTGTCTCCCTACAGACGTGACAAACAAATTGGTTTCCCATTTAGGCCTTTCATAGATATGTTACTAAAAATGTTTCTGACAAGTTTTTCCAGCCTAGAAAATACACTCTAGATGATTGGAAGCCCATAGCATAGACCATAATATGCATATTGCACATGTTTAAACTGTGCCAAGGATAAAAAAACAACCATTTCAAGAATAATTTGTTTTTTTCGTATGAAGGGACTGAGACACATCCACAAATTTTGGAACATAGTTATATATTTACCATAACTAATCACCAAAAAAAAAAGGTATTGTGAACGTTTGCCCACTTGGTCATTTTGCCAATATAAAACTCCAATTTTCTGCTGTTTTTTTTATTCCGGACTCACATTTGGACTACTGCTACACCTTGAACAATCGAGATATATCTATGAATATATTTTTTTGCACTCTTGACCTACACTAAAGTAATTTTGTGTTAAATGTATTAAATTGACAATGCATTCTTTTCTGATGGATCATTGCGTTACTTTAACCTTATATTTCGCCAATAATTTGAATCTAAAGACGTTTATTAAATACTTTTGAGATACTGTCCCATCAGTCACAAAGAGGTGTCCCATCAGTCACAGAATGAATGAGGCACTGCTGGAGAACCATTGATCCACCAGTCTAAATGTGGGCCTGATTTGAAAGCTTATCTCAATACATTTACAATGCACTATGACAATAAGTTGTGACATGTGAACTGAGATAGTAATTACATGTTCAGCAAACTCACAAAAAACGGTGGTCAAAAAAGTCCCTTCAGTCACAAGAGCATATTTGACCTCATATCAAAACTAAAAATCAAATTCTGGGATGTTTTTTATAATATTTTGCAACTTCATGGGCACAACAACAAAATGTCATAACATCAAAATCTTCCTCTCTTTCGTTCTATTACATTTTGACTCCTATTAAGGTGGAAAATACATTGATTGTCCCAAAGTCACGGTGGAATTGACCAGAATTAGATTGTCAGCTGAAGCTAGATCAGACCTCCATTGGTGGGCGAAATGTATTACCGCTCACAATGGCGTTTCAATTTATAGGCCGAATTGGTTAGGGCCGGTTAGACATGTCTATACCGACGCCTCGGCTCGCGGGCTAGGGGCTTCCCTTGATAATGTTGAGTGGTTCTCTTTGTCGTATACAGGTTCTCGTAGTTGGATGCTTCAAAACTCTATTAATTGGCGTGAAATGCACGCAGCCGTTTTGGCGCTATACACATGGGCCCCCTTGCTTCGTGGGTCATGTGTCATATTCCGTATTGATAACTCTGTAACTTGCAATGTTTTGAACAAGGCCTATTCCCCGGTGAGGGAATTCATGTTTTTCGTGAGGCATTGGTTCATGACAATAGAGTGTCATAACATTTCTATTACACCTGTATACATTTCGACTAATGATAACATTGATGCCGATGACCTGAGTAAGTTAAAGGTCAATGACTTCTAGCAGCGCCATCCCTCGGCCTCTGGAGCCATGACGTGGCCCGATGAGGTCTTCATGAACTTTGATTATTAGCTAGTTGTTCTCGCTTTTCAGGTCTCGATGCCAGGGCATCTGCTCTCATTGCCTCGGGTTGGGCACCTCGTACAAGGGCAGCTTACTCTGTGGCCGTCTCCAGATATTGTAGATTCACCGACGCCTTCTCACTCCGTCCTTTGCCTCTTCTGGAGAATAATTTACTCAGATACATAGCTTACTTATCTTCACAGGGGCTTGCTAGTTCAACTATTTCTAATTGCTTGTCGTCCATAAGGGCCTGGGTCATTGCACTAGGGGGTATTGAACCCACAATCTGGACGCCAAGGCTCCGCCTGGCCGTGAAGGCAGTGTCATGTATTGATACGCCACCTAGGCAAGTTAGCCCACTTACATTTCATTTACTTTCAAAGATTATTTATTCCCTGCCTAATTCTTATGACAGTCTGATGATTGCATCGGTTTTACTCTTGCATTATTTTGCTTGTCTCAGTGCTTCTGACAATTTAGTCCGAGCCCATGGGACATTAAATGGAGGTGGGTTGTATCCAGTGTTCTATGCTGGGGCAACTGAAAGACCCTGGGCATCCCTGAATTAATAGGGTATGTACCAGACTCACAGTCTTCTCATCTCATCATCATACGGCGATCGCCTGCCTCGATATAGCCCACTAAGGTGCTGCTGAGGCGTAAAACACAAACAAAAAACAAACAACTCAGCGCTTCTGAGCTTTGCATCGATCCCACCACTGGGGTAGCTCCACTTAGATCTTCCGTCTCCTTCCCTGCTTCTGATAGGATGCTGTCTCATGTTTCATCTTCTAAAACAGCCCATAGGGGTTTCTCCGTGTATGTTGGTTGCTCAGGGCACCCTGTTTGTTCACCTTGCACAGTGCACACTCAGGGCATTTATCCATCAGTTCCCTGCTGCGCTTAACTCCTTTTTGTTTTCAACCTCATCAGGGCTCCCCTTAGATTATCCCAGTTATAATTCTATCATAAAAACTTTGGTAAACAGGGTAGGTTTAGATCCCTCTCTTTATTCCACCCACTCGCTCCGAGCGGGTGCAGCCACATAAGCAGCTCAGGCTGGCTTGCCCGAGACCCAGATCCAAAGACTGGGCCGGTGGAGATCGGACGCATACAAAATTTACATGAGGCCGGACCCCTCATCTTACTCTCATCTCGCCCCTCACCTCGTTCACCATCATCCTTAGCCTAGCAGCACGGTCTCGTTTTTCTCGACCTTGCACCCCTCACCTCACTTGATGCTCTTGGGTATTTCACAGGCTCAATGTTTGGGCAACCCAGAGCATCTACACTCTACACTCAAAATGTCACTTATCTATGTTGTTCTATCTGTGTGTCTACCTGTCTGCTGTATGTCATGTCTATCCGTGTTTGAATGTTTGTGTGTGACTGTCTACTGTGTGTCTTGAATTTGCCTAATTTCAATAAAGGCACTACGACCATGTTTACTTAACTTTCTTGTTTGTGGTTACTCAAATGGTTTGCGATATTGTAATAATCTGTAAATGAAAAATAATAATTCTATTTCATGGCCAGAACTGTATAACATAATTTTTTTCCTAAATTTTGTTTGGAAGGTGGGAATTAAACAATTTGTCATGCAATAAAGCATTTTAATTTTTATTTGATGTCTAAATCAAGACAGTAGTTTGTATGGTATATACAGAAATTTAAATTAAGAGAGTGATTATTCTTAATCCATTCGGTCAATCCTACGAACACTAAATTTTTGTCAGAGACCAATCATATACGATTGGTTGTTTCTGTTGAATCATATGGGAGGACTCCTACTCTGGTTCAAGCTCACCAGAAAAAGCGATGATGAAATAATTCCAAACAGAAATGGAACCTTGTTGAGCACTGGCAATAAAAAAACTGTTTGATGATGAATAGCGAACATTCATTCCTTGTTTTGCATGTCTTAAAGGAGTTCACGGGGCTGGCAAAACAAAATCAAAAGGTTTGTTTGCATATTAATTTCAAAGAATTCCATCCGGTTTTTCAACGTCAAAAATTTTTCAACCTCAAAAATTTTTGAAGGAATCTTATGTGACCAGTTACTTAATTTTATGTCTCAGTCACTGTCAAATGATCTCTCGGCTTACCGTAAACTCTATAGTTGTAATAATGTACTTGTTAAATGTATTGAAAATTGGAGGAAGGCGATGGATGATAATTACCATGTCGGGTGTATTCTAATTGATCTTTCTAAAGCTTTTGATAGTTTGCCACACGGACTCTTAATAGCCAAGTTACATGCCTATGGTGTTTCAAAAGAAGCATGCTCACATATTATGAATTATCTGCAAAATAGAAAACAAGCTGTAAAATTAGGAAATATCCGCAGTGAGTGGCTAAACTTAAAAAATGGTGTCCCACAAGGATCACTTATGGGTCCATTACTTTTTAATATTTTCATAAATGATTTCTTATTGGACTTAAAGAAGACATGTGAAGTTTATAATTATGCTGATGATAACACTCTGTCATACTCCCATAAAAACTTATCAGTTGTGAAGAATAAGCTTGAGCAAGCCTCTGAACAGGCAATTTTTTGGTTCAAAGCTAACTATATGAAAGCCAACCCTTCCAAATTCCAGGCAATATGTTTCAGTCGAGACAACCAACAAATAGAATTGGAAGTGGAAAATAAAACTATTAAATCTGAACCAGTTGTCAAGCTGCTGGGAATCCACATTGACCAAAAGTTAAACTTTAACCACCATGTCTCAATAATATCAAAAAAGGCAGGAAGACAAATAAATGCATTGCAAAGAATATGCAAATATGTTGACTATGAAGGCAGACTCAGGGTATATGAGGCATTTGTGGCTTCCAATTTTGTGTATTGTTCCTTAGCGTACAATACTTTCTCTGTCTGCCAGAGTCGAGAAATTGAGAAATTGAATAAAAGGGCCTTAAGATTAGTATGTAATGACTATGAGAGCACATATGATGACTTATTGATAAAAACGGGTAAAAAGATGCTGTATGTAAACCATAGAAATAATTTAGTGGAATTTGTGTTTAAAGTTATAAATAACTTGGCACCACCAATGGAAAGTAACTTTTTTGAGAAGCAGGTATCTCCATATAACATGCGCGACAGTAACAAAATTGTACTTTGTCAGTTTAATACCATTCAATACGGTAAAAAGTCAATAAGGTTTCAAGGTCCTTCATTATGGAATTCACTCCCTAACTATCTAAAATCTTGTGACGAATTTAATTCATTTAAGTCAGCTCTACTAAAAAGTAATTTCCTTAAGAACTGTGACTGTACTTTATGTATACTATGTTTGAGAAACTCCATATAATATCAAATGACGCTAACTTGTTATCTTAAAGCAAATTAAAATCAAATGACGCTAACTTGTTTTGTAATGTAACTTGAGTTTCATCTTATTCATTTCTCATTTGTATATATCATATTATCGCCTTATTGTTGTGTTATTTTACTTGTCGGTTAAAAGCTTTGTAGCTTATGTTTCTTGTTTTTATTGTCATCACCGACGTGAAATAAAGTTTTATCTTATCTTTTTTTTTTTTCTTTTTTTTTTTAAAGAGATCAGCAGAAATGTTTAAAACTAATTGTCAAACATTCTTATCTGAATTCTGGTGCAATTCGATTTAGTTAATAGCTTCCTGTCTTTCGGTTTATATGGTAGAATAGCAAAAGAGTTGGTCTGGTTGGCATAAGTGACACAAACAAATCAAAGAATGTAAACTTACACATATCTACACTCTCTTCAATGCCAAAGACATCCTAAGACTTTTTCAAAGAAATTGAATGGTGTTGACAAGAAATTTGTATTTAGAACTGTAATAATCAGGTGGAAAACTACTAATTGGGTGCTTGCTTTACTTCAACAATCTGACAGAATCAAATAATTGGAGCTGATGCCACAAAAGTCTCAGAAAGTTGACCACACAGTAGTACAGTGATCAGTGAATGGAAAAATCAATGTTTCCCGGTCTTTTGTGTAGGCAGGCATGGAAAGGCAACTACACTGTGTAAACGCACCCAGTCAGTCAGCCACACTGCTGTTGCAGCCCATTGAGCTGATATCCCAAAGAGAGCGTAAGTGAATAGAACAACTTACATCAACTTCACTTGGCTGCCTGGCTTCCTCTGATTTCTTTCTATGGACCCCCGCCTGTGTCTAACAGCCATTCATCCAAGTCCTTTAGAAACTTCCCAGCTTTGTTAGGGATTAATTAATTGTCTGAACAATGCTGAGGACATGCGCATGAATACCACTAATACCCAAAAACAATACAAGCGTATGCAATTCGAATTTGGATATTGCAGGATCAGAGCCATTTTGCAAAAACACACAGATATATGGTGCAAATGCAATAGTTGACCTTGTACATCTCACTTATTTTGATAATGTTCTGGCATGCAAAGTATCTTCTCTTTTATAATATTTGCACAAACAGTCATACATTGTTTGTATACTATGTTAGCTTTTAGCAGTTAGACATGATATAAAATATGTAAGAATCTGCAACTTATAGAACCAACAACACCCAACAATAACTGTGAATTTTGAGAAAATGTTTTTCATAGTCAACTGTCAAATTTGATATCAAAACACAAATGTCCAGGGCATTTCTTGGACTTGTCACATGCTAGTATATATGGATGGATTAAATCGATTTACAAGCCCTGATATTCCATGCCTGTCAATGATTGACTGGTACTTCCGCTCGTGGCGGAGGAGAATCAACATTACAGGCAACTTCTGCAACCTGAAATGCAATGCAATAATGCTTCAGCAAATTCGTAGTTTTGGTCTGATACTAAAACCTTCTTAAATCTAGAAACCATGACTTAAATTGTGGCACACTAATTTTGGACGATTTTGGGGTTTTCGTATCTGTTGTGAATAAAACATCCAACTGACTTAGCATGGCAGTTGGTCATAATTAACCTCGCGGCAATTTGGTTGGCTGCTATTGCCGTTGGTCTGGCGCCCTTAGGCAGTAGTAGCCAACTAGTCATGCCCCGTTAATATTTATATATTAACACAGAACAGCCAGATGCTGTGTTCACCTCATTGGCTGACAGCCTGACAGTACATTTAAAACCAGATGCACAATATTGCAATCAGAAAGAATCAGAGTTTACTTTGAATAGGCCTTAGTTTTATATGTCACTCCATTACAACATTAAAGTGCTCACCTCACCAGCATACATTGCATTTTTTACCAGATTACATGCAAATTCCTCAAATCTTTAAGCTGAAACTGTAAAATCACAAGAATGCGTCCTATTTTTAGCGATCGGTTCCAATGCTGAGAGCACATCCTTAAACCTTTGAAAAGGATAACACTGAAAATAAAGGGATTTTGATATTTTTAAACTGCCCGCAAGCACATGACAGGTCCTATTACACATTTTACAACAGACAGTTTGTGTGATGTCTCTCTCTGCATTTGAAAAGAAAGCATTCAACCAAAATGTTGAATGCAAAAAGAGGTTTCTGAAATAAGGAAACAATTGTCAGATTTCCAATCTGCGCGGAGTTATTTGTCCTCTCTCGGTGCGCCAAATCTTTACTAAAGCACAAATGAAGGCTTCACTCCAGGTGAAGCAAAATACTTGAAAAATAGCATTAACAATCAGCAAATGGATTACATTTAATTAAATGCTGCCAAATTACTTACCAAATTCTTATTTAAAAATCAAATCTGTATCAGAGCACTGTATATGATACGATCCATTTGATGCAAAATACTGTTTATTTTGATGAACTATGATTTTCAAGCAAATAGCTCAACGTTTCAAATGTTAAACAATTTTTGTGTCTTTTCGATGGTAAGCCCACTGTGCTAATGCAACAAACTTGGAATGAAATAACACAGTTTCCAAAATATTCCTGTTATTCCCAGTTTTTATTTATGAATTCCAAGAAAATGTGTGAGAAAATATATTACTTCCATTGAAAGCCATCTGGTTAATATACATCGCAAAAAAAACAACGAATTTTCTCTCCTTGTCAGTAAGACAGATTAGCGCCTTCATAATTTAAAAAAAATGGAAATTCAGCTATTAAAGTCAACATGCTATACACAGTCAGACATTGAAAATGTTGTGATTTGCCAAGTATTATTAAACTTTTGCATTAGATCAAACTTAAAAATGAATAAGACAAAGAAAATTGTTTGGTGCTGATGTAATATTTGGATTAAGTTACATTAGCAATAAAAAAAAAACAACTGTCACACCCAGTTGTTTATGGTGTTTTTGGCCTACGGCCTCGACCAATATTACTGCTTCGGCCAATAAGACTCAATATTGGTCTCCTCACCATCCACTATCTATATAATATTAGTTTTAAGAAACTAGTGTAAGCAACAGAGTGATGAAAAAAGGTGGGAAAGTTTTACATGCTCTCTGAGCACATTTTTGTGAAATCTGCCCAATAGCAAATCTGCCAAATGGCAAATGATGAAATGGAAAAAGATAAAAGTCTATAGATCTATGATAAAAGTACTGCATGCCAAGATGCAAATTCTGGGAACATTAGCTTTCCCCAGGCACAGAAATGTGCTGACACAGCCTGGATGCTGCCATGCGCAACGCGTAGCCAGCTGCAGCGTAGGCTGTAGCATGAAATTGCCAAATTGTCCTTTCGAATATCCAGTATTTCTAATGAAGGTGGTTGCTCTCATCTGGACAATTTTCACTGCGACTGATGTGGCCACAAAAAGGACTACAGCACTTTTGTGCATTGAATGGAATTAATCAGAGTGTGCTGACCTTTCTGTATGGAGACGAAAAGGTCAGGGCCATAATAAAAATATATTATGGACAAGTGGCCTGTGTGCACTGGTGCCTATTCTGAAGACACTAAATTGCCAAGTGGACGAGACTGCAGCGGCCTCAGCTCTCAGAAAATTGAAGAAATAAGCAAAAGCTCTCAGATCAAATTAAAGTCTCATTTGTGTATGTAATAATTGTCAGCTGATGATGTTTCCCCACAAGGAGCTAAATCAAGTTGGATCAGGTGTCATAGGAAAATAAATGAGAGACTCTGACCTTCAACTTAACTGTAATCATCCAGATTTGCAAATCAATGAATGTTTCAAACATAACAATGTATAACTTATATATATATAGACAGTATGACTAGTTATACAAGTGAATAAATTAATATAAATATTTATGATATGCGGCTAATGTTCTGAGGTGAGCTTTGACTTTCTTCTTGAATAACAGTCTATTATTTATGGATTTTATCCAGGAAGGTAACTCGTTCCATAATTTTGTACCATTATAATTGAAATTTCCAGAGGTAACACCAATAGGCCGGGGAACCGTGTAGTTATGACTGGAGCCTCTTGTTGAGTACTAATGTTGTACTGTAGCGAAATTTTGAGATAGATAGCTTGGAGCAAGGTCATTTTTGAAATTAAACATATGACCTAATATCATTTGAATTGCACGGTGACGTGTGTTTAAAAGTCCAATTTTGTCCAGTTCCTGTTGGCCTGTAGATGTTCTTGGACCAAGATTTAATATAAATCTGGCAATTTTATTTTGGGCTATTTGAAGTCTTTTAAAAAGAATAGATATAAGTTGCATGATATAAAGTGCAGTTAAATAGCTGAATAATAAAGATATTAAAAAATCCAGTTATAAGATCAAATAATGTGCGCATGAAATGATCAAGCACAGTTTTAAAATCTTAAGAACTGAGATGTGAATATGGTGCTTGACACAACCATCTTAATTGGTGAAACTTTAGAACGTATAAACTGATATTGAATAACTAATGCATTAAAGGTTGACATTGTCTGAAGTGCATTACAAGTTGCATCTGGTTATCAAACTTCCAATTATTTCGAAATCACAAAGTTATTTGAAACTACAAATCTTTAACTCAATGACTACAATTTCAAGTGCTAATTGGGAATTGATCAGCAAGTCATCCCAGATCTTTTACAAAGACTGGAGGGTCTTACTGCTTGCAAGTCTTTTCATTGGTCGATATTTATGGACATACAATCATAGAAGTATTTCATCAAAAATGCATTCATTGCATGACAAACTGTAAGCACTGATCATAATGAAAGTCATCAAAATATTATGATATACTTTCAATTGACTTGACTTACTAATTCGAGCTTGGAAAATCCAAACCAACAGGGAGGCAGCATTCTTAAGAGTGCATTGTCCTGCAACCAGGAAAGTTGGGGAGGAATCAAAAAATTTCCAAACGTCACTTTCGTGTATGCACAATTTCTGTCTGTATAAATCATAGTTTTCCGTTAAAGGGAGAACTTTCTCTCCACACTTTTTCTATTTATCACAAACTGAGGAAAATAATAAATCAATCAATCAATTCTTATGCTCTTCATATAGATACATGTATAACCAGCAGCTGTCGGTAATGGTGAATGAAAAACTCCTGCTAACCTTCATTAGAAAATATATGCTGTGCCTTTTCCTCATTCTTGTTGACGGACAGATAAGACAAATAAATGCAAAAGAAAGAATTAATTTTTCCTACCCAAGGCGGGATTAACGACCACTCTGTCAATGATATTTAATCCAATTTCAATCAAACCCTATTTAACACCTTCTTTTGAAACCTTGGTGTAAAGCAATCAATGTGCCTACTAAAATAATATTCTAGACTGTTTTGAAACAAACAACAAGTGAAATTGATGTTTGTTTTTCATTTGTTCTGTCTGATTAGGTTATAGCTCCATCAAATTTAAAACAACATGAGGAATTAACTTATCAGCGACAAGCCTAAAAGGTAATGACTTTTCTTCTCAAAAATCATAGCCACCATTATGTTGACTTGCCAAACAACAGAGCCCTTGGAATAGTCAGTGGCGTAACTGGGGTGTGTAAAGTGGGGGGGGGGCGGGTATGCAATTTTCTGAGGGGGCGGCATCCATTGTCATAATTGTTTGTAATAAAGTTGGCTGCAATTCTCCTACAAGAGTGGCACGATCGGAGTGCTAGACCAATATGGGAGGTCCCTCCATAATAATGCTACTGTAAATTTAATGAAGACCACCACGAAGAAGCTTGGTCAAAACAATTTTTTTGTGGCTAGATGATTTTCTTACAGATAAAATATCATTCAAACCACATCTCTCTGCCTCTGAATTTGAAAGTGCAAGGTCTGGTTAATCGAATCCAAGTTAGAATATGAGAAAAATGTCACAATTGCCAAAGGCTGTTTTGAAAGCCTGGGTGCAATGTCACGTTTTTTCATCCTCCTCGCCAATCCTTTGAGACAAATGTTTAGTTTGTCAATTTTGCCTGGCCAGTGGCCATAGCTTCTTTCAATAGATTGATTTGGACTTGCCATATACCAACTTGCTGCTTACATTTATCTATCTAACCAAATTAACTGAACCAAATTAAAAATGCAGAACTATTTCCATAGAGCATATGTTGTGATATCAAGTGAAAGCTTGAAGAAAATGATACAAAAGGCCACGCAATTCACTTCAGTTGGTGCCACTTGTTAAAATTTCACTTTTTAGATAAGTTGTATCAGGTTTGTCACACACAATGATATTACAATGCTGTAATGCAACTATGGAAACAAGTCATCAAACAGCCAATATGAAATTACTTGTATAGGCGAATAAAAGAAATATATCAATCTCTCTCTCTGATGTTTTAAAACTAACGCTGATTCTTGTTGTTATGAACACTTGAAAATGGTACAAAATTGTGTAATCCAGATCTTTTAAAACCAGAAAGGAGGCAATTTCAGTTTTAATAACCAGCAATTTCAGACAGGAATAAAAAGAATTTCTAAAAAAATAATCCCATTGAAATTGAAATTACAATCATTTGTATGGCAGTAAAAATCCGGAAGGAAAGTACACATTCACTACATGAATTTAAATTGTTGTAATAATAGATTAACATTAATTTATGGGCACTGTCCGCACAAATTAAAGCCAAATCAAACTTAAGTCGCTAAAAAGATGCTTTTTAATAACAAAGATTGGAGTAAAATGCAAGGACAGGCAGAGATTCAAGGTTTGTAGATAATTTTCTAGTGTGATTTTGTGTGGTATTGCAGGATGTGGAGACTTCGCCCTTTTGACTATTATATTTCATATTGGAATAACAATGAAATTCCTTCTTTCAAAAATGTAGAAAAACCCAAAATTGTTTATATTTAGGCAACAATTTTGCAAAATGGGGAAGCAAGAGTTTCACAAAATGTATGTATGATATGTTCTTACGTCTGTGTACAAGCAAATTCTGTAATGCGCATAACTGTCAGTCATATAACTTCTTCTACAGACAAACTTCAATTTGAATTGGCAATCATGGATATTAAATACATGGTGATGCTCTGCATTAGGAACTACCACAAAATATTTCTTTGTACTAGTTCCGACACCAAAAACTCACATTTACAATTATTACATAAAAAGTGAAGACTTAAAAAAAAAGTAAGGCATGATGCATGTGACCTTTTCACATTGAATACTAGACATTTACATAAGGAGGCCATTTGAAATGTATTCTTAGAGGTTAATACATGGCTGAATACAGTGAATAGACATCCTTCCCTTTATCTTCACTATTAGACCTGTATTGTCCTGAGAGCCCGTCTGACTCTCTGAGAACATTTTTGTGAAATCCGCCCAATGGCGAATGATGATGGGAAAAATATAGAAGTCAATCTATGATAAAAGGACTGCAAGCCAGGATGCAAGTTCTGGGAATAGTTAGTTTAGCAATATTTTAGTGTACAATTTTGCAATCATCATAAATAGTTTGAACCTGGCCTAGAAATGTGCTGATACAGCCCGGATGCTGCTGCGCAACCAGTGGCAGCCTATACTATTGAATTGCCACATTGTCCTTTGGAATATGCAGTAATTGAATGAAGGTGGTTGCACCGAGCTGGATGATTTTCACTACGATTGATGTGACCACAAAAGGGACTGCAGGCTGTTATATTTTTTGTACGACAAAAAGGTCAGGGCCCTAAACTACAGAAAGAAAACGAAATTGTGGGCAAGTGGCCTGTGTGCACTGGTGCTTATTCTGAAGACACCAAATTGTAGAGTGTGCTAGACTGAAGCAGCCTCAGCTCTCAGACAAAATAAAAGCCTGATAAATGTATGTTGTCATTATCAGCTGATGACAATGTTTCATTAATGGAGTTAAATCAAATCGGATCAAGTATGAAAATTAGCGAGAGACTCTTACCCGTAATTTATCTGTAATCAATCACATTTGAGGGTACTGGAGGCAACATATTTTTAGAGAGAATAAAAGTTATTGTCCCTTTAGAGTTGTTTACTGTTCCATGTTCCCTGGGCATGTGTTGGTGATATTGGGGTCAATATATGGCTAGCCATGGAATAGAAGCCTATATTGTACAACTTAAACATGGAGTCGAATAGATACAAAGTGCAGATGACTAGCGGAATTAATAAAAAATTCCAGTTATTAGCTCAAATAATGTGTGCATGAAATGATCAAGCACAGTTTTAAAATATTTAATGATTACTCAATCATCGCATCTTCAGAACTGAGATGTGAATACCGTGCTTGACACGACCATCTTAATTGGTGAACCTTTAGAACGTATTAACTGATATTGAATAACTAATGCATTAAAGGTTATCAATTTCTAAAGTGCATTACACGTTGCATCTGGTTATCAAACTTCCAATTATTTCGAAATCACAAAGTTATTTGAAACTACAAATCCTTAACTCGATGACTACAATTTCAAGTTCCTAATTTGGAATCAGCAAGTCATCCCAGATCATTTACAAAGACTGGAGGGTCTTACTGCTTGCAAGTCTTTTCATTGGTCGATATTTATGGACATAGAATCATAGAAGTACTTCATCAAAAAATGCATTCATTTCATGACATACTGTAAGCTCTGATCATAATGAAACTCATCAAAATATTATGATATACTTTCAATTGACTTTACTTACCAATTCGAGCTTGCAACAGTGAGGCAGCAGTACATTGTCCTGCAACCAGGAAAATTGGGGAGGAATCATAAAAATTTCCAAACGTCACTTTCGTGTATACACAATTTCTATCTGTAAAGATTATAATTTTCCGTTCCAGGGAGAATTTTCTCTCCACACATTTTCTATTTATTACAAACTGAGGGAAATAATAAATCAATCAATCAATTCTTATGCTCTTCATATAGATACATGTATAACCAGCAGCTGTCGGTAATGGTGAATGAAAAACTCCTGCTAAGCTTCATTAGAAAATATATGCTGTGCCTTTTCCTCATTCTTGTTGAAAGACAGACAAGTACATGCAAAAGAAATAATTAATTAGTCCTACCCAAGGCGGGATTAAAGGCCACTCTGTCAATGATATTTAATCCAATTTCAATCAAACCATATTTAACACCTTCTTTTGAAACCTTGGTGTAAAAAAATCAATGTTCCTAATAAAATAATATTCTAGACTGTTTTGAAACAAACAACAAGTGAAATTGATGTTTGCTTTTCATTTGTTCTGTCTGATTAGGTTATAGCTCCATCAAATTTAAAACAACATGAGGAATTAACTTATCAGCGACAAGCCTAAAAGGTAATGACTTTTTTCTCAAAAATCATAGCCGCCATTATGTTGACTTGCCAAACAACAGAGCCCTTGTAATAGTCAGTGGCGTAACTGGGGTGTGTAAAGTGGGGGGGATGCAATTTTCTGAGGGGGCGGCATCCATTGTAATAATTGTTTATCATAAAGTTGGCTGCAATTCTCCTACGAGAGTGGCACGGTCGGAGTGCTAGACCAATATGGGAGGTCCCTCCATAATTATGCCACTGTAAATAATGAAGACCACCACAAAGAAGCTTGGTCAAAACAATTTTTTGTGGCTAGATGATTTTCTTACAGATAAAATATCATTCAAACCACATCTCTCTGCCTCTGAATTTGAAAGTGCAAGGTCTGGTTAATCGAATCCAAGTTAGAATATGAGAAAAATGTCACAATTGCCAAAGGCTGTTTTGAAAGCCTGGCTGCAATGCCACGTTTTTTCATCCACCTCGTCAATCCTTTGAGATAAATGTTTAGTTTGTCAATTTTGCCTGGCCAGTGGCCATAGCTTCTTTCAATAGATTGATTTGGACTTGCCATATACAAACTTGCTGCTTACATTTATCTATTTAACCAAATTAACTGAACCAAATTAAAAATACAGAAATATTTCCATACTGTAGAGCATATGTTGTGATATCAAGTGAAAGCTTGAAGAAAATGATACAAAAGGCCACACAATTCACTTCAGTTGGTGCCACTTGTTGAAATTTCACTTTTTTGATAAGTTGTATCAGGTTTGTCACACACAATGATATTACAATGCTGTAATGCGACTATGGAAACAAGTCATCAAACAACCAATATGAAGTTACTTGTATAGGCGAATAAAAGAAATATATCAATCTCTCTCTCTGATGTTTTAAAACTAATGCTGATTCATGTTGTTATGAACACTTGAAAATGGTACAAATTGTGTAATCCAGATCTTTTATAACGAGAAAGGAGACAATTTCAGTTAATAACCAGCAATTTCAGACAGGAATAAAAAGAATTTCTAAAAAAATAATTCCATTGAAATTGAAATTACAATCATTTGTATGGCAGTAAAAATCGGGAAGGAAAGTACACATTCACTACATGAATTTAAATTGTTGTAATAATAGATTAACATTAATTTATGGGCACTGTCCGGACAAATTAAAGCCAAATCAAACTTAATTCGCTAAATGATGCTTTTCAATAACAAAGATTGGAGTAAAATGCAAGGACATGCAGAGATTACTTCAAATTGGAATAACAATGAAATTCCTTCTTTCAAAGATGTAGAAAAACCCAAAATTGTTTATATTTAGGCAACAATTTTGCAAACTGAAGAAGCAAGAGTTTCACAAAATGTATGTATAATATGTTCTTACGTATGTGTACAAGCAAATTCTGTAATGTGCATAACTGTCAGTCATATAGCTCCTTCTTCAGACAAACTTCAATTTGAATTGGCAATCATGGATATTAAATACATGGTGATGCTCTGCATTAGGAACTACCACAAAATATTTCTTTGTACTAGTTCCGACACCACAAACTCACATTTACAATTATTACATAAAAAGTGAAGACTTAAAAAAAATGTAAGGCATGATTCATGTGACCTTTTCACATTGAATACTAGACATTTACATAAGGAGGCCATTTGGAATGTATTCTTAGAGGTTAATACATGGCTGAATTGACATCCTTCCCTTTATCTTCACCAGAGACCTGTATTGTCCTGAGAGCCCGTTTGACTCTCTGAGAACATTTTTGTGAAATCTGCCCAATGGCGAATGATGATGGGAAAAATATAAAAGTCAATCTATGATAAAAGGACTGCAAGCCAGGATGCAAATTCTGGGAATAGTTATTTTAGCAATATTTTAGTGTACAATTTTGCGATCATGATAAATAGTTTGAACCTGGCCTAGAAATGTGCTGATACAGCCCGGATGCTGCTGCGCAACCAGTGGCAGCCTATACTGTTGAATTGCCACATTGTCCTTTGGAATATGCAGTAATTGAATGCAGGTGGTTGCACCCAGCTGGATGATTTTCACTACGATTGATGTGACCACAAAAGGGACTGCAGGCTAGTATATTTTTGGTCTTGCTCAGCTCTTTATTGCATTGATGGAATTAATCAGAGTGTGCTGACCTTTTTGTATGACAAAAAGGTCAGGGCCCTAAACTAGAGAATGAAAACGAAATTGTGGGCAAGTGGCCTGTGTGCACTGGTGCTTATTCTGAAGACACCAAATTGCCGAGTGTGCTACACTGAAGCAGCCTCAGCTCTCAGACAAAATAAAAGCCTGATAAATGTAAGTCGTCATTATCAGCTGATGACAATGTTTCATTTATGGAGTTAAATCAAGTCGGATCAGGTATGAAAATTAGTGAGAGACTCTTACCCGTAATTTATCTGTAATCATTAACATTTGAGGGTACTGGAGGCAACATATTTTGAGAGAGAATAAAAGTTATTGTACCTTTAGAGTTGTTTACTGTTCCATGTTCCCTGGGCATGTGTTGGTGATATTGGGGTCAATATATGGCTAGCCATGGAATAGAAGCCTATATTGTACAACTTAAACATGGAGTCGAATAGATACAAAGTGCAGATGACTAGCGGAATTATTAAAAAATTCCAGTTATTAGATCAAATAATGTGTGCATGAAATGATCAAGCACAGTTTTAAAATATTTAATGAATACTCAATCATCGCATCTTCAGAACTGAGATGTGAATACGGTGCTTGACACGACCATCTTAATTGGTGAACCTTTAGAACGTATAAACTGATATTGAATAACTAATGCATTAAAGGTTAACAATTTCTAAAGTGCATTACAAGTTGCATCTGGTTATCAAACTTCCAATTATTTCGAAATCACAAAGTTATTTGAAACTACAAATCCTTAACTCGATGACTACAATTTCAAGTTCCTAATTTGGAATCAGCAAACCATCCCCAGATTATTTCGAAGACTGGAGGGTCTTACTGCTTGCAAGTCTTTTCATTGTTCAATATTGATGGGCATAGAATCACAGAAGAATTTAGTAAAGAATGCAGGAATATTTCATGACATACTGTAAGCACTGATCATTGTGAAAGTCATCAAAGTTATATGATATATTTTCAAATCGACTTGACTTACTCTTTCTAGTTAGGGAAAGGCTTTCTTTAATGGAAACTTGGAACAAAATAACCAACAATTAGGCGGTATTCATCAGAGTGCATTGTCCTACCACCAGGAAAATTTGGGAGGAGTCATCAAATTTTCCCTTTCTGTGTTAAACAATCCTTCATTATGTATAGATCATAATTTTCTGCAAAAGGCAGAACTTTCCCTCTACAGTTAATTTTCTGCATAATTATCACAAACTGAGGGAAATTAATAAATCAATGAATCAATTCTTATGTTGTAATCACTACGCTGATCTTGACTAAGATAATGGTGGGGTATCATGCCCCCCATAGAGCATATCAATATCATGTGAAAGCCTAAAGAAAGTGACGCAAAAGGCCACACAATTCACTTCAGTTGGTGTCACTTTACTTGTTAAAATTTTATTTTTTAGATAAGTCACGTCATGGTTTGTCACACACAATAATATTCCAATGCTATAGTGCAACTATAGAAACAAGTCATCAGACAGCCATAATGAAATTAATTGTTTGGACGAATAAAAGAAATATATCTATCTCTTTCTGATATTTTACAACTGACACCGATTCATGTTGTTATGAAAACTTGAAATGATGCAAAATTTAGTAATCTAGATCTTTTAGAACCAGAAAGGAGGCAATTTCAGTTTACAACCAGCAATTTCAGACAGGAATAAAAATAATTCCCAAGAAAGTAAACTTCATTGAAATTGAAATTACAATCATTTGTATGGCTGTAAAAATCCGCAAGAAAAGTACAAGCTCACCTCATGAATTTAAATTGTTGTAACATTAATTGATGGGCACCGTCAGCACAAATTAAAGCACAATCAATCCGAAATTGCCAAGGAGATGCTTTTCAATAACAAAGATTGGAGCAAAATGCAAGAACATGCAGAATGAGATCCAAGGATGTGGAGACTTTGCCTTTTTTGATTATTATGTGCATTGAAATAACAACACAATTATTCTTTTAAAAATGTAAACAATATCGAATTTTGATGCTGTGAAAACCCCCAGATTGTTTACATTTTAGGCATTGTAAAACTGTATAGCAGGGTTGGGAAGCAGGAGTTTCACAAAAATGTATGTTCTTATTACTTCAAAATTTAAATTCAGGGAGTGGCACAGTTTGGCATGGATTTAAAGTAGAGTTGTGTACAACTATTGGCAAGTGAGAGATGGACAATTTGAGTGTCCTCGTAGTTAAAAAAAAATTATTTATAACATTTACTTAACAATTTTGTCAAACGTCTGATGCATGTGAGAGTCTGTCAGATTAAGATGAAATATATATATATGTATATAAATATATATATAGGTCCCTTGATGCTCTCAGAGTTGTCTCGAATCCTTTTTGTACATTTCAAATTAGCTTCATGAACAAACAAAGCCATTAGAACTATATGTAATATCGGAAGGAGGGTACGATTATCTGAGTTTTACCCCAAAAAAATGAACATTGTGAAAATTGAAGACTTGGTGAAGCTGGAATTAGTGAAAATATCCCATAGGAACATATTTGGTAGTTTACCAGTGAAATCGGGCAATTTATTCAATCTAAGTAGCCACACGTATTATACTCGAACAAGAAACTATTTAAGAGCTCCACAACACACTATAGTGAAATACAATGCAAGTTTCCTGCAAAGGTCCCCTCATCTGTGGTTGCACTTAAATCAGCAGTTGAAAGAAAAAAGTAAATTAAAACTTTTTGCAAAACGTTATTGTCAACATGTACTGCAGTCATACTGATCAATTTTATACTTTTATTCACTTGTCGCAATTTAAGGAATCATCACATCCTATATCCGTACCCATTCTCATTTTCATTCTTTCATACATAATATAATTAAAAGATTATTTATTTAACTTGGTTGCAGCAATTATATAGTTCCTGCAGTAACTCAGATGTTTACCTTTGATACTATTTTTGTCTTAAATTGTGTTGTTAATTACCTTGTTATTATTCTGTGAGTATCTTATGAAAATTGTATGTACATAATGCATCAATAAAAAGCTATCTATCTATCTATCTATCTATCTGGCTCATGATGTAAGAATTCCAGTTGACAGTGACTGCAGTGCACATTGCACATGTTACAACATGTGGCTGCAAGCAATTCCACATTATTACAGATCTCATATTAGTGTGCCATGTTCTTTTCAACTGCCACAGTGCTCTTGTGATGTCAGTATCAGCCTAATAATTTCACAGTTGGTATATTCCCAGTTTCAGCTATGTCACTTGGAACCCACCCTCATCACATCATTACAGATCCACAATAAGCCGTTAGATTGATAAATTCAACACTGATAAATTCTGTTTGATGTTTTGAGTACATCCAAAAGTTACTAATTCCAGCTAGTGCATGGATTTTGTGAATAACTGCTATACCGCTATCAGTTTTAGCACTTTTACAACTAAACTAATTCATTCACTCCCACATTCACTTGTTGGTCTGAGAGGTAATCATGTTCTGCTCTGTCTTGGCAAAAATAATATACTCAGGGACCATCCAGAATTTAATACCTGAGGGGGGTTGTGGAGTTTTGCTTGAGAGCGTACTTATCACTGATTTCCAATAATATTTATTTGATAATCGACCCAAATTTTTAACCTCCTTGTCTGGCCTTTTCCCAAATTTTTGGGGAGCAACTACCTCCCTTCCCTCCCCCATTTCCTGTCCTCTGGTATGCCCATGCAACACAACCACGTTCACTTCCAAATAATCTCCCCACCATCTCCCCTTCCCCATCTCCCCTTCTCCAGTCATAAATTCTGAACTATTTCTTAGGCCGGATCTCACCAAAAAGGCTGAAAAGCCACAATGTGCTGCCCTCAAGGAGAAATATCATGTCAAACAACACCATGATGGATCAAGCAAGTGGCTCAAACATATCAGTTTCACCTGCACGAACTGAATCCAAACAGCCATACCAATGTGCTGAGGATTCGGCACAACATTTGTATTTCAGAGCTTTTATTCACGCACGCAACCCATAGAATTGCTGAATCTGCAAATTAAATTTTTTAAAAATTATATTAAATCGTATAAAAATAACAAAGTTACAAAATAATAAAGATTACATTAAAGTCACATTATGACAGTTGTCATAAAATTAAATTCACTTTCATTTTACATTAAGTCACATTCATTTTACATTAAGTCACATTAAGTCATTTTCATTAAATCATGTATCAAGTGCCAATTTTCAAAAGTCAATAAATAAATCAATAAATTCATATTCATTTTCACCACCATAAATTCTTGTAAATTGATAATGTCCAGAATAAATTGAATTATCATTAGATTTCACCCAAATAAATCTTAGTGTCCAGTAATTTCAAATTCAAATTTTTGACAGTTACATTACATCCTGTCACCAGTTACATAATACTATTTTTTTTAACAATCAAATAAACTCAGAAATAAAACCTTCAAATAAATAATTGCAATCACAATTTATATGTATTTAAATAGATAAATAAATAGTACTCACGATTATTATACAGCCCTTGTACCGAATTCTCAATAAATAACTTTTTTTTCAAAATTAACATTCTCACTCCTGGTCCAACCTAGATGACAATCAGATCTCAACTGACAATTCCAAAATTTTCCACTCACAGCCTCCACTAATTGAGGTCACCAGTCATGCCATTGATTTTTGGCCAGTGGTCAGGCATCCATGACCCAAAGTTATCAATAGCACATCAAACAACTGAACAGCTGATAAGAACATGTTTGATTCAGGGAATCAACACAATGAATGCAGATTAATCAATTGTTATTCACACTTTAACAGCTCATAAGCCTGATTTGTTGGTAGCAGTTGGAATCAACACTTAAGGTTGGAGTGCCAATAGTGACGTTAGTATTGGAATACTGACATCATCCCTGCATATATTCGCATGGAACATGGCACATTGGAGATCTGTAATAACACTAAAGCTTGCTCATGTGAAACTGTGAAATAAACAAATGTAGTTTTAAAATGTGAAGGTTGCTTATGTTTGAAATACCCTTTTGTTACCAAACACGATGTTCCATTCTGTATATCTTGCATGACTAAATGCTGTTGTATTTATCGCAACTGAGAGAGCTGGACATGTCAACTTCATCGTTTTAAAATGTTGTCAATTCCTTTTATTCGATCGCTTTAGACCTGAAAACATCCAATGGCTACCTAGCATGGTAAAATAGCTTTCTTTAAGACAAACAATTAATTTCAGAGAACAATAAGAACTGATTATAATTCTTTTAAAATGCGAGAGGAAATCCTTACTGAAATTGTAATTACATAATATTACCATGGAATTGGAATGAAGCAGTTGCATTCAAATCACTAAGGCTAGTGCAAGTGTTTAAAATAGAATAATAATTATACAAATGAGGCTGAATAATAATTCTTTTTAGAATAATAATATAATTACACCGCGTTCCCAATTATTATGCAACTATGCTTTTTTGTATTATCTCAAAAAGCAATAACACTATTTGAATATTCTTTTCACATAATGATAATGTACCATGGAGCTAATATCCTGCCAATTTTGTCCAATTCCATTGACTCAGTCAGGAGTTATGCTATATAATGATGTTTTGGGTTGTTCCCAACTATTATGCAAATTCTTGGAAAAGCATCAATGGCCACCCAAAATCAACAAAGTTGATTATGAATTGACATTAGAATATACCTCATAACACTAAATAAAAATGGAACCATCATTTCAAACGTGGATGCCTTCATGACCAAGAAATCAATATAATACATCTGCATTGAAAAACCATTGAAATTGGCTTTTTTCTCAATAAAGAAGCATCCCATGCTCTTAAAAAATGTAATATCAATAAAATTCCAGAGCTCTTAGAATATATCTATAGCACACCACGGTCATACTGCGCAATGAAACGCCAAATCTGGTATCTCTGAAAATATGACACCAAATCAAAAACTCACACTTCTGTTTCCCATTGGAAGAGCATTGGCAATTGGATGCGTTCAACTAACTAAAGATGTTTCTCAAATAAAGCGGTGCAATTTAATTGTCATTGGCTTACAGGAGAGTTCTAAACTTAAAGGTAGTAAGTCAGCATTTTTAATAGACTGTTTATGGTTAGATTTCAGTCATATTTAACACATTCCAGTTGAAAAATGTACCTTATTGCTGTTCTATTGATAGTATAAGAAGTTTATTTCCTTGAAAAATGTAAACAAATAGTTTTTCATGCTGTGAAAAAGCCCTGCTTTGTTTACATTTCAAGCCATGCAGGGCTCTCCTTAAGTAATTTAAGACTTTACAATCAATTAAACTCACTTAATTGTACAAAACACACAATTCTTTTGATTGGAAATGTATACTATACTTTAAATCTATCAATGTATGATCTGAAACAACAAGTTAAATTTTACATAGAATCAGCGGACTTACTACCTTTAAGGGAAGTGGAAAATGACTTAGGTACCGATTTTTCCTTTTGTTTGGCTAACAGAGGCTTTTTATTGCAATAAAACTGTAATTTCAATGCTATTTCAATGCAGGCGTATAAGACGAATTTCTTGGCTATGAATGCATCTATGTTAGAAATGATGGTTATTCTTTTTCTTTTGTGTTATGGGGTATATGTTGATAGCATCTTCAGATTAGTTCAGGTCATTTTGAGTGGCCATGGATGCTTTTCCAAGAATTTGCATAATAATTGGGAACACCGCAAAACATCATTATATGGCATAACTCCCAACTGAGTCAATGGAATAGGACAAAATTGGCAGGATATTAGCTCCATGGTACACTTATCGTTATGTTAAAAGAATATTCAAATAGTATTATTCCTTTTTGAGATAATGCAAAAAAGCATAGTTGTGTAATAATTGGGAACGCGATGTATATCTTATGTGTCCTGGAGCTTTAAATAATGTTTAAGATGATAGAAAGATAGACAGTCTGACAGATAGATAGATATATATTAGATAGATATGGTAAGTGCAGCCCTCTCTAAGCCCATGCTTTATATTAAGGAGTTCTGCCTTGTAGAAGTCATTTTTATATATTTTTTTAATGAAGTGTTTCGGTGGTAATTCCTTTATGATACTTGTTGAGGGTTTTCCTGTATCATGCAATAGATCAGGCTATTACATTGCCACACCACTCTCAAGGCTCATCTTGATAACACCGACAATATCAAAGTTAAACATCATTGTGTTTATCACAATTGAAATACGAGGACATGTTGACATGATTGTTTTTAAATGTCGTCAATTCATTTTTATTAGCCTCCTTTAGAACTGAAAACATCTCATGGCTACCTAGAATGGTAGAAAAAGATTTCATTCCAAGAACAAACAATTTCAGGAAACAATAAGAACAGATTAATTTTAAAAACGAGATGGGAAATCTAGACTGAAAATGTAATTACAATTACGTGGAACGTAGCAAGTGGCACTGAAAATCACTCAGTTTGGTACAAGTTTGCCTCCATTAATTCAAATTGTTGCAACATTAATTGACAAGTAATCTCAACTCAAAGGTAATCCACTGGAATGTCCACAAGAGATGTTCAACAAAGATTAGAATGAAATGCAGGAGCATGTTCCTGCTGAAATTGGTAATGAGCACTCTGAAGTGGTGATTCCAGCTTGATGTGAAAGAGAATTCTGATGGGGAAAACTTTAAACAGGCTGGGGTTGTGAATAGACTGTGCCAGACTCTACAAGCCCTCTGTATTTTCCGATGCCACTCTCTGTGGCAGAGGCACTATAGAAATACATATCCGCCAAACAAGAGTCACACAATTTCGCATAAAGACCAGGTAGTTGTTTTGGATTTGTTGGTGTAATAGGCAGTAGCTGCTTTTGTTATAAATTTTCTGCAACTGTTTGGTCATTTTGTTTTCTTTCATATTTTGTCACTGCATGACTTGTAACTGGCACTTATGACTTAAGGGTATAACCACTCATTTCATTATACAATGTTGCTGTCAGAATCAATGACATTTAAGGATTTCCACACTTCAAAGAAAACTATTTTGTTTCAAGTTCACTCTGCGATTTCTGGCCTCATTTGCATGCTGTTTCTGGCTCTTTTGTAATGCCAGTTGCTGGAGACTGAGACTGTGCACTGTGCAGTGGAGTTAGCCTGCTTGATTTGCAACCGGAGGGAGGATAAATTTAACTATACAGTTCTGCCCAAAAGTTTACATTATATAATGCACCTTTTTGTGCCAAATTCTGCCTGCTATGGCCCTGCTCACTAGAAACGGTAGATTTGGCCACTGGCCAACTCTCCCCCTGTATTTTTGAGGTACTTGCCAGACATAACAAAACATGGGCATCAGCAACCATTTTATAATATTTAGGTAGTATTAAAAAGAAAACATCCTGGCCAACTCTCTCTGTTCTGTGAGCCAACTCTTCCCTTTACATATGTTGCCTAATGCTAAGTAGGGGCCGAACAAAAAAAGGAGGAATCATAAACAGTAACCTAAAATATAGAATTACCGTCTCTTTAATTTATTACTGCAGATGTATGTTCAATATAATATTCGTGCAGAGAAATGGCCAGAGGCCGTTTCGCGAAGCGAATTGAGCACAAGAGAGGTTTCAAAAATCTGTGCAGTGATGGTCTCAACATCAATGGTCGACAGCAGGAAATTAGGTCCAGCTTCTTATCAATGATTTAGTTTCGAATTTAACAAAACATGACATATTCACTTCAAAAGTGTCTGAAAAATTTAATTTCTCCAGAAGTATTCCCTGTACCTACAATTTTTTTTTGGAATAGATAATTATAAGCCTTGACAAGCTAAATTAAATTATTAACATGTGATTTATTTCAAAACAGACAACAAGAAAACATAACAAAATTAAAGTTACATAATCTTTGTAAACTGATGATTATGTAACAGTGAGCAATTAATCTACATGCTTATGATGTTATTGTTTTTTTATCACTAAATATTATGTAATATCAACAATCTAGCATAGACTTAAATTTGTCAGCTTTCCATGTTGTCTCAATTTTTACCTTTTGGCGGATTATCTATCAATTCTATTTATCCTTAATCATATTTATTTATCCTATCCGTCTCTCTCTCTCTCTCTCTCTATCTATCTATCTATCTATCTTTCCATCAGTGGCGTATCTAGAAATTGCCTGAGGGGGGGCCATTATATGGGTTGAATATGGGGCGCTCCGCGGCGTTTCCTATCTCTTCCATGTTAATTTTGGGCCTGAGGGGCCCCATGGCCCCCCAAATACGCCACTGCTTTCCATCCATCTATCTATCTATCTATCTATCTATCTATCTATCTATCTATCTATCTATCTATCTATCTATCTATCTATCTATCTATCTATCTATCTATCTATCTATCTATCTATTCCATTTTTGATCTATTTTATCTTTCTAGTCTAAATTTCTCTCTATTTTTCTATATATCTGTCTTTCAAATTTTTTGAAACAGTAACATAACTGCCTTTCATACATTGAATATGAAATAAATTTAATGAAAGTTATGGTAACACTATAAGTTTTAAGTGCTTTGCGAATTTCATGGCTGTGCCATTTACATATTATAGCATAGAATTGTAATTACAGTTTATATAAAAGTGTACATGAGCTACCAATAAAATAATCTGAATCTGATGCTGAGTCAGTTACACAATCATTGGCGTTATGGAATTTGATAACTATCATGATATTGCTTATAAAACCACATGTGTAATATCATTTTCAAATGTTACATTAATCTTCAAGATAAGAGGTTTTTTTTTCTCCGACTTTCATTTTCAAACAAAAATAATCACTTTACTTCTTCTTGAAAATCCTAAATCCTATATGTATCATATATCTTTCATTCTCTATCTCCTCAGTAGGAATAGAAAATAGCATGCAATGCATGCACCATGTCCTCGGGCATCTGAACTTGTTTAACATGTAAGTCAGCTGGCTGGTCCATTGGCCTTTAAAATTTACTTTTAAAACATTTAATCAGCTGTGAATATGTAATAGATAGATTTTGTCATATATGCCAAGTCCAAAAAATATATATCATGCATATGCTTTAAGTACTCTCTGAACACATTCAAACATGATACAATCAAGAGGCCACCCCACCCCCATGCAGCCCCCCCCCCCAGTGACCATGTGCATCCTGTCACTGAGTTGACAGCACATGGCTAGTGAGGGTGTCCCATGCAGTAGGGTGCACAGGAGCTCACAGGCCGATTTATTTAAATCAATGATATAAAAAAATATAATATCAACAGTGTATAGTTTATTAGTATTAAAAAGTGAAAGTGACTGGACCAGGGAGGCTCTCAAGAAATTGTGTATTTTTCTACAGACATCCTGACTTAGAATATAGTCTGCTATGTCAATATGCTATAGGCCCACTCTATAGATCTCTTAATTCTCTAATATAAATTGTAGATATGTGCTATGTGCTATTCTAATATCATATAGCTTTTCCTATCATTAGAACAATATACAAGAAGAACATTTCTGTGTCTCATAACTTGACTAAAATGATATGGCAGCAGTGATTTTAAGAAACCAATAACTGCATTCCAAGAGCACATTTTGAATCAATTGAGTGGTAAAGTCAGTCTGACAAGAAAGGCTGAATTGTACACTGCTAATTGTCTACTGACAATCCATGACTGGGCAGCCAGTCTGAGCCAGAGCAGAGACAGAGAGAAAGCACTCCAGGTAGAATCAGGTCAACTGTTGAACTTAGTTCACATTTTTTCAACTCATGCATATTCAGCACAGCAGCAGCAGCAGTGACACAACAGTGACCCACATATAGTGGGGCCAAGTGCTTGGGTTGCCAAGGTTGGCTAGTGAGGGTGCAGTGCTGCATGTGTGCAGCTGCTAGGACCCGTTGCAACGAATTTTGAATCGTTTTTGGTGAAGCTGTCACAAAATAACTGGAAAATGTGATATATTGAAGTAAATTGAACACTGAGAAGATCGAAATTGCAGGCAGGGATGCATAATAGGAAGTTTTATCATTGGAATACATTAGTTGGGCGTGTCATTTCGCCAGTGAATAGTTTTTCTGAAAACACTAAATTAGAAGATTGACCAGAAGTGGCTCTCACGACAGATATGTCCTGGGATAAATCCCGAGGACATAAAAACCGAGAATATTCCATATTCAGCAACATGCAATATTAACTGATACTGTTACTAAGAGTTATATAGGCCTGTTGAGGTTACAGAGAGCATGGAGAGCAAGCTGAGGACCCTGAGCAAAGAGATCTGTTGGCTCTATTGACGCAAGATGTGATAAGGAGGATTTCCTTTGCTGCCTTCACTGTTTATGCCAGATGCCAGACGAGACCATGCCACAATAAGCCGTATTACACAGCAGCAAAAAGGTTAAAAGGACATTGCATAATGCCCCAGTCTCACGGTGAACTTTTTTACCGCTGAGGGGTAGCTTGACATGAATTCTAGGAAAAAAATGACCATCCCGGCGACATACAATGTTTATAAAACAATTATATAAATAATTAAAAGCATATCATGGCGGGATAAGATCGTAAATTGGAGGGAAAGATCTAAATGCCTCGCAGGCAAGATCTAAATGCCTGTGGGATGTCAAAAATCGTCGGCAGGATGTCAAAAGACAATCGGCGGGATGTCAAAAACTGCCGGCGAGGCTGCAAATGTCCCCCCAGGGGCAGGAGAGGTCCCCGCAGGGGCAGGAGAGGTCCCCTCAGGGCAGGGGATGTCCTAATATCCCGCCGGAGATGTTTTTGAGACGTTCTCACTGAAAAAATCCCTGCCGGACATCCAAAAATCAAGAAAATTTTGGGCTTTGTTCCGCCGTCATGGAAAAAAAGTTTGAACGTGTTGAATCTTTTTTGACATCCACGGCGTAGTTTTTCTATTTCTAGGAACCCCTGAGGGGAACAAAAACTACCAGTGGGGGATGTGAAAAGTCGACGGCGGATCACCCAAATTCATCCAAATTATCAGGAAATACCATCCCGTTGATGGCTAAAGTTCTCCGTAACTTGCCGTGAGACTGGGGCATTAGTCAAAGGGACCAGTTTGTGAAAGTCATCAAAGGAATTGGAAAAAAGAAACAGAATGAAAACTCAAATGCTTTCTTCCTTGATTTATTTTAAGCATGTTCAAAAATTCCCTGGCTTTTACAAATGCAGCAAGTAAGTTACCTGGACGTTCCTCAGGTCGTCACATGTGGTATGTGTCCTGATCAAATCAACAAACTTTTGTTCTTTTCCCACAGTACGGACAAAATTACAGACGCCACCTGGAAAGTGTACTGAAACGTAATGTTAATGAATGGACCAGTTTTAAGCCTTCCATAAAAGTGGCTGTAGTTTCATAGTAAGTAAAGCGAACAAACAAAAGTTGTTTGATTTTATAAGGACACATACTCACGTGAATGAAAACTCTCCTTTCATTGTTTAATGATGCTTCAAATAGGAGTCTCTTAGACAAAACCAGGCAAAAACATCATTTTTGCAGTATGACTGGGTGTAAAGTGTATTCATACTACATTAGAAGGATGAAAATGTGTCAGACACATATTTTCTTAGTCGTTTTTAGTTGACATTTTATTTATTAACAATTTTGGCTCATTGAATCACCATTATTACCTCCTAAGTTGACATTTTTTAAAAATTATTAAAAAATGTGTTTTTCCTGTTTCATGACTAATTGCCTTTAAATCACATGAAACGTGTTTGAACATGGTTTGAATAACTTGTCTAAAATAACATTGAATAATTTTGCCACCTTTGTGCTAATGCACAATGCCGTTAACGGTCTTTGTGGATGTAAGCAAGCATCAGACGTAAGTTTAGACCACCTGAAATTTTTGTTTATCACACATATTCAAGGAAGTGATAAAAATAGATCAAGTTTTCTCTCGTAGAACTTCCCTGACACATAGGCAAGAAAATCCTTTCAGAAGTATTTCAGCTGAGCACCTATTTTCCCTAATAAAATCATTGCCAAAAAATTGACGTGGCCTAAACTTCTGTCCGCTACTGTATGTGGACCAATAAAACCAGATGACTGCTGACAGTATTTGTTTAGGTTCAGATCCAGGGATTGAATCCAAAATATATTTGTGTGCAGTTTATTGTCATTCAAATGAGACATTGAATTCTCCTTTGTCCTAACAGCTGGTTCATTTGTCATGGCACTCACCGCATTTTGTGAAGTGCAAAAACCTAATCCCCTCTCCTGGGTGATGAATATAAATATTATTCGACACCTCTGTCAGCCAATCACAAGCCTGTATTTCACTGTGATAAATCCCATATTCTTTGTTGTCCATTCATCGTCTCATGTTTGACTGTTTGAGTGTTTGTTTGTCTCACGGTATAAGCTGGTTCTTCACCATGGGTTGGGATATGTATTTATCACACCTTGGACTAAAGCCCTCGGTTGGTGAATCACATATTCCCTCTCCTGTTTTGAATAAGCCATACTTCACAATTTGAGATCAGTAACAAATTAACAATGGAAGTCGAATTGTTTCAGTGTTTCTGTTTGTTGTTTCAATAAATTTCTTTATTTGGAATTACAAACAAACATTCAAATCATGTGTTTGTCAAGCTTGGAAAAAGCAGGAAAAGAATCAGAACCATGTGCATGAATAACATTATAGTAAGACATTGTACAAGTGCATGCAACTCAAATTTGGAGATTGCAGAATCATAGCCATTTTGCAAATAATATGGACACAGTGCACATACAGTACAACCCAAAATAAAGTAAGAAAATGTTCTGTCAGCAGTCCTCTGTTTACCTATTTCGCCCTCTTTTCTCCTCTTCACCTCAAATCTCCTTACAACTCCCTTTGACTCCTTACAACAACCTTAGCACACATTAAGAACTCTGTTTAGACAGCTACCAATGTAACTGCAATTGGCATAGGTGCAAAATATAAAGCAAATCTAACACAATAGCGTGATTGAGTTTAAATTGGTGTTGTTTAAATGTGATTTTAATGTAATTTTAAAAGGTAGTTTCAAGCAGCTAAAAGTAGGTAGTGATTCATGGGCAGTCAAAATGTGTGAAAGGGTAAAGTAGTGGCTGATTCTTCCTTCCTGCTGGGGTAATCGTACTTTATTTTGGGTTGTACTGTACAATGGTCGACCTTGTACATCTCACTTATTTTGGTAATGGTACGTCCTGAAAATAATTTTACGGATTTCAAAATATGCATATTTTGAAGAAATAAATTCAACATGACAGCCTACTTCAAAATCACATGACAAATTCCAATTGGCGCTCTTCAATAGCACAATTGTTAACATTGTAGTGTTTCTGACTATGTGTGATTGCAGCAGTTATGACCAATTTCACCTCGCGGGGAAGTACCAGCTGGAAAACTCCATTAAGTGACTGGAGAAAATTGTCTCTCAATTACGTTTCGTGGCAAACTGAGGACAATTTTTAAACCTTTTGATTGACCCTAAGCATTTTTCAGTCTGCAGCTTATGCACAGGTTGTTCAAGGACCTGTTTCCATAGAACTGTTGCACCAGAATCATCATTGTGTGTGAAAAAATGTGACCGGACTTCTCAAACAACAAAATTTTAACAAGTTAGGTAGCGCAAACGGAAATGGATTGTGTGGCCTCTTGCATAATTTTCTTCCAGCTTTCACATGAAATCATTAGATATAAAGTGAACCAAATTAAAAATGCAAAACCATTTCCAGGGCTTTATTTTTCTGTATATGATTCAGTTGGGCTGTAGAGTTTGTGCTTATGTATAATCAGGTGTCAAAGGATTAATTTCCATAAAATCACTCAATTCTGACCTCTGTTTGCACATCTGGGGCCTAGCTTATCACAGTGGGGTATGGCCAATGGACTGGGGTGTCAGGCACCCCATAGAGCAAATCTAATGATCCCATGTGAAAGCTTGAAGAAAATGATGCAAAATGCCACACAATTAAATTTAATTGGTGCCACTTTACTTGTTAAATTTTTTGTTTTTGCAAAGTCACGTCAGAGTTTGTCACACACAATGTTATTCCAATGAAACAATGCAACTATGGAAACAGGTCCTCGAACGGCCTGCACAAATGCAAAAGAGTGAAAAAGGCTTAGGGTTTATCAAATATATCTCAAACAACCTGTACAGCAGCCTTGGACAAACAGCAGTGCCATGTGTACCTTCCTCAAGCTTTTCTTACGGGGAAGATGTGTGGTTGTGAGAACAGCACAAGAATGGCACAGAAAATACTGTTTCTAACTCTGCAACTGTTACACAGGATGTGTGAGGTCTTTCTGGTGGACCCTAAGCCTTTTCCATTCCGCATCTATTGAATAAGCTGTTTAACGACTTCTTTCCATAGTTGCATTTTTGACATGACTTCTCAAAAAACTCAATTTTAGCAAGTTATGTGGCACCAACTGAAGTTAATCGTCAGGCCTTTTGCATCATTTTCTTCAAACTTTGACATGAAATCATTCGACTTGCTCTATGAGGTGTGTAACATCTCTGACCACTAGTCATACCCAAATGTGATAAACTTGGCCGCAGACATGCAAAAAATTGACACACTTGAGTTATCTTATGCAACTGATTCCTTTGAGACCTGATTACACATATGCATACACTCACCTGCCCATCTGAAGCTTATGCAGAAAAATACAGCCCTGGAAATAGTTTTGCGTTTTTAATTTGATTCAGTTTATATATGCTCTATATCGGGTGTCTAATGATCTGGTCCAGTAGCCATACCAAAACGCGATAAACTCAATCACAGATGTGCAAACAATAATCACCCTTGAGTGATTTTATGAAACTGAGTCCTTTGACAGCGGATTACACTTATGTGTAATTTCAATTGCCCATCTTAAACATTTCCCAAAAATACAGTACGGCAAATCGTTTAGCGTTTTTAATGTAGTCCAGTTTAAAATAACTTTTATAAATATCTGTCCCTCTACTTCAGCAAGATTGGCTTACACACTTTCATAAATGACAGGTGAAAACATTTTGGGGAATGCCAATGTGACATCATTATTCTTTAACCGAAGAAAGAAAAACTGCCAAACTTTTTTTGAAATGAGATTTATAACCATGGAGCACATAGAGTAATGAAATACTTTCTGTCATCAACAGACACAGGAGAATTTTGAAATTGCTTTGAATGTTGTGAAACTTCTTTATAAAAAAACTCAATAAAAATATGATGTATGAAAAAGAATATTTCGAAACATTCATAAAATGTCAGCAGCGATGCAATAGTACACTTACATTTCTACGGCATTAATTCGAATATGGTAAGTAGAGCAACATATAGGTTGGTCATTCCACTGTAACTGAGTTTTTTGTGTCACTCAAGCTGTTTCAGCAAAATCATAATATTAGGATTTTCTTTCTAAACATATGCCTTTTCCCTATTTTAAAGAAGTTATTTTCGTTGTAAAATGGAAATTATCAGTAGGTGCTTATATTGTGAATCGTTAACAATATTCGAAATATACCAAAAAAGTGATGTCACAGAAAATTTTGTTCTTTCATTTACCATACGTTTTCAACCATGTCAAATCAATATAAATATTTGTGGTTGGTCTAAATCTCTAGACAACTACTCCACATACAGTTGCTCTCAAAAGTAAGTACACCCCATGTTATTTTACAAACTTTTGTCTCTCGAGGGTACAAATTATTATATATTCACCCACTAACAATAATATAGTGTCAGGCAGCTGGGTGGTATAGTTGTTAAGATTCCTGACTGCTCCGCCGAAGGTCTTTGCTTGCATGGGTTCGAACCCCGGGTGGGGAACCCGATATTTTCAGTGGACCGTTATGAGCTAAAATCCCAGCTGGATGTCGTTTGGATGAGATGTTAAATTGGCGACCGCTTGTATCAGTGTCTGTGCTGGGCAAGCAAAAGATCCCTCACATGGGGTAAATGTGTAAGATGTTGAGGACTCATGCTCTCTTTCTCATCTCATCAATCAACCCTCGTGACCGCCCAGAACTGGGCTGCACTAACAATATCTATCTATCTAGTGTCAACCTAATATGCATAGTTCGACGTGGCCTAATGGTTAAAGCACTTGACCGTGAATCCACTGGCCTGAGAGGAAATGGGTTAGACTCCCGCCCCCGGAACTTCACGCAGCATAAGGCACTCAACCTAGGACACTCAACAGAGGGCAGCTGCTGCTGCAGCTATCAAGAGCTATATATAGAGCTATATATAGCTCTTGACTAGGTCAGTCCTATGAGACCTGGGCAAAAATAAATGGAGGGGTTGTATCCAGTGCTCTATCCTGGGGCAACTGAAAGACCCTGCACATCATATTGAACTAATAGGGTATGTAGCAGACTCGCAGCCTTACCATCACTCATCCATCATACAGCAGTCGTAATGCTTGCATAGGCCAATATGTGGCCTCTTAGCATCAATGAATAGAACTAGAACTGAGTGCATACAATAATATCACTAGTTCACAAATTCAGTCTCCCATTAAATGAATACAGAACTTTAAGTATGAAAAAAATGGTCATTGCAAAAGTAAGAACACCCTTCTAACTTCAGACAGTCCATACCTTGTGTTTCCTAAACGGTTAGCAAAAATTGCTTGAAGATGCTTCATGTACCCTTGATATGGTTCTAACATCTTTGCACAGGAATTTTCAGCCATGCCTCCATGTAAAACTGTGACACCACCGAATGTCCGGGGGATTACCTGCATTCATCCGCTTTTTTAGGTCAAACCATAACATAGGTATCGATGGAATTCACATCTGGAATTTGGCTGGGTCATTCCAAAAAAAAGCTTGTATTTATTTTAATTTATTTATTAGGATTTAGGCCTAGTTGACACACTTGTGTGTTTGGGATTGTTGTCCTGTTGGAACACCCAAGAGCACTTTAAACCAAGCTGCTTCACTAATTGGACAATATTATCTAATAGGATTTCATAATAGAGCTTTGGATTCATGATTCCATCTACATGAACCAGTTTGCCAGTTTGTGATGAGGCAAGAAACCCACTCCGCATGATATTCCCACCTTCATGCTTCACTTCAGGCCCCAGCTTCTTCTCTTGGAAAGCCAAGTTCACATAGCAGCAAATGTATTGGTTGGTTCGTGTGACCTTAGAATTCAATTTTAGGTTCATCTGTCCAAAGACAGACACATATGTTCTAATCTGTGGCAATGCAAGAGCAGTCCATTTGTAGACAGCTGTAAGACTGTTATATATACCGAAGGTTGAGGTATTTAACTGAATTATACCACAGCCTGCCCAGCAGATATATCACAGAAACAAAAGAGAGCACACTCGGTAAGTACGTTATGTGCACTCCACATGAGATAAGAAAATTCCATAATTTTTTTCTGATGATTGTTCCAAAAATGGCTGAAAAGCCTTGCAAGAGCTTTTACTGCAGCAAGGACTGGGCTGCCAGGCATTTGCTTAAATTTATAAGAGTGTTTCTTTCACATTCGAGAGCTTCCTGCCTATGACCTTTGGTTCCATTTGGGAGTACCTTTCTTTAACAGGTAAAACTTGAATTCTGTGTATTGACAACTGCCTCAACTTAATGACTGCAGGTACTTCCAGATTAAGATATGTTAGATCTACATGAGGTATGCCTCATCAAAGCTATTGTTGTGTGAACTGCCTTTCTTTGTAATGAGTCAGGAAGGAGCTCAGCTGCCAAATAAGGCATAAGAGGGCCTCTTATCATATCTTGTGTCCATAAAGGCTCATAAAGTCGGCAGATGATCCCTTTCTGTACTCTCCTCGACCTACATGTATATCTTTCAGCAGCATCTCTTGGTTCTTTGCTTGTGTTACAAGAAAACATAAAAATCTTGCACGGAAAATGAAAGATGAGATGACCTCAAAATGAAGGGAAGGGAATAAGTTCAGGACTCATGTTCAAAAGTAATAGCAGAAGAAATTGTCGGCTAATGTTAGTCAATAAAGATATATTTAGTATATACAGTTTTTCGCCGCTGAAGGTCAGATCATATTTCAACATATTTAAATAAAAGCTTTATCAGGAAAAGGAAAAATTATTTATCATAGCCTTTACAGGGAAACAAGAAGAGAAACAAAATGATCATATGGTTTGTTGCTCAAGTGGTCTTGTGACAGAATTTTTGGGGCTTTGTTGCATCTTCTCTTAGTATATATTATCTTCACTTTCAAGCGCATGGGATCTTCATACTTAGACAGGATCAAAGCCAAGTGCTGCCACGATGGTGCTTTGGTGCACCATGAATAGTGAGCTGTACACAACGTTCAAGACGTTCCTATCGTACTCAGGGACGTAGCCAAGGGGGGGTATAGGGGTCAGAACCCCCCCCATTTGGCTCAAACTGAAGTCATATTTAGCAGACTTTTAATAGTAAGTCCTTATACAAGTGCCAAAAGTTTGTTCCAGCGCTTTCCTCAACGTCAGACGGATATTTATGGGACAATGAGCACGGATTTTACGGAAATTTGAAAAATTTCTTTGACTTGTTCTTTTTAGATCAAACCTATTTTTAACATAAATTCCATCAATTTCAATTTTAGTGTAATAAAGTATTTTGCCAGATGAGCCCTGTATAACTCTAATGGGTCAATAATATAAATCGACGGAATTTCTGCTCGTCGGCTTTGATGTAAATATATGGGAAATCAAAACTTTCAGGCCTGAAAATTGTTCTTCTGAAACGCCACTTTTATTTTTTTAAATTTTCTTTTAAATTTATGGTGTTTTCTTCTGAGAGAGACTTTTTGCATTCCTTCACTTTACCAAAAGACCAACCGTAACAGGTAGCATGTTTGCCAATTGGAGAATGTTGGTCATTTTAAACCCAGAAGTCTATGATAAAGTTTTAAAATCAATCGATTTAGATGGATTTGGATTCCATAAAATCACTCCCTTGCAATATTGAATCTCCAGTGCTGTCTCTGATTATGCTAACAACCCAAGGATGAGAGCCTATATTCACGCACTCCCTTGCAACTTGACAAATATTCCAATCCAATCCAAAGCACAAAACAAAATTTAAAAAATACACATTATTGGACACTTTTGCCATATCCGGATCATTGTGCTGAGTAAGCAGGGATTCTCAAATAGTTTGTTCAATGATAACTTACAGAAAAGTTAAAAAAAAACCAGCATTTTAGCTTTTTATACCAGACCTTCCATGAAAGAATAATAGCCTTATAATTGCTAAGAATCAACATCCAGCAACATAAAATCTGTTGGCTTTTGGGGGCCTAAGGCGACCCCCAAACCCCTTGCCGAATAGGCTTCGGCCCTACGGGCCTCGCCAAGGTCATCTGGAACAAACCCCCCCCCCCCTTACCTGGTTTCTGGCTACGCCCCTGATCGTACTTATGATGTTTCACTTTGCTGGGTTTGCTCTGGCACAAAATGTCTCGCTGTGCCTCACACACCTTTCTATGAGGGGTGACCATTTAATATCAAGGCGGGGAAAAACTCAAAGCACACCCTGGATATTAAATCATAATCAATTTCCGTAGATATTCTTTTACCTATTTTTTCATTTCAAATAAATCAAAATAAAACTTGAGTACTTTGCTTCTCTGTGGAAAGTGACTGTCTCAAATTTAACTCCAAGCCAAGGGAGTCCCATATATAGTGTAGACCGAGGTCACAGTCTTCACGTTGCTGTAGGCAATGTAGACTGAGGACATATCATTTGCTGAGAACTCTTTGAAGACAATTGCAAGCAAAAGGTGTTAATAACAAGCAATCGAACCAGGAAACTGACAGAAAACAACAAACTGCAAACTATCAGCAACAAAGTGGTCATCATGTTTGATGGGATTTGTTTTGAACACAATGGGGAGTCACAGTTTTAAGAAGAGGAAGGTGACTCTGCGTTGGGAAGTGGTGAAAGTTATCATTACCTGTGAACAAATATAATATTTGTAGGTGGAAATAAAATGTAACTCCTGGTGTGGTAACACCTTCTATCTCTCTATCTATCTATCTCGGTCTTGGATGGGGAGGGGGTGGGTTGGTTGGTCGAGTAGCAGCATGCTAGGCTGCAAATGACTCAGTCCCAGGTTTCAATGCAGCTCTTCCTGCAATTTCAATCATCCTCTGCATCATTGCCCTGTCCTCCTTAAGTCCTAATTAGCCTACCAAGTGCATAAATACAGGATGTAAAGGCCCAATAATCCATCCATCATCTATATATCTATCTCTCTCTCGCTGTTCTATTGCTGTTGTTTTGTACTAAATGTAGGTAAAGAATGCATTACTGGAAAAAGAAGAGATATACCTTGATTAACACTTTACAAAGAGGCTCAAAAATATGATTTAAATGCAATCTGAATTTGTCAAAAGTGGTCAACGTCAGTCACTGCATTTTCTTTGTTCACCAAGCTGTCTTGAAAAGCAACCAATCAGATCAGATCGTTTATGAATGGCTGATGATCATTGACAGTTTCTTGCCTTTGCAGTTTCAGATCAATTCACATACAAACACAATTAATTTACGCGTAGTTCAAGTATTGATATATGGGAAGGAAGATGTAAATCTGCATATATTCTAAAAAGCAGATAATTCCCAACTTTGTACACAGCTTTTTATATTATAATATATAAAAACATAATATATCATTACATTGTATCATATTATTAAATATTACATGACTTGATATTGACAATTTGGACTGATGTGTAAGGATTTTGCACAGACACCAACGAACATTTGACTATTCATATGTTTTTTTTAGAATACTTGACCCTGCAGGGAGCTGGCAATTACACTAGAAGACCATCATGCACTGTCACCAATTGTGGAGGCTGATGCTCTCTTGTGCACTGTAAATTACCCTCTCTATTCTACAGATCATTGAACTATGCAAAACTAAGTCTGATACAGGCATATCTTACCTCTGAGAGGCTGGAGATTAAATGCACACCCAGGGAGTAATTCTGACATCAAACCCTTGTGTTCTTCTGTTCAGATATTCATACAATTCCTGTAGGAATATGTAATCAGGTCTCTGGAGAAAAGACGAACTGCTTGAATACTCAAGCAACCCCTTCAGTAAGAGATTCTCTCTAAGTGTTTGCTGTGTACGTGCATATTTCTTCCTTTTTGATTCAATCTTGTAGTGAATTATGCTTCTCTGAATTTTACTGAAGTACTCATTGACAAACATATCTGGCTGTCTTTAAATTGCTGTGTACTCTTTACTGACTGTCCTGATTGAATACGACTTTAAATAAAATTTTACTACTACTACTAAGCAACAGCGAGGCGGTACATATTGGAAAATTAACCATGGGTTAATATTAAGTAACTACAAAAGGCATTTGTATAAACAACAAAGAATGGCATAGCATGTTAAGGTGACATTTCTGTGAGGCTGTTATATGTACCGAAGGTTGAGGTGTTTAACTGAATTATACCCTAGCCTGCCCAGCAGATAAATCGAAGAAACAAAAGAGAGCACACTCAGTAAGTACAACGTTATGTGCACTGCACATGAGATAAGAAAGTCTCATCATTTTTCTTTGGTGAGTATTCCGAAAAAGGCTGAAAAGTCTTGCAAGAGCTTTTACTGCAGCAAGGGCTGGGCTGCCAGGCATTTGCTTACCTTTATGAGAGTGTTTGTTTAACATTCGAGAGCTTCCTGCTTGTGACCTTTGGTTCCATTTGGGAGTGCCTTCTTTAACAGATAAAACTTGAATTCTGTATATTGACAACAGCCTTAACTTAATGACTCGCAGATACTTGCAGATTAAGATATATGATCATGCACGAGCACTTGAATCTATTCATAGATGGTGACGTTACAAGTATTTAAACAATTATCACCTGGTTGGCTGTGAATATCACTGTTTACAGTCAAAATATCAGGGTCTATGATATTGTAAAAAATACCATCCTTCAAGGGCTATACTTTTTAATAATGGTTATGATATCACCAGCATTTCAGCTGCCTGATGATGTCACAAACCAAACCATGGCGGAAACAATGGCATTGTGACGTCATATCCATTGTTACATCATGGTGACGTCACATTTTTGTAATGGCTGAAATTTGGCACTTTTTATAACTCCGGGCTCGAGTGATATTAATGCACACAACAGCTCATGATATTGTTACTCAGTGACCCTGACTTGGGTTGTTTTGTTATAGAGTATGACACAGTTTTGAGATCTTCAAAGGGATTTTCCCACTTTGAATTGCTCTGACAACTTAATCACTTCCATCCATGTGAATGACCTCGACAGATAAGAAATATTATATTAATTAATCACTATATAATGCGTGCTCCATAGCAACACAACTCACCAAATCCAGCTTGGTTGCTATGCTAAATGTAGCCACTAACTGCAATCCCTCTCACTCCCACTACCCAACTATGCCTATCAACTTCATCCTACCTCTTCCCTCCGTGTCTCTAGGGGGTCCCCTCCTCCGTACTGCTCAACAGTATTCCATAATAATCCTTCAAAGGTCTTATTTCTCATGCCCCATCCACCACTCTATTTACTGTAAACAAATACTTTTACAAAATTACAACAGAGGGCTCTGCAAATCACAACCTGGACACACAACTACCCTGTTGGATTATGTATGAACAACATAATGCCCCAGGGTCCTAGCAACACTTCAGTTATTGGGTAGGGGTGTCAACTTATGCTATCAAGTGCCAATGGGTGTAAATGTTTGCCAATGGGTGTAAATGTTTGCCAATGGGTGTAAATGTTTGCCAATGGGTGTGAATGTTTGCCAATGGGTGTGAATGTTTGCCAATGGGTGTGAATGTTTGCCAATGGGTGTGAATGTTTGCCAATGGGCGTGAATGTTTGCCAATGGGTGTAAATGTTTGCCAATGGGCTAGATGTTTGCCAATGGACGTAAATGTTTGCCAATCAACGTAAATGTTTGCCAATCGACGTGAACAATGGGTGTGAATGTTTGCCAATGGTTGTAAATGTTCGCCAATCAATGTAAATGTTTGCCAATGGGTGTAAATGTTTGCCAATGGGTGTAAATGGGTGTCAATGGGTGTAAATGTTTGCCAATGGGTGTAAATGTTTGCCAGTGGGTGTAAATGTTTGCCAATGGGTGTAAATGTTTGCCACTGGGTGTAAATGTTTGCCAATGGGTGTAAATGTTTGCCAAAGGGTGTAAATGTTTGCCAATCGAAATAAATGTTTTGCCAATTGACATAAATGTTTGCCAATCGACGTAAACAAACAATGGGTGTGAATGTTTGCCAATGGGTGTAAATGTTTGCCAATGGGTATAAATGTTTGCCAATGGGTATAAATGTTTGCCAATGGGTGTAAATGTTTGCCAATGGGTGTAAATGTTTGCCAACGGGTGTAAATGTTTGCCAATTGGTGTAAATGTTTGCCAATTGGTGTAAATGTTTGCCAATTGGTGTAAATGTTTGCCAATGGGTGTAAATGTTTGCCAATGGGTGTAAATGTTTGCCAATCAACGTAAATGTTTGCTAATTGACGTGAACAAACAATGGGTGTAAATGGTTGCCAATGGGTGTAAATGTTTGCCATTTGACATAAATGTTTGCCAATAGGTGTAAATGTTTGCCAATGGGTGTAAATGTTCCCCAATTGATGCAAATGTTTACCAGTCGATGTAAATGTTTACAAATCGACATAAACAAACAGTGGGTGTGAATATTTGCCAATGGGTGTGAATGTTTGCCAATGGGTGTAAATGTTTGCCAATGGGTGTAAATGTTTGCCAATGAGTGTAGATGTTTGCCAATATTGGATTATGTCTGAACTGCACAGTGTCAAGATCAAATGTTACAATTACAATTTGGACATTTATTGTCTCAAATTTATCATTCAAAGACAAATCCACGTTTCAAGTGTCAGCTTCCCATGTGTTCCACTTCTTCTGATACTCTTGCATACTCACATTTTCACATGAACAACATAATGCCCCAAGGTCCTAGCCACACTTCAGTTATGGGGAAGGGGTGTCAACTTATGCTATCAAACCATAACTTATGCCTTGGCTCTCAAACCTCCCGTTCGTAGAACGGGTATAATATTAGTAGTTATTGTTAGATTCTATAAGAATCAAATCATCAGCTGATCATACTGATCAAATAAATTGTATGAATTTCATTGTGTGTTTCACAGTCATGTTGTTTCTAAACATTCTCATCAAATCATTGTTGGCTGTACAGCATTGTTTTAGGCAAATCACAGCTTGTCACAGTAAGGTGTCATCATCAACAACATGTGTCAGGTGCTTCCTTCTGTTTGCAATTGTTTTAAATAGTCATTATAACAGAAGACACCCAAATGTATACACTCATCTTATGTAGAGCTGAAGCCTCACATTGTTGTAAGTAGTATCATTTATTATTTCAAACTTTCATTATATATATATATAGCCAAGATCAATTAATAACACAATGTTCACATAGTATGTAGTCTTCTGTAGAATTCTACAAGGTAATTATTTATACTTGTACATAATATTATCTTCTCAATTGCATTGTATTTGATTCATACCTTTCCATAAATAATTATTGGTGGTTGATGTGTTATGATGAAGTTATAATTAGGATGGTTAAGTATTGATCTTGTGAAGTGGCCAATGGCTAAATTCTGTATTTTTGTATTTATTGTAGATTACCGGCACCATGCTGTGTGAATAAAAGTGAGGATTAATTACAACCAATCTTGGAATGTCATCATTTCTAAGCTCTACGTAATAGTTATTAACTTGTCTCACAAAAAACAGTGTGTTGGTTGGGCACTGTAAACATACAAGGCAACTAGTAGAGGAGCCAGCTCCCAAAATTTGGTGTTGAGCTCACCCCGAGAGGTGAACGGACAATCTGCATACCGTCGGAACCGGGAAATTCTCTATTTTCAGAAAATGCCTGTTGCAATGAAATCTCTATGTTCAAATTTTTGCAAATCGGTTTCCATGGCAACCAAGTCTGGTAAAAAAGTATTCCATTTGTAATATTTTAAAATGTCTATACAGCAAGGTTTGCATTACCTTTGACTCGATTTAAAAGTGTATTACATTGAATATCAAAAACCCTTTAAAATGGTCATGTGATTTTGGTCATTCCATATTAGGCCATATGCAAATTAGGTGCCAAATATGGAAAATTGTGTTATTTTTTGGACCATATACTGTAATTATGTGATGATGCTTATCTAAATTTGTTGTTCAGTTCAACTTAAGATGTCATGTGATAGTCCCCAGGATGGGGATTTCTAAAGAACTAAAATCATATAGTTGGTTACCATGGTAACCAGAATGCAGGCATTTGAACGGCCTTCATTCAAAAATATTTAGGATCTCATTGATATTTATGCTTTTCCGCATGGCCTTATCTCGATCTTATTTACACATTTATTGATTATGTATTGGGAGTTTGATTGGAGTGCCACATTTTGCATATATTTTTGCATAATTAATGATATTCAGGTATACCCAAATAAGGAATTATAGCCATTTTTCAACCATTTTTTAGCATCCTTGGCGTCACAATCTGGGTGAATAGGAAATAACAACTTTTAGGTGGTCAAACCTGTTATGATATAATTGATGCCATAATCTGGTTGAAAAATATTAAAGAATTTTTGCTTTCTTTGTTATTGTGGTTGCCTTGGTAACTGAAATATAAGCATTTACAAATGATATCACAAAGGCATCACTTCTGGTCCTTTTATCCCGAATTCTGATTTGGTTACGTGTATAATGCAAGTTGAAGATCATAGTTTGGACCCTCTTTCAAATATTTTTCCAAATAATAATTAAATTTTACCCCAATTCAATGGGCATTACAGGGGTCATGACCAATTGACCATAAATGGATATAATGGTTAATTTTAAAAAGATGATCAGCTGAGGCACTGGATTCCAGATGGTGTCTTGGAACATCTTGGCAAGATTTTCCTCCAGCATAATTTTTTTCATTCGGATAGTAGAAATTTAGGAAATTTACTGGTTGCCATGACAATATAATGCACATTAAACATGACTTTTGAAGGACACTACTTGATTATTAAACAACAGGAAAGTTGCCGATGCAGTCTTGCGTCATTGAACAGTACACTTAAACATTAAAGGCCTATGATGCAGAAGCACCCATCATATGTCGATATCATTGACTATGATACATCATTTTGAAGGTAAACAAATAAGGATTTACAAAAAAGATTTTTAATAGATATTTATCAAAACCAGCTACTTATCAGGTGAATTCACCATCACAGCCAAAAACACAGTCAGAAACATGAAATATCATGTTTCCCTCAAATTGTGCCAGAAGCACATTTTTGCCAATTTCAATGTTTCTAGGGATAAATCATGCATCTTGTACATTCAAAATATACCCTTTCAAGGAATTTTCAATGATCTTACCATCTGTATGACAGTACCTATCAAGGATGGCCAATAGCCCCTCAAAAAGATCAAGTAGTGAAGTATATGACATTGTATTGTGTCTACTGTGACAATATCAGGGAAATAAACCCTGTAAATCTGTAAATGTCTCTCACAATTCCCAGTTTTTAGCTTGAGAAGAAACTCAAACAGCTCCCAGGAGACAGAAGAATTGCAAAACAACCTATTTTGGAACTTTGGTCAAAAGAAGAATGAACAATGTCATTATGTGAGTTACCATGGTCCAATGAGTTTGATGCCGGACTCACATGCACAAGGTTGTGGGTTCAAACCTCCTGGGGCATGGAGGAATTGAGCAGATCCTCTTTGAATCACTGCTCCACCCAGGTGTAAATGGGGAGGTTGGCTATCGGCAGGCAAGGTACAAGATTGATCAGTGATGGTGCCATGTGAGGCTGCCAGCTGTATATCACCAGGGTTGTGAGACTGACCAAGAATGATCAGTGAGCCTGTCAGCCATAGGAGCCTGTCCCTGTTGTGGCAGCAATATGCCGACAGTCCTAGAAAAATGGAATTTGGTGAACATTTACATATATAGGACAGGCCACAAGATCAGGCTGTACAACAGCTGTCTGTTACTATGCCAGACTAATTTTAAAAGGCATGGTTGCTTGTGAAGATCCAGTCTTCTGCTTTGAATGGAAATCAGCAGACAAAAGAAATAGTTTGTAACACTAGCTTTGGCTTTTGTTAAAGAAAGGGATGATTTTAACATCAGAAGTTTGATGGTATTCAATCTACTTCAACAAATTATGCATGCTAAAGTGTGGTCAGAAAAGTGTCCAAAAATGATGTTCTCCCTTATTCACAGGGCTATAAAAAGCAGCCGTTTTTACTTTGTGACTCCAAAAAATGTACCATTTGCATCTATTCATTTACTTTATGGATAGATTAACTAAGACAACAGAATATAGTTTAAAACTTTGTAAAGGCTGTGCACCACTCAACAGAATGTCTGGTCCACGTTACAAGCGTCACCATCTTTGCTGTGTTGTTTGTGGGCCACCATGTGCACATCCACCATGATAAAAAAATACTTCCAAATTAATTTGGTGTTCACGAGCTATCTGCCAAAATCAACCAAAATCAGACTAGAAATTTAGAGAGTTTTGAGAAATAGACTAGACTGTCACCAAATGATAGGATTGTCCTGGTTTCTTCAAGATAAAGTTGTACGAGTTCCTCACACTCAGTTTCTGTTGACCACTCACTGAAGCTCACTAATTTTGCCCCCTAGGTGGCAGCAAATATCGGTCACTTGTAGACAGTGTAGGAGAGGTGTAAAGTCGGCTGAGCATGCGGTTGCAGTTGTCAGCATGGAAGCAGAATATAAACTGAATACCTTTACCTCTACATATTCCATTACATAGGTATTATTCATTCAAAATTTAAATTCTCAATTGATTATCTTCAAAATGTTATATCATAGTCATAAATTGACAGATAGTGGGTACTTTTGCATCATAGGCCTTTAATGCTTAAGTGTAGCTGTTCAGTGACGAGAGACTGTAGTGGCAGCATTCTCTTGTTTTATAAATCAACTTGTGTTCTTCAAATGTTTAGTAAACATCATGTTGCCATGGCAACCAGGTAATTTCTTAAATTTCTACAAACTCACGCAAAATTAATGTCTGATGAAAATCTCACAAAGATGTTCAAGACACCAACTGGAATCCAGTGAATCTGGTGATTTATTGTGATGTTTTTAGATTTACAGTTAACTCCTTATATGGTCATGACAATTATAGTGCCCATTGAATTGCTGTTAAATTTAATTATTCTGTATTTTGGAATAATTTCTGAAAGAGGGTCCAAGCAATCATCTTCAACATGCATTACACGCGTAGCCAAATCAGCATAATTTCTGCTTGGATAAAAGGACCAGTGGCGACGCATTTGTGATGTCATTTGTAAATGCTTATATTTCAGTTACCAAGGCAACCACAATAACAAAAAAGGCAAAAATACAAAAAAAAAATTCAACCAGCTTATGGCATCAATTTTTTTCATGACAAGTTGACAACCAAAAAGTTGTTATTTCCTATTCACCCAGATTGTGAGGTCAAGGAAGCTAAAAAATGGTTGAAAAATGCCTGTGATTCCTTTTTTGGGCATACCTGAATATCATTAACTATGCAAAAATATATGCAAAATGTGGCACTCAAATCAAACTCCCAATACATAATCAATAAATGTGTAAATAAGATCGAGATAAGGCCATGCGGAAAAGCGTAAATGTCACTGAGATCCTAAATATTTTTGAATGAAGGCCGTTCAAATGCCTGCATTCTGGTTACCATGGTAACTAACTATATGGTTTTAGTTCTTTAGAAATCCCCATTCTGGGGACTATTATGGGACATCTTAAGTTGAACTGAACAACAAATTTAGATAAGCAGCATCACATAATTACAGTATATGGTCCAAAAAATAACACAATTTTCCATATTTGGCACCTAATTTGCATATGGCCTAATATGGAATGACCAAAATCACATGACCATTTTAAAGGGTTTTTGATATTCGATGTAATACACTTTTTAAATCGAGTCAAAGGTAATGCAAACCTTGCCGTATAGACATTTTAAAATTTTACATATGGAATACTTTTTTACCAGACTTGGTTGCCATGGAAACCGATTTGCAAAAATTTGAACATAGAGATCTCATTGCAACAGGCATTTTCTGAAAATAGAGAATTTCCCGGTTCCGACGGTATGCAGATTGTCCGTTCACCTCTCGGGGTGAACTAACTCCTGAAATAAAGCACTTTTTGGGAGTTGGCTCCTCTACTAAACATTAAGAGTCATTGTCAGAGAAAACTGCAGATTTTGAGAAAAAAGTGGCACGGGGTGGTCGACCAAATTCCGCGATACTTGGCTCATTTTACCCCTATAGGTAACTAAATTCCATGGTACGGTCATTTTCTTAATATATCGCCTGGTTGCCATGGCAACCCAGATTGACGATTTGGACCGATTCTGGCCGATTTACACTTTTCAGCTTTGAAATTTAGGTAATGTTTGAAAATTCCCAGCGGCCAAGCTATTAAACATAGAAGGTTGAAATTTTAGGTAAATTACATTTAGGAGTTGTACTTTACGTATAGCTTTTCACTTTTGCTATATCTCTTGCAGGTTTAACTTTATTCCACTTTGAAATATGCTAAAATCCCGTTTTTTTAGTTTTGTGGTAAAAACGGAAAATAGCTCACTTTTGATTCAATATTACTGGCTTGAGCATCCCTCTCATAAAAAAGTGGATATACTGGTGAATAGAGTTACTTTAGTACATCAAAAAGCAAAAATAAAATCGTGGTGCAATTCATAAACTAATTTGTGAGATGTGAATAAGTAAACCTTGTTTTCATGAAATGCAAAAGTACCATAACTTTAACAAATTACCAATACACGGAAAATGATTTGAAATGAAAATACTAGAAAACATGGTCTTTACAATGAGGGTATATAGGAGCCAATTGTGGGAATATAAATGGTCTAACAGAACCCTCAAAGTTGGCCCTGCATCACAATTTTCAGATGATGCTGAAATGTGACGTCATCCTGCTGGGCAGAGATTATGAGAGTAACTATAACAAAATGGAATCTGTTTTTAGCTTAATAATTCAGCTCTCAATTACCTGATCATTTTCAAAGTTTCAAAAGTTGTTGAAAACAATATTCTGGATATTTGTCTTAATATGGCATAATTTTCTGAGTAATAAATCCGATTTGAGGGAGGTTTTTGTGAACAAAAGTCGGAAAAATGAGTGAAAATGCACAAATATAATTATTATGTTGTGGTTAGAGCTCAATTTCTGAATCCAGGATTAGCTCTGTATACAAAGCTATATATGACAGCACTCAGGTGTAAAAATAAGACCATGTCTAACTATTTATAAGTAAATGAAATATCATTCTTAGGCATTGGTGACAAGGTATCAGCAGAGTAGGTTTGAATTTCCATTCCATCCTATTTCTACTTAAATTGCTGTGAAAATATAACGCATGTAGTACTACCACAGCAGCACGATAAATTTAGGGTGCAGCAACTTTTTAAGTAATGCAATAATGTTGTAAATTCATTTTTGTACAAGTTGATATAGGTTTCGCCCTGTAGGACAACTATTTCCATGGGAAAACAGCATCTGCACATGTGAAGTCAATGTTTTTCTGCATAAATCGGCCTGACAATACTAGAGCCAAGGAGGGTAAATCCATCCAATTTTGGATAAAGCTGTATTTCCTGGAAAATTGGAATAGGTACAAAAATATTATTTAGTCCATTGGATGGGCACATTCCTTCTATAATTTCATGCCAAAAAGAAAACTATTCATACGGTGTTGCGGAAACCATGAACAAAAATTTAAGGTTAGTGCACCTAAATCTGTCAACCCTGCTGGTAAAGCCGTCCTGTTAGGATTTATCATACTTGACTCCGTAAGAAGTCAAAACGTTTTACTTAGGTACCCTATTCTTAGCATTAGGTGCCTGGTGGGCAGATGTAACAATGAGATGGCGAATTATAGTTTTTTGCATTAAAAACTTCAGGTAAGTCCAATTTTTGATGATGGAATTTTGATTAAAATTTTATCAAGTGGCGTGCTTTTAATAAAGAAAATACGGAAAATGCCAAATGCTTCGTGTATTTATAAGATTAACTGAAAAAAAAAAGTTTGTTTTGCACATGAAAAAAGATAATATTAGCTTCAATCTGTAGCTGGGGAACTGTAATGTTACAATTACGATTAAAATGTTTGTCACTGGGTTATAAAAAAAAAGTTTGTCGTCACTTTTTGTGAGAAAAACCAGTTTGTTCCAGGGAGTAGAATCCAGAGCCTTGTCCGACTGTCATAATATTGGTGACCCCTAAGACTTTATTTTGGTGCACTGTTAGGTTAGTATTATGGTATCCCTTTGCTTTGTCGCTCACCTATGAAGCAGTGAGATGCCATAAAAATCACTTTATAAAATAAATTATTATTATGATAAAATGTATTTGTTACCTTTTCTTAAAAAGGTAACCTAAGGAGATAGGTGGAAAAAAAGGGTTGCTATAGTGATGTTACAGAGCCTCACTCTCAGTTTGGTTGAGGTTACTGGTGTGGAAATTTCCCAGTGCCAGCACAAGGATGGATTTTAAATACTGATCATAAATATATTAAAAGATTAATTTGTGAAATTTTAATTGTTGCACCAAATCTTGCAGTTGGAAATATCCCAGTGCCAGCACAATGATGGATTTTAAATATTGGATATACACATATAGTCATATATATATATATTCACAAATTATGATTTTCAGCCCGTTTTGGTGAATACACAGCCATTTATCAAAACATTATGTGAAACATATTTCTCTATTCAGCATTCCCTGATTTTATACTAGGTTGTGTCCAAAGGTGTCTCCAAGTCAATTGGCAAAAAACGTTTTTGTCCTGAGGAATGTCAGCAAACGAAAAATGGGCAAAAACATGAAATTTCATGTGATGTTACAAAATCTGTGACCAACCCCATTTCAAAATTGTGTATAGTGAGTGCACTACAGCTTCCAATTTCAAAATAGTTTATATGACTTCATATATTTATAATATGTCTTTATTATATTTATAATTTAACACAGATTCCCTGGATTACCCAGTGAATGTGTTCAATTCTGCTTTGATGTGATTACACTTGGACATGGATGGCATGACTGGCACTTTAGCTGCTATACGAGTATTCAGTACCTGCTGAGGATGTCACAATAAATGTAAATCTTGCAATTGGGAAAAACACATAACCCATGGTTTAGTTACTTTGAAAATAGTGAACTACAAAAATGTATAGAAAAAATTTTGAAGACATTTTGTGCTTTTTTAAAAAATGCCGAAACACACTATTTCCAAGGCACTGTGCATACAAAATTTACAGAGTGCACCATTGTTTTATTCTTGGAAATTGGTTGATGCATCTTTTATTTCAACACACTTATACTAGATAACCCATGAATGGATGCTCAATGTTAGCTGTATGCAGTTTATATTTAGCTGAAATGGCCAAATATCGAAATTTAACGTTTTATTGAAAATGCTGAAACACCCAATATTCAAGATGGTGTGAATAAAAAGTTTACACAGTGCACCACTGTTTTATTTTTGGAAATTGGTTGATATATCTTATATTTCAACATAGTTATACCAGATTAGCCATGAAGGGATGTTCAAGTCAGCTATATGCCGTTATATTTTGCTGAAATGGCCAAATGCTAAAATTTAACATTTTTTGGAAAATGCGGAAACACCCAATATTCAAGATGGTGTGAATAAAAAGTTTACACAGTGCACCATTGTTTTATTTTTTGAAATTGGTTGATACATCTTATATTTCAACACAGTTATACTAGATAACCCATGAATGGATGCTCAAGTTAGAAGTATGCAGTTATATTTCGCTGAAACGGCAAAATATTGAAATTTAACGTTTTTTTTGAAAATACAGAAACACCCGATATTCAAGATGGTGTGAATAAAAAGTTTACAATGTGCCCCACTGTTTTATTTTTGGAAATCGGTTGATGCATCTTATATTTCAACATAGTTATACCAGATTAGCCATGAAGGGATGTTCAAGTCAGCTATATGCTGTTATACTTCGCTGAAATGGCCAAATGTTAAAATCTAATTTTTTTTTGAAAATGCGGAAACACACAGTATTCAAGATGCTTTGAATAAAAAGTTTACACAGTGCACCACTGTTTTATTTTTGGAAATCAGTTGATACATCTAATATATCAACACAGTTATACTAGATTATCCATGAAAGCACGCTCAAGTGAGCTATCTGCAGTTATATTTTGCCAATTTGCAGAAATTTGGAAATTTGACAATTTTGAGAAAAGTAACACTGCTCAGTGGCTACTGCAGCTTTAACTAAAACATTAAATAAGCTGAATTGTTTGTTACCGTATCCCAAAGCACACGTCATGCCATGTGCAAAAAATGAATAACATAGATTTTTTACTTTGAGAAAAAATGGACAGCAGAAATGGACAAAATGTTAAAATTTCATGTTTTTTGGAAAATTTGGAAACACCCCATTTTCAAAATGGTGTAAAAAAAAAGTTTACGGAGTGCACCACGGTTTTATTTTTGGAAATTGGTTGACAAGGCCTATATTTTACCACAGTTATACCAGATTACCCAGGGACGGATGCTCAAGTTAGCAATATGCAGTTATATTTTGCCTATCTCCGAGCATGCAGCAAATTGGCAATTTTGAGAAAAAGACCCCGTTTCAGCGTCCTCTGCAACTTCAGTGAAAAACCCAAATGAGATGAAATTTATACTGAAGTATCTCCAAGTATTAGTCTTGCCACAGGTAAAACATTATTGCCATTACTTAGATACTTTGCGAAAAATTGAAGAGCGGAAATGTCTAAATTTCAGGATGCTGAAAAGTTGAATTTTGTCGATTGGCCGTCATTTGCTCAATTTATTCAAATAGCTCCAGCTCAGAGGGAAATGCATCTGGAAAAAAATCCTTTGGGGTAATTTAGTTTTTCAATATAAGTATTCAGTCCACCGAATTTCATCAAGATCCGCTGACCCCCCCGCGCCACCAAATCTGCAGTTTTCTCTGACAATGACTCTTAAAATGAACAATGTAGTTACAATCTAGTTGGCTGCCTCTTGGTCCGAGTTGACCTTACGTTGTGAAATGATTAAAAGGGGGGTTGCTTCCAATTTTTTTAGAAAAAAAAAAAGAAATTATATTCAAATGTTGCATAAAGTCTCTTGTAGAGTCTGATATTTTCTAGTCTGGCTAATACAAACTGAAGAAAGATTATGTTACAAATATGGTGGTTCTCATATCTTTGCATTGTTAAAGTTGGGCTTGGGGGAGGGGTAAGGCATTAAATAGCCTATATATATGTTCTAGTTGTCATTTTATAGCATCTTTTTTCAAAATTATAAGTATGAAGGGAAACCGTATGCAATCAGTAAAATATGACCTTAGAAGTTAACCCTGAACAACACTGATAGAAGATGTTTCTAACTGAATAAAAAAAATTCACCCTGGTCAGCAAAACCAAATAGTAATAACAAAATAGCATTGGAATTTGATCTTTTTCATAGGAATTTTTTTCTGATCTTAGCAGTATTATTTCCTGTCAACATTAAATTTAGGCCTAAATTACAAAGGCCTTTCAGAATTTCATACAATAGCTGTGAAATCAAAACCGATGGATTCATTCTTATGTCCTTATCAGCACTAGTGCAATACACTGTTTTCAAGCATTCTGTAAATCTTATGATCATGCATTCAATATTGACTGAGAAAAAAAAAAGAAAAACCACCCTGGAGTTGATCAGACTTTCCCATGCTGCAGCTAGCTGGGTTGCCATGACGTCATTGTATTTGTGCGTCTATAAATAGATTGTGACGCAAAACTGGGACCAAGAGACGGCCCAGACTCCAACTTACTGTTGAAAACCAACCTTTTATGCCTGATTTAGGCTGATTTTAAAATATTTTGAGGCCCCATCAGATGGAGAAAGGTCTACAGAACAAGGTGCAGATATAGTTAAATCATAGCATTTTTACATTAGTCTTTGAGAGACGGAAATCCTTGACAAGGTCAGGTTGACCTTTCTGAAAGCTTTCATACTCTTATGTAATTATAATCATGATGATGTCACAATCTGATAGATCCAAGTGCTCGTGAAAATATGTTCGATCTACATTACGTATACCTCATCAAAGCTATTGTTATGTGAACTGCCTTTCTTTGTAATGGTTCAGGAAGGAGCTCAGCTGCCAGAGAAGCCAAGAAGGCATGAGAGGGCCTCTTATCATATCTTGTGTCCATAAAGGCTCATAAAGTCAGCAGATGATCCCTTTCTGTACTCTCCTCGACCTACATGTATATATTTAACTCCCAGTGCAGTCACCTGTATGGTTGTGAAGCATGGAATCTTGCCAACACAGAGATTGATGATTTTCGTAAGACTTGGAACCGTGGTGTACGCAAAACATTTGGATTACCGTGGCGCACACACTCACGATACCTGCAATACTTCACTGCAAGTCCCTATGTATTGGATCAAATTTATCGCAGATTTTTTAGACTCTTTACAAGTATGTTGCGGAGCGAAAACTTGAGAGTTACTTATCTTGCCCAGTTTTTGCTTAATGACAGCTCCAGCATAATATCCAGGAATTTTCAGGTGATCTCAGAACGATATGATTTTAACTTTTATGAACGACTCCAAAGGCCTTTTTTTAAATCTATGTCATTTTAAAAAGAAGGATGTTGAAGATGAAAGGATTGTGATGCAAATCCAAGAACTGCAGGCAGTGAGGAAGACTGATTTTATACTGGACAATTGTGAAATTGATGTGATTTTAGAATATCTTTGCTGTCAATGACTTTTATGAACTTGTTTTTATTTAATGCATTTTATATCATCTGACTTTTAAATTTTACAAATATCTATGCCATGTATTTTACAATGTGCATGAATAAATGATATATATATATATATATCTTCAGCCGCATCTCTTGGTTCTTTTGCTTGTGTTATAAGAAAACATAAAAATCTCGAACGGAAAATGAAAGATGAGATGGCCTCAAATTGAAGGGAAGGGAATAAGTTCAGGACTAATGTTCAAAAGTAATCGCAGAAGAAATTGTCGGTTAATGTAAGTCAATAAAGATATATTTAGTATACACAGTTTTCACTGCTGAAGGTCAGATCGTATTTCAACCTATTTAAATAAAAGCTTTATCAGAAGAAGGAAAAATTATTTATCACAGCCTTTACAGGGAAACAAGAAGAGAAACATTATGATCATATGGTTTGTTGCTCAGGTGGTCTTGTTACGGGTGATACCCCAGACTGCAACCTACCACTACCAGCCTAATTGCCATTTAGTTACCCTTTATCAAGGGGAATATAAATTTTCATAAATATATAATTATAATGTTTGGCTCTGAATCACGCTTTTTCGTGACCCTGGTTTAGAAGTCAACCTGGTCCCACATCCTGCACAACATTTCAGAAAGGAACACTTCAACTTCAAATTGACTATATATAGTGGTCTAACAGTGGAAGGAAAGTTCAGTTATTTCTGAGAGCCTTGAGGGTGATTTTGTGAACTCTAGAGGTATGTCTGGTGAAACAAATTGAATTAGAAAGTGTTGTTATGTAATGGATTTGTCACGTTGTGAAACCGACTTATAAAAACCCCCACCTTAGTACAGTGCCAGATACAGCGAGACACTCTACCTCCATCTCTCTGTACATATCTATCTGTCTATCTATCTATCTCTCTATCTCGCTATATATCTATCTATTGATCTATCTATCTATATGTGTCTAAACAATTGATTAATATACTTATCAGACTATATATCTGTAATAGATCTATATCAAATACAATGTACAGCAGTTTTTTTATTGTCATTTCTAACTTTTCAGTATTCTATCATAGTCTGGTTGTGATTGCTCCATGATTGACCATGAACCAACCAGACTGAGTGGCGATGCTTCCATGTGATATTATGCTTATCAAAACTGTTGTTTTATACGTATATTTATCTTTCACATTTTCTACATCCATATACAATTTTCTTTTCGCACCATACACCGTGCTGGTTGGTCATCTCTCACTGTGTACCTTTGTGATGTACTATTATGTTGACTATAGAAAATGCAAAATATTGAAAAGATCGCCTCTTATCCAAATTTCAACTTTGCCATCTTCTGCTTTTCAGATACTGCTTCTGTATCGAGGACCATTCAAAATATGTTATTTATATGCTGAAACCTGTCACTGTCCTCTTAGTATCAATTTCTTTTGAGCATGCATTTTGTACTTTTTGTAGCCTTTACTTCTTAGTTGTATAATGTGTTGATAACCTTTGAGAGGACCTCGTCCGACGATTTCCAAACAACCATCCGTGGGTGTCAATGTCAAGAACTTCATTAGCTAAAAGGTCATAATGAGTTCTTTTGAAGGTATCTTCATGAAACGTAAATCCAAAGCTTGCTCTTTGTTTTCTTCTTTGAAATTATTTCTGACCATCCATTGTCGTGACATTAAAGCCAGAAATAATGATATCTTATTTTCAGTAAGTGGCTTCAGATAACATGGGTAACTATGGTCACTGATCTCAAATAACACCATTAATAAAGCAGGTAATAGGATATAATTTTACTCCTTCATAATTCCATGTGAAAATAGGAATCATTTTTGCTTATATAAATGTACAATTTGTGACCTTGACCTGGAATTATATACCAAAAACCATCATGTAAAATTCATTATATACTAAATTGATTTTTGGTCACAAACTGTTTATTCATATATAATTCCCATAGTTTGCACATGTTTTATCACCGTTCTTTCTCCAAACGCAAGGCGCATGTTGACATCAGACATCAAGTTAATTTATATACATGTGATCATTTCAGATTGAATAAATAAAATGCATGATTGGTCTCTTCGTTCATTTCTGTCAGCACTGTATCATACCTGCATTAAAAGTGAAGCACTTTTATTTGATAGAATAGGATAGACACTGTCACTGCTGCTAACAAATGACTGCCAATTTGTCTGATCTAAACTGCATACCACAGATGTTTGGCAAAGTTGAATTAAAACAAAGAAATACTGACAAATTTGCCTAAATAGCAAGGATGTTCCCCAGACACAGGTCAGCAAAAAATGTTTTCTGTATTGTTACCAAAGGTATACCGACAACTTTCCGTTTATCCCTCGTCCCATGCGTATTCTAGTAAAGGATATTTTTAGACAGCTTTTTACCTTTCTCGAACACATGTGGTTTGTCCCTGACAACTAAAGAAAGACATTCTGAGGTCTTTTTTAACAGCACTGATGACAGATCAGCTAAAGCAGTTATGCACTTTAACGGTATTAAAGCAAACCTCCTCGTTTGGACCTCTAATCTATGGCTACCTGGACATCAAATTACACATCAACAGGAAGTCATTTCAAACCACAAATGGCTGTTTATGGCTTTTCTGAAAACATCTTTCATCGGAATCTGCATGGTACAAACATATTGCCAGTTCTCTGCTTTTGGTAATCAGCCTTTGATTTCATACAAAACCTTTATCAGAGTGCCAGACCATCCAGGGAGCTGGTAACTACACCAGAAGACTATCATGCACCATCACCAAATGTGGAGGCTGTTGCTCTCTTACACAACAAGTACACCGCAAGTTGTCCCCTCTATACCAGTGGTATTACCACAGATCATTGAACTATGCAGAACAAAATCTGATTCGGGCATATCTTACTTCTGGGAGGCTGGAGATAAATGTACTCCCAGGGAGTAATTCTGACATCAAACCCTTGTGTTCTGCTGTTTAGATATTCATACAATTCCAGAAGGAATACGTAATCAGGTCTCTTCAGAAAAGATGAACTGCTTGAATACTCACAAAACCCCACTATCAGTAAGATGTTCTCGCTCAGTGTTCACTTTTACATATACCTTCATATGTCATCTGGAGTGGAAAATGTTTCTTCTCCTCCTTTTTTCAATCCCAAATATTGGATTATATTTTGCTGAATTTTACTGAAGTGCTCATTGACAAGCAACAATACTGTGGTATAATTGACCACAAAGTAGACTTAAAGATGGACCGATTTTATACGAATTTGGTTTGCACACATTGATCATTGTTAAAGGAAAAGAAGCTAAAAAGAATATAAAATAAAAATATTAAGAGAACAACAAGTGGTGTGGCATGCTGTGCTGGTGCTGTTTAATTTAGTAGTTTGAGGTGTTGAACTTAATAATGCTCTAACCTGCTGACATATCCCTGAAGAAAGCAGTCAGACTACTTTGGGTATCACTTTCTTGAAACAACTCTTAAAAACCTTAAACTACTCATAAAACTCATAACACAGTTCATATTGTCCTTAATGTGTTTTGTCAGCTATTTACATCACTTATTGGAGTCAGGAGTCATCAGTTCCATGGACTCTTACTCCACCTTCAAACTTGACTTTGACTCTGACTCAACCTGCAAAACCTCTGACTTAATGAATCTGACTCCACAACTATGACTCCTTCCTCTGACTCAAAGTCCTGCTTCTTCCCTTGTCTGTGACCCTGAAAGTAGTTCTGTTCTACTGAGGAGCACCAACTAATTCTTTGGTAAAACGTGAATTCTGGGAATTGATAGTATAAAGGCAACAACAAATTGATCCACCGATGCCTCAAAATTTAATTATTTTTAGGTTCTACAATAGGTACACAATACTTCACATCATCAAAGCTATTGTTGTGTGAAAGTTCTGCCTTTTTATAATGGTTCAGGAAGGAGCACAGCGGCAAACAAGCCAAGAACGCCTTCTTAATCACAATATCTTGTATTCCTTCTGCACTCTCCTTGACCTGCTTAATTGCTGCTTAATTGTATAGTTTTTTTAGCAGCATGCGTGTCAGATAAATGTGTTTCTCGCATTGTATAAGAGTTTATAAAAGGCATACAGGAAGGATGAAATAAGAGAATGATTTGAAATGAAGGCATGAAATTAGTTCAAGGAGAACCAATGTTCGAATAATTAGGAGAAAAAAATGGCCAATGAAAACATGTTATCAAAACATATTCCAGGAATTTGTACAAAATATGCTAAATTTCTGTCTCAATGCTTGACGTGACAAACTGTATATGAAATATTGATTGGAAAAATATATGATGTAAAATATATCATTAAAGATACATGTCATAAACAATGACCTTAAAATTTACTAGAAACTTTAAATGTTGAATGTAACAACAGCTTCCATTGTGATATGTCTGGAGAATTAGCAAAGACTTTATAATGCCTTAAAAAATTTATATTCGGTTACTGATGGGTAAGAACCCTACATAAAAAAAGAAATTTTTATGCAAATATATCTTAGCAAATATAGTAATGCAGATCATAAACTAAAGAAAATGAATCATAAAATTCTAACCTTGGAACAGTGGTTGAACCAGTATAAGCGTACCTCTTCATTCACTGGTCAAACCAGTTCTATTTGGTGCTGTTCTATCAAACTGACTTCACAAAGAGTGTCAGAACTGTGCATTTCTGACTGCCAAAAATGCCTTGTGATTAGCCTTAATACAGCAGTAACAATGATAAACAACAAACTTGCCAGATTTAGTATTGTATTTCCCTAATGTGTAGCTGTGAATAATGTTTAAGATCAATGAATTTGGACTTAAAACCTTGACTGGTTTTGTTAATATCCAAGTTATTTATTATAAAACCCTAATAAACCAATATTAAACCAATATTAACCTCACTGGATTTTCAATGATTCATTTGATTTTTTAAACAACCATAATAAGCCCTTAAAATCTTCTTGGTTTACTGCACATACAACTGATTATGTAGAAAACCCCAATAAACCAAGTTTTTTTCTGTGTGCATGGCCAATTCCTGGAGATTTCAGTGCAATGCTTGCACTGCCCAACAAATAAAGCTGTCTCATGGAGACTGCTGAGGTAACATGTTAATAACTCCCACTCACTCATCTCGTCAGAACTGGTCTTATAGACTGTAATTTTCACACGCCCTAACTCAGGCAATGGGCAAGGAACCAAGAATACAAGACATCAATTTCATAAAACTGACCATTGTTGGACAATGTTGGTAATAGGAGGGACAACGTAACAATATAGTTTGATGATTGATCACCCTTCTCCCACTGTAAAATACAAAAGCAGTTGTCCTCACAGAGGAGTCCAGAATAATAATCAAAAATATACTGCAAATAATATTACTACCTAAATCATGATTTCTTCATACATATATAGCTATGCAAAAGTTTGCCTTTCTTTTTTAAGTCAAAAATTTGTAAGCCATAGATTTTATATTCCATGAAGGAAATGTTCATTCTTTCAAGTTATTCTGGACTTGATATATACAAACAGCAATCTACCATATATGCAATTACCTTGAAGTTGTAATCAATTTTTAAAGTGACCTTCTTTGGGCTGTCTTCTCATTTGGAGTAATGAAGTGTGAAATATTACGTATATGGCTTTTCTCATTAAAGAATGATGTGGATTACACTTCATAATATATACAGAAGAAAAAACACTTTGCTGCAGCCTGTTGAATTACGGAAAAGAATGCTGGTCTCAAAAATTACTTCATCTTTCAGCTCATCTTTATTATTACTTCCTCTCTGAAATATTATACATACGTTTTAACTCCAAAATTACAGGGAAAGAAACATACATCTATTAACTATCTTTTCTACCTCTGAAGTCTGAAACATATCACATTGAAGCAAAGCCACATGTGAACATCCCTTCAAGAGATCACTTGGCTGTTTCAGCATTTCTGTGTTTTCTCTGAGCACGCTGAAGGCTAGATAATTTTCCCACAGGAATAATTATGGTTTTGCCAGAATTGCTTCGTGGTTCTGCATAATCTATATATATCCGGCTTCCTGTGAGTGATAGCTATAGTCTGTAGGGTGAAGTTACACAGCGGAAGTCATCAGGTTGTTAAAAGTTTAAGATTTCTTGTTTCATTTAGTGAAGATGAACTAAACTTCATCCACACATATATATATTTATATATATTATATATGTGTAATTTTTTGTATTACATATATGTGAAATTTGAGCAATACTTGTTCTCATTGCACCATGCAAAATTAGAATTTTAGCTATTCATTGATTTAAGTGCAATTTTTAATAATTGATTTCAGAATAAAGCAATTGTTAATTTTCTGTTTCATCCAAATAGTATATAATAAGAAGAATGTTGTAGTAATGGTCTCAGGATACAAACACATTCGCAAGATATTGACATCTCTTTGTTGTTCAATGTCTATATTATTTCAATGTTTATGGCTACTATTTAGTAAGAAACCTTATAATGCATATATTGTATCGATAATGCGTGATCTGTTCTGTTATAGCCATAACTATGAGACATATGTGGCATGGAACTCAAAGCAAATCAATACACTCTTGTAGGTATATAATTATAATGTACTGCCCTGAATCATGCTTTTCATGACCTTGGTTAAGAAGTCAACGCCCCGGCCCCACAATGACCCACGTCATGCGCAACATTCCAACTTCAAACCGCGTATATTCGTCTACAAGTGGGAGGAAAGTATAAAGTTATTTCTGATTGTCTTGAGGGTGATTTTCAAACTTTTAAGGTGTGTCTGGTGAAATAAATTGATTTTGAAAGTGTTGTCACGTAATGGATTTGTCTAGTTGAAAAAGTAACTTAAAAAAAAAACTATTTCAGCCTTAGGAGAGTGCCGCACAGATACTCTATCCCAATTTCTCCGTATCTGTATCTCTATATCGCTATCTATCTCTTAATCTATATATCTCTGTAACATATCCAACACCATTTGTAGCAGTTTTCTAATGGGTGTGCAATTTCATGCTTGTCTTTTTCAATTTGGCACGCAGAATTCTATGGTTAGTATGATTGTGTGTTTGCTACATGATTGACCATGGACTAACCAGACTAAGAGGAGATTCTACCACACTGTAAAATTTGAAATTCTGAGTCAGCTCAAATGATTGAGTGAGATGGTTGCACAATTTGTTTGAGCTGACATAGCTTGATGTTATGAGTTATGATAATCTTTCCGTTGTTATAACTTACAACAAAAAGCTATGATAGCTCAAAGAAATTGTGCAACCATCTCACTCAATCATTTAAGCTAACTCAAAATTCAAAATTTACAGTGCAGGAGCGGACTGGCCTATGTGGCAGAGTGGCACCTGCCACGGCCCATCCACTCAGGGGGGCCCATTCAAGATGTCAAAAAAATAAAAATTCAAGAAAAAAGCCAAAAGCTAAAGTTTGTAATCCGGTTTACGATTTTGTGATGCAACAAAATTAACTGAATAGGACAAGACCCTCTCACAAATTTAACAAACTGTATAGGGCTTGATAATTTCCTTTTCACATTTGAAAATAATGCCACGGCAAGGACGTAGGGGCCCATTGACTTATTTTGCCACGAGCCCGAAATGCCGCCAGTCCGTCCCTGGATTCTACGTATTAATATTTTGAAAATTTTTTTGTATTATACCCGGTATGTATATTTATCTTCCACATTTTCTGCATCCACAAATTTTTTTGTATTATACCCGGTATGTATATTTATCTTCCACATTTTCTGCATCCACATTTACAATCATCTTATTTGCATGATACACAGCACCATTTGGTAATCTTTCACTGTGCATTTTTTAATGACCATAAAAAAGGACAAAGCAGAAATAAGACCACCTCTTGTCGATAGCAAAAGATTGATGCAGAAGATGGCGAAGTTGCAGTTGATATGCAAATCAGATCATGCTTTTCAGATACTTGTTCTGCATATAGGACCACCCAAAAGATATTATTGATTTGCTGATACTTCCCAGGATCAAATTGCTATCGTATAGTAGCCTATACTTCTTTAGTTGTATCACCTGTTGGTGAGGTCCTCGTTCAGAGAATTCCAAAGCAGCATCAGCGTGTCAATTTCTCTCCAGTAAAAGCAAATGATGACATCATTCAAATAAATCTGATGGACCATATTGATCCTGAGCTTTCTTGTTGGCTTCTTATTTGCAATTCTGTTTAATCGTTTGCAGAAATTCTTGTTGCAGTTGACTTTTTCACATATTTCTTCTGGCTGTTTGCTTATACAATTTTGACAGATTTTATTTTCAAATTCGGAGTCGAAATATCATTAGAGCAGTTTGCGGATTAGCGGCCAAAACAGTTTCAAAATTAACATTCAACTTGGTCGTGTGATGTCACTGGCTTAAAAATGTTTTGTTTGTGTCAGTTATGGTTAATCAGTTGATTCAGTGCTTATCATATCTAGCAGCATAGGTGACAGTAAACAAACTAATTGAGGTACTTGATCAAATAAGAAGATTAGGAGACACACAGAAAGCTGTTGATGATGTGGCAAAGCCTGTTTGCAAATTGAAAATAAGAAAATTAATTACTCCAGTGGACCGCCGATCCGCAAAGATCTATAAAATAGTCATGCCCTGCCTCGTGCAGGCTACAGCAGATCAAGACAAAATTAGATGCATGTTATTTTAGATAAAGAGCAAACAAAAATTGGTCTGAAAACCCATGGTAAAAAATCCTCAAGTCAAAGTCAACACAATCTCCTGTAATGAATCAGAAATTATGGTAACTGATGAGAAAGATTAAAACCCATATTAGACTCCAATCAGGAGTAGGAAAAAAAATGACTCAAAGAACGACATTGGCTTTGGTCAAGAAAAACGTCAGATATCATCCATTGTCATGGCTACACTGCGTTCCCAACACGCGCATGCATACCAATAATACTCTATAAGACAATACAAGTGTATGCAATTTCGAATTTGGAGATTGTAGAAGCAGGGTCATTTTGCAAATAATATACAGATATGGTGCAAATGCAATATTAAGATGACCTTGTAAATCTCACTTATTTTGATAATGTTGTGTCAAGCAAATAATTTTTTCCTTTATAGTATTTGCATATTTTGAAGAAATACATAACTAGTGGGAGCCTATTCCAAAATCACATGACAAATTCTAATTAACATAGATCAACAGGAGTGATCACAAATTGTTATACACTGTCAGTTACTGTTTGTGCTTTTAGCAGTTAGACATAAGATAGAAGTAGACAAGAATCTACAACTTATAGAACCAACAACACCCAACAATTAAAAAGTTCTGTGAATTTTGAGAAAATATTTTTCATAATCCACTGTCAAATTAGATGGAATCTGTGACAAATATATCAAAACACACATGTCTTTGATTTGTCAAATGCCAGGCCCAGTATGGCCCGCCCATGGTTCCCAATTACTATGCAACTCGGCTTTTTCATGATATCTCCAAAAGGAATAATACTATTTGGATATCCACATAATGGTCAATGCGTCATGGAGCTAATACCCTGTCAATTTCGTTCAATTCCATTAGCTCAGTTTGGGGTTATGCTGCATAATCAGGTTTTGAGGTGTTCAAAATTATTATGCAATTTCTCCGAAAAGCATCTGTGGTCACAAAAATCAACCGGAACAATCTGAAAATGTCATGAACATCTACCCAATAACACTGAAGGAAAATCAGAACCATCACTCCAAATATGGATCCTTACATATTCGAGAAATCGATGTTACATATATACCCCTGCAATGAAATTGCACAGAAATTGAAGTTTCATTGCCATAAAAAGCCGCTGTTGGCAAGGCTAATTATAAAATCATTACCAAATTCATTTGTCACTTTCCGTAGGTTTAGAGCTTCAACTCTCCACTAAACCAATGAAAATAAATGTGTACTCGGATTTGGTTGTTTAATGTTTATTGCAGAATATTATCCTAGTCAGTGTAGTGTCATAAAGATATATTGTAAGCAGAATTTTTGGTAATTTGCCTTTTTTAAAGAAAATGGGAGGCTTTTTTGTTTTGAGGAAAAAGCCAATTTTAGTGGTTTTTCAATGTGGCTATATTATATGCATTCCTTGGTCATGAATGCACCCACATTCGAAATGATGGTTCTATTTTTAATTTAGTGTTATGAGGTATATGTTAGAGGCATTTGACGCTCAACTTTGTTGATTTTTGGTAGCAATGGATGCTTTTCCAATAATTTGCCTAATAATAATTGGGAATGCCCCAAAACCTGATTATTAGTGATTATCATCCTCCCCACGCAAGCCCTGCTAAAATGGACAGGGATTTCTGCTATTTCCAACCTCTTCTGTGATTGGCTGCTTATTTAGGTCATAAGCATTTTGCAGGCAGATTTAGTCCGATTATGGAAACTTAGAGGATTACTGGCAACTAAGAAAAACAGTGTAAAACAAGCAAACTTTCAAACAGTTTCATTTCAGAACTGTAAAAATACATATTTCAATGGAATTTTCTTAACTGTGATAGCACATTTCAATAATACACAATTTCTCCATTTGTAACTGTGTGAAACAGAAGCAACAATTTCAAACTGTGATATAGCAGTCCCTGATTGAGCCAAAACTGGGTCAGTTAATTAAGTATTCATGAATTAGCAAAGGTTATGGGCCATTTTGTCATGGTATGACTTGGGATGATGAGTGATTATATACATGTAGCATAACTCCTCATTGAACCCACGGAATTCAATTAAAAGTGACTGGATATTTGCTACATGTCACACACGTCATTGTGTGTAAAGGATATCCGAATAGTGCTATTTCTTACGGAGATATTATGAAAAAGCACAGTTGCATAATAATTGGGAATGCGGTGTATATGTAACTACAGAATATCAAGGATATAGCCAGGGGGGGGGACAATATAGGGGTCAGAACCCTTTGGTCCGAAACTAAAGTCACATTTTACCAGAATTTTAAAAGTAAGTCCTCACAAGTGCCAAAAGCACGCAAAGTTGATTGCGAGAATATAATTTCAAAACTATATTCAAGAGTATGTTCCATGGGTTCTCCTCGACATCAGACCCAAATTTCTTTGACGTGTTCCATTTGGACCTGAACTATTGTTCAATTCCATCAGTAGCAATGTTAGTGTAATTAAGTTTATCTAAGCAGGCGAGCCATATAACAACTCAAATGGGTCAAGAGTATAAAGCAGTGCAAATGTCTGCTGCTCGGCTTTGATGTAAACATTCAAAATCAAGACTTGCGGGGCCTGTCAATTGTTCTTAGGAAATTTCACTTTTAATTAAAAGAATTGTCTTTTACATTTAAGTTGCTTTCTTCTGGAACACTATTTTTGCATCCTTACATTTTGCCAAAAGATAAACCATAATAGGTTGCACCGTTGCATGTTTTGCCAACTGGAGAATGTTGGTCATCTTAAACCCGGAAGTCTATGATAAAGTTTTTAAATCAATGGATTTAAATTCCAGAAAATTACTTTCATGCACAATTGCACATTGTACAATGTACAATAACTTTATAACTGCTCAGAATCAATATCAAGCAACATAAAATCCGTTGGCTTCCCAGACCCCCTGCCGAAAAAGCTCAGCCCTCCAGGCCTCGCCATGGTCATCTTGAACAAACCACTCCCCACTCTTACCTGGTTTCTGGCTACGCCTGCAGATTACAATATTTCCAGTGAGTAGATTCAAATAATGTGTGTGTAATGATGGCCTTGAAAATGGGATGTAATTGTACTTCGTCATAATTGTATGATAATAACTGGGAATAATATTGGCTTGTTATGGTAATATTGTGAGCGACCTTGGTGTAGAATTATTAATGTATAATTTATATATTTTTATCATGACCATCTCATGCAGATTGTATCAGAATACATGCTCATCCAATTGAAAATGATTGCTTTCATTTTTAACTGAAAACTTTTCAGTGCATTACCTTTATCCAAAGTGTTGTATATATTTATTTGATAGATTTGTATGCAGGCACACAGCTACATGCGTCCTGTAAAAGTATTATTTGATAAAAACTACACAGAAAAGCCATGTTTCTTGTCAGGGGCGGACTGGCGGCATTTCGGGCCCCGTGGCAAAAAAAGTCGGCCCCTACATCCCTGACGTCAGCATTATTTCAAATTAGGAAGGTAAAATGCTAGCAGTAAATTGTTGGGTGGGAGGGCCTTATATGAGAGGGCCATCTCCTGTTAACTTCATTTAGTTTTTTCTTGGAAGTTTTATTTTTTTGACATCTTGTGTGGGGCCCCTAAGTGGATGGGCCCGTGGCAGCTGCCACTCTGCCACATAGGCCAGTCCGCCCCTATTTCTTGTCACTGTCTGACACTCCTAAAATCCAGCATGCTCTCCCCAGATCATTGAACTTCGTGTGATGAAGCCTGATCTGGGTGAGCCTGGCATATTTCACATCTCCGAAGCCGCAGATGAATGCATTGCACACCCAGGGAGTAATCCTGGCATCAAACCCTTGTGTTCTTCTGTGCATGCAGACCTTCATACAATTCCTGTAGGGCCATATGTAATCGGGTCTCTGGAGAAATTGTGAACTGCTTGAAAGCTCAAGAAACTCCACATGCATGTAAGAGATTCATATCACTCCCAGTGTTTGATGCATCTATGTACTTTGGTATGTCAGAGTGCGGTAGATATACCTTTCCTACTTTTTTCAATCCCATGACGACTTATGCTACATGTAACTTTTAAAAATTTATTGCAGTACTCATTGACAACAACTGCAATAATTACTGTTTGTACGGTGATAATTAAAGACAGAGTAAACAATGTCATTGAAAAGAAGTATTTCATCTGTTTAATCAACAACAAGGAGCGATAAAACTTGTGAGACTGTTATAATTTCCAGGCACGTCACTGAATAATACCCAAACCTAGCGGATATATTCCGAACAGTCCAACGATGACAAATATCCCTGAAATCTATTGCAAAAATATGCCTGAAATTTCACTGTTGGTCCTTGTCACATGTTTGGGAAATAAACATGTTCGAAATATAATTAAGCTTGACTGGGAAAACTTCCAAAAATATAAATAAAGCAAACAGCAGATGTGTTTTCCATTTTGTAATGCTTTGATTTTCAGATTAATATTCTCCTAAATCTGCCATGATATATCTGGAACATCTTGCCTTTATCTCCTTGACATCCTACTTATATTTCATGTCAATGTCTCTCTCTTTTTTTATAGAAAAAAAAACATTAAAAATGCATGTTCTTCAACAGACACATTAACCGATACTGTTACTGCTAAGAGCTACTAAGTAGGGTAAAGGAGAGCACAGACACAGCAAGGTCGTTGAGTAAAGGAAACTGCTGACTTCTTTGACACGACATATATGACTTCTTAGTCACCTTGGAACATCACCGAGGAATTTCCCACGACAACAAGTTTCAAAGGACAATGTCTATGTCAAGGTTTTCAGTTTACGAAATTCATCAACAAAATGGAAGTAATTAAACAAAATCCAAACTAAAGACGCTCCCCTCCTTGTTATTCTCACCATCTCTTTTTTAAAAGCCCAGTTTTGGGTGCTCATGAGGGTTGATTGATGAGATAGGAGGGAGAGCGCTACTTCTCAACATGTTACACATCTTCCCTTTGTGAGGGATCTTTTACTTGCCACGCACATAAACATATAAGTTGCCATATATATAATGTTTCATCCAAACAACATTGTGCTGGGATTTCGCTCATGAAGGTCCACTGAAAAAACTGGTTCCCCATCCAGCGTTTGATCCCATGCAGGCAACACCTGAGAGTACTTTCACATAGTCATAGATATGTGTCAGTCTGGTTGTTCAAACTGTCCTGTCTTAATTCAAGGACACCCAATCGATTGGTTTTCTTTATATCCTGAATCAGATTTCAAATATGCTCAGAGGCATGAAGTAAGCAATTTGACTTAACAATAACTTATCTAAGTTGCTTCTTTCATATAGTATAGTTTATCCACTGCAAAATGAAATGCGGAGTGTATAAACAGCTATGGTGGTCCTTTTTAATTAAAAGCAAAGTGGTTTCTCACTGGAGCATTAAGGGGGTGACCATTTAATAACGGGGGGGGGGGGAGCTTTGAGTTTTCCTCAGCAGGAAATTATTATCTATTAATTTTATTTCACTGTCACGGCGTCCATGATTATGTATTTCAAGTGTGCGCAGTCCCCGAATATTCATTCCTAAAGGCTAAAACAAGCATCACCATCTTAAGAAAAACCCCCATCAGAAAATATTTCAAGGCTGCCCAAAAAAAAATTATTTATCTCACCAAAACTGAGTAAGAAATTATTAATTTAAAAAAACTCCAACCTCCCCCTCTTGACATTAAATGGTGGCCCCCTAACATGATATGCGGCTTTCTTTTCTTGCAACACAGGTCACACGACCATTCGTAGTATGCATGCTTAAATTGGTTGCTTTTTTTCCTTTGAAGTGACCACCGAGATGAAGAATATACGTGAGCTGAAGAAGTACAATCTTTAGATATGAGCTGAGTCGGTTAACTCAGTTTCCCTGGTTTGGCATCATCCACTGTTATGGCAAAAGGAAATTGTTACAAACAGAGTAGTCTGATATGTTTGTCAATTGTCTTCAATAAATATGAATGAAACTTACAGAATACTAAATTAATAATTGGAAAGTTGAGCTAATCATATTATGCTTGTAACTGTTTTTCACACTGTTGACTTCACACTTCAAAAGCTGAATTGGTGCAGACAGCATAGCATACAGGAAGCTTGGGAGAGTTGGGCCGCAGGGAGGGTTGGGCCACCCTGATTTTTGAGGAAACTAAAAATTTTTTGAGAAAGCTGCAGCCACCCAAATTTTATAAAAATAAAAATCTTTCAATGGATGTAACATTTCTGGCTAATTTGCTTGTCATGATCTTTAGAGAGAAGAAAATTCAAATTTGGATGAAAAACGGAAAAAACTGAGCCATGTTACGAGTTTTTAATTGTCTGTCAGACGACAAGGACTGAGAAAATTTTCTATGGTATGCTTGGTAGGTTTGACTATTCAGTTGTTATTAACATATTTTGGAAAATTATCAGACAACCGGTTTTGTCATAATTGGGATTTAGAGAAAAATGGTCGAATGGGGGAGAGTTGGGACAGTGCCAATACTCTCCCCACATGTGTTGCATTTACCCAGACTTATTTTTATTAAGACAGACAGAGGAACTTGTCTAGAACAATTTTCAACAGAGATTGAATATTTTTAGGCTTAATAATTATTCTGGGTCAAATAAAATTAGATATCAGGAAATCTAGATGGGGAGAGTTGGGCCATCAGGCCGAGGCTTAAGTCTGACAGCAAACTAGTGTTGCAAGAGGCCTCAATTCAGGATTAATGACTTCTATGACCACCACACTAAAGATTAAAAATATTATGGCCTCAAGTACGGCTTTACCAAACCTGATATATTGCAATGGCCCAAGTCTCTCCCCTGATTGGCCCAAGTCTCCCACTAGATGGGGAGAGTTGGGCCAATTTTTTTTCCAATTTTCATAGGGCTGTAGCTCATATGTTCTTGGGAAAATATCAATGCAAACCTAAAGATATTTTTCTGAAATATTTCAAGATACAATACATGCATTAAGCATGTTTATATAATCATTACTGTTAGCAGGAGGTCCAAGGATGTAAAAAGTGGCCCAACTCTCCCAAGCTTCCCCTATATTGTCCGTGTCCCAGGAAAATTGACAGATCAATTAACCTAACATCTCGAATAGTGTACTTACTGAAATAGTTTTTTCTGATTTGGATTAGACAAGTTGCGAAGTTTGTTTTGAAATTTCTTGAATGATGCAGTTTGTTGCCATAAAAAAACATTTTTATCAGAATATTGTGCATTTACTGAAATATTTTTTTCCGATTTGGAATAGACAAGTTGCGATGTTTGTTTTGACATATCTTGAATGACGCAATTTATTGCCATAAGAAAAGATTTCTATCAATTCCTGATTGTGAGTTGACAGGGATGCTGGGGTTAGTAAGGCGTCATTCTGATGAAATGATGTCATTTAGATAGTGTTCAACTAAGTGCACTCTGTGATAAATGTTACAAAATTAAGCTCCGATTAAAGAGACTGCGCATTATTTTTTTACCATTGACAATGTTTGTAATAGAGGGAACTGTGTTGGAGGTCTTGAGGCTTGCGTCGTACTCGAAGCTGAGGCCACATTTTGGTCTCGGTCTTTGATGCTCAGTCACCAGCCTCAGACTCGGTCTGGGGAGCCTTTGGCCATGGATATGTGTTCAAGGCACATCCGGGGCCAGCCACAAAATTAAAAATTTTGCTTGAACAGTCAAAAATTTTCAGTCAGTTTAATCTGACTGTCTGTCAGTTTACCTAATCTAAGGGATCTATTATCCCATGATTTAATATCTGACAGAATCGTTTTCTATCTATTATTTAATTGCCGAGTGCTAAGTTGTTACTCATCATAATTTGTTTGCAATTTCTCCATAAGTATTCGAAAATTTGGATTTACCTTTACTAATCTAGGTGTTGGGATTGAAAATATTTCACATAATTTTAGCCATAATCATGTTTTAAGACCTAATGTTTTTGCTAATATTTGCTGCAATATGCTGAAGTACTTGATGGATTACTTCACACACCGAAAAGTCGACTATATTCCATAAAAGGAATGGAACAAAATAAATAACAGAATCTCCTACCCTCATCCATACCAGAAAAAAATCCGAATACCTTTGATACAAAAACAAAATTACTGCCTAATAAAGTGGAACTCAGCAGCTTGGAGAGCCTATCTAAGAACTTGGTCAGAACTGTGATTTTAAGGCATTACTGGTGCCTGTGATAATGAAAGCAACAAGCGGCTCTGGAGCTTAAAAACACAGAAAACACGATGAAAAAGATAATTTTTTTCCCAGCAGTTTTGAACAAAATAATTCTCTTGGAACGACGTTTTAAGGCTGTCAATGTTTGATTTGGAAGCAAATGATTCAGATTGTTATACTCTCAAAACAGATTTACTCTGCAGTTTCTGTATGATATAGATCATGAGAAAAACTCCTGTTTAAAAATTTTTGGTTTACCCTCTCACTGTCTTTGTTTCAGTGCTTTTACTTGAGTCCATATCTACCTATTTGTCAAAATTTACATTCACACTCATTCCTTCATTCCTGTATGAAATATCTTAAATCGTGTAGATAACTCTTCACAATAAAGACTGAGTAGAAAAAAAATATCAAGAAGACCAAAAGAAATCTCAGGGTGAACCAGAATTGTTAACGTGTATTGTCCAAAATTACTAGTGTCTGTCATACTATTTTTGTTAATGATAAAAACAGTCAAATTTAGTTAATAACATAATTAATTTGTGACACGTGTTTTTAGCAGTGCGCCCGGAAATTTGGAAGCCTACGATGTGCCAAAATGAGAAACAGTGTGAAAAGAAAGGAAGTGCGAAGTAGGCCTAAAGCATGAATGAAACAGGTGCAATTAGTCTCAAAGGAATACATGCAGAGCTCGCAAAAAGAGAAGTGTCAGAAATACTCATATTTCTAGGTCACCATATTCTCATATTCTTTTAATCAATTGCGACAAACTATCCCGAACAATGAGGATCGTATCCATTTTGCAAATGGCAATATGACATGTACAACCCATTCTCACGTACATTAAATTGACGGATGCAGGCTCCCAGAACTTAGTGAGCCGCCATACTTATATCCCCAAGATATTCCGGTTCGCAGCAGAGTATGGAAAATGGATTTTTCCTCAATGGAAATCTATTTATTTTGCAGAAAGTCAAGACCTAATCATCTCCCTCAAACATGCGACATTCTGACACCTCAGCTATTTTACTCTCAGTTCTAGTTTTATTTATTTTTCGTTTTCAATGAAGCTCTGGATGGGGGTTATGAGGGACAAGAAATTCAAAAGTGAAATGACCAAGGGACAGGGAATTCAAAAGTAAAGTGACCAAAGGATATGAAGGACAAAAAACCCATCTAGAGTTAATGAAAAGGAATTTAAATTCAATTAATAATAGCAGAGAGATAGGGAATTCAAAAGTAAAATCATGTGTGCTTTTGAAGCTCAGCCTACTCCAGAGTTAAAACGATCAAGGAAATCAACAATGTCATTCATTGAATCAGGTAAAACTTTATTAGTTCCTTCCTTTTGCTAGATATCTTAATTCACCACAATGTATACAATTGGTTTGCATTACTCATTATTTTAAGATAAACAGCTAAAGAAGGCTTTGTGCAACAAGAGAATAAAAGTGGACATGTGAGAAAATGTTCAGGATAGAAAGATGGCTAGATAGCTAGATAGCTAGATAGATAGATAGATAGACAGATAGATATATATAGACAGTAGGGTGGTCCAAAAAAATATATGTCTTAATATGTCAATTGATGTGTATTGGGCGAAAATTTGTCAAAATTTGTACACCAATATAGATTTATTAATAAATATTATTAATAGAAAGGTTGTGGGATCATGACTGAGTCATGCCATACTACTTTCAATAAATTATTATGGTCCAGCATGAAAAAGATGTTAACTGTTGAGAACATCACACTGTCAAAAGTCATGGCAGCTTTCTATTACACAGTACGATGCCTAGTGAATTATCTCCTCTGATTGGATACCATACTGTCTTCTCAATTTCTGGTCAAGTGCTATTTTGACACATGCTACAGAAACTTTTTAAAGAGGTGAAGGTAGCAATTCATCTTTCTCAACAACATGTTCCACATTCAATATACCAGTATGCAAATGACCTAAAATAATTCTTAGGCAAGATCTTTGACGAATGACTAAGTTTTATTTGCCAATAATTCATGTGCCCCTGTGGAAATTAGAGATACAAAAAATAGTGTTGGTCATGTAAAGATCCCTACTCAAAAGTTATTAAGTACTCAAAAAATCAAAGTTAGTTCTTTGACAATAGAACACAGTAAGTCGTCTTTTCCGAACAGGTATCCTTGCAAAAGATAAACTGCCTCAAACATTGTACAGTAACTGACAATAGCAGGGGGGAAAAAAGCTGCTGGATTATAAGAACCCCTCCCTTTCACAACTGATTGGTCTTACTAAATTGATAAGGTGTCAAACAAATCAAATTGTGTTGGGTAAACTAATCATGTTAATGTTCACATCTGAAACTTCTGCGAGTGTAAAACTTCCAAGACTGGCTTATCTGAGGAAAGAGGCTATTTATAATAATTACCGACCAAGAGGATGGGATTTACATTCTTTTTCATGCTGGACTATAATAATTTATTGATAGTAGTATGGCATGACTAAAGTCCTGATCTAAAAACCTTTGTATTAAACTTTAATATTTATTAATAAATCTATATTGGTGTACCAATTATGCCAATTCTTGCCCAATACTTACATCAACTGCTATAAAAATTTTAATGATATAAGTGACAAATCCCTTTTTTTTAAATGTGGAGGGGAAGATATACAAACAAGTGTTATGTTGCTTTTTCCTCTGTTGGATTGTGCCTTATAGGCCTCAAATGAAAGGAAAATATGATTTTACACAATTTTCACTATTCGGATATAGGCGTTTTAATGTAAAATATAGCAAAACTTCAACCTTGATGAGCCACCTCTAAATATTAATCAATTTTGCTGAAATTTTGCACACTTCTTCCACATGGTTAAAGGAAAAAAGTTAGGGGGTACCATCACCAAATTTTACACTTTTGTTATTTTCCATTGGATGTTGGACCACCAAAATAGACAGTCTAATGATGGAGCAGCTGTCTCTGAAGCAGGCTTGGGATTCTGCTGGGAATGTTATTAACTTTTACGAATTGTTGTGACACATCCAAGAAACACAAAACCAATCAGTTAAATGGACATTTTTGGCAGCTCGACAGTTATATGATCATAGGGTTACTTCGTAGGTATGCTCCACCCATGCCCACTCACCTTATGTTACTTCCAAATGTATCTTTCATGCACTCTCACCAACTTGGAAAAAATAATTAGTATAAATATATGAAACGACGCATTAGCAACCAGCTTTTCAAAATACTTTCTGTTTAGGGTTATTGGGATATTCACTATTCAGTGTGACCTTAAAGATACTGAACATTTTCAGAAACGGAATCACATATTTGTAGTCATGTTGTCAAGCCATCTTTTAATCAATCTTCTATAATCCTGAACTAAAAGATTAGGGACCATTCAGAATTGCCGACTGAGGGTAGGAGTTTTGTCGGAAGTTGCAGTTAAAAATTCATACCTGACTTAGGTTTCATTCAGATTTTTAGAACCCCCCCCCCCCACCTCAGCAACAATGTGAATTTTTAGTTTAGTTAACATTGAATATCACACGATTTTCTAACCTACAAGTATGTGTGTGGTGGCCAATATTTGTATGGGTCCCCAGTCTACAAGCCTCATTTAACTTTGCACTGCTGCAAAATTATATACATATGTTGATTGCTCACTGGGTACAAAAGGCTTTTAATAGACTACCTTCAAATTACCTTCTTTAACTTCCTATGCAATTAAACACAGTTAGCAAGGCCACTTTGTTTTCCTGTTGTATTGTCAGTAAGGTTATTAATTATCAATTATGGAATGCACAGTGTTAGTGTTTTTTTAAACTGCTAATCTTATCAACTAGTCAAACTCAGTTGCTCACTCAAGCAGAATATTATGTTTCTAATACCATTTGACACCCCTGTCAGCCAATCACATGCCAGTATTTCAGGGAAATAATTCCCATATTCTTTGTTGTCCAGTTATCCTCTCATGTTTGACTGTTTGTCTGATGGTATAAGCTGGTTATTCACCATGGGATCAGGAATATGTGTTAATCACACCTCGGGCAAAAGCCCTCGAGTGATAAATCACATATTCCTATACTAATCGCTTTCCACATATGATTGATCTTAGACCAATCAGGCAAGCTGAGAATGCCACGTGAACGGTGAGAAAACTAGCCAAGGAAACTCATACTAATTCAATTTGCTGTAAAGGAATGGTTGTGAGATTATGCCAGGCTTTGTAAGGTACATGTTTCTGTTTATATACATGTAGGTGCTAGTACTAGGCCCCATTTAAGCATGTAACTCCCGGAACTCCTTGACGTCCTGCAACTCCCGCTATGTCCCACTAACTCCTGCTAACTCCCGCTAACTCCCATAACTCCCGCTAACTCCTGCTAACTCCCTCTAACTCCCGTAACTCCCGCTAACTCCCGTAACTCCAGCTAACTCCTGCTAACTCCCGTAACTCCAACTAACTCCCGCTAACTCCCATTACTCCCGTAACTCCCATTTAACTCCTGTCAACTCCCATAACTCCCGGTAACTCCCGCTAAATCCCACAACTCCTGCTAACTCCCGTAACTCCTGGTAACTCCCGCTAACTCCCAAAACTCCCGGTAACTCCTGTCAACTCCCGTAACTCCCTGAAGTCCCAAATGGAGGCTCCGTTTGGGAGTTACATGCTTAAATGGGGCCTCTCTGGCCAAAAAATATTTTTTATTATCTTTTGTTAAACAGAACTAAAACAGGAAAAAAAAAAGTTGTACTTCCAACCTAAAAAAACGTATTTTCAGAACGTAAAACCAGGTAACTTCATAAATAAAGGTTGTAAAGTGCTATTCTCTCTACCGCCCCCCCCCCCCCCCATCCCCCGCTGCTTAGCTGCCACAGTACGAAAAATGGTTGACATTTATTCCAGCAGAGTCTGAAATTATGTGGAATCCGAGCGACATGTCAGCAACAATCCTCTGTGGTGTAGTGGTTAAGGCGTCGGGCCAGCAACTGAGAAGTCCTGGGTTCAAAACCTTTTCAAGTTAAACTTTTTTTTTTTTTTTTTTTTAGTCACCCAATCAAAGTCTTCTGAAGCTCCTTGATGGATCCGCAATACAGAAAAAGCCTTAAAGCAACCTTTTTGTGTATGTTTGCTTCACGTTTACCCCAATAAACAGTGGCAAAAGTGCAAGAACAGGCATTTAACTGATATGCAGTAGTCTAGGTGCCACAACAGGCCAAAATATTCTAATTCTAGTCACTGCTGTATGCTACATTAGTATCCCGCAAGCTAAACTGCATGCAGAAAGCACATATCTAGCAGACGACATTGGTTTTATAGGATTAAGGCCGGGAGAAAATAGAAAGCTGTGCTCTGATTGGTTGACTTAATGCAGGTGAACTTTGAAATACACGCTGCAGGCCAGCAACTACCATGGAAACTGGTTAAAATGGAGTAGATTAGCATTACTATGGCAGTGACATGGGCTAAGATTGCTCCGGTAACAGATCACAGCAGAAAAGCCGCAGATTTTTGGCGGGAAAAGCTGGAAAACTGCATTGTTCGGGTGCCGGTGGCAGTTTAATGCCTTTCTGGATGCCTTGCCCATCGAATAGCATGGTTTTGTGATTCTAGACCTCTGCATAGGCCTATGTGGCCCATTATGGCATTTGCATGCTAAAAGATAAGAAAACAGGCCCTCCGATCAGAATCAACCCGGAGGTATCCTGGCTAAATGTCTTGGTATATTACTTATCAACACTAGTAGATCAGCATTTCCTGCAAAAATTATGAAAATCGCATCATTTCTCAGCCCGAAAAGTGCCAAAAACCTCCGTTTTTGCACTTTTTGAGAAAAATGACCCCCGCCACGACAAATTAGGTCAGGGGCCCGAAAGTGGCACTGAAAGATTTCCAGCGTTCGGGCACATGTCCCTCTACCACACAACAGTTACATTGCACCAATACTGGCCCGCAAACGGATGGTGAAGTTTTGTCACCGCCCTGTGGTTGCTGGCTACCAGTGTTACTAATGTTACTTCTACACTTACAGAAAACCAGTAATTATCCAATGGTTGCCACCCCCCCCCTCAAATGCTGATTTTGGCCAATGATAAACAGGTATCTGCTGAAACTCCAGTGGTCAACTAGCTGTAGAAAGGCAAAATAGTCCAAATTCAGGTAATTTCCATGCTAAATAAGTGGCGAAAACTTAATTATAAAAATTGGAATAGCAAGAATTATCTGAAACCCTAACCCCAACCCTAACCCTAACCCTAACCCTAAACCCTAACCCTAACTCGGGCAATTTTTTTTTTTCAATTTTATTCAAAAACGAGAAGTTAATGCATTTTGACAGGCCCCATTTAAGCATGTAACTCCCGGAACTCCTTGACGTCCTGCAATTCCCGCTATGTCCCACTAACTCCTGCTAACTCCTGCTAACTCCCATAACTCCCGCTTACTCCCGCTAACTCCCTCTAACTCCCGTAACTCCCGCTAACTCCCGTAACTCCAGCTAACTCCTGCTAACTCCCGTAACTCCCACTAACTCCCGCTAACTCCCATTACTCCCGTAACTCCCATTTAACTCCTGTCAACTCCCATAACTCCCGGTAACTCCTGCTAAATCCCACAACTCCTGCTAACTCCCGTAACTCCTGGTAACTCCCGCTAACTCCCAAAACTCCCGGTAACTCCTGTCAACTCCCGTAACTCCCTGAAGTCCCAAATGGAGGCTCCGTTTGGGAGTTACATGCTTAAATGGGGCCTAGTACTTCTGGTCATGCATTGAATGCCTTTTATGCCTCCATACCTGGGGACCGTTCAGAATTTATGACTGGGGGATGGGAGTGTTGCCGGAATTTCCCGTCAAAAATTGATACCCCCGACTTGAGTTTCATGCAGATTTTTTAGTACCCACCTCATGTTTCATGCGTATTTTTAGTACTCCCCCCCTTGACCTGCAAAGCAAATCTACGTTTTGAGGAATATGTATTTGATCAAGGGTGCAACAAAGTACATTGACTGCAAGAGAAATTTGACGTGTAACTTGTAAGGTCAGTCAGGACATGTTTGTTTCTCAGACAAATCAATTCTTTCTGCTCTGTGGTCCTGAAGGGAGAATTGATATACAACTGGCTTCATCTGAATTGCATCAGAACTGCAACTTTGCCATCTCCTGCATCAATCTTGTGACATCAATAATTGATATCTACTCTTGTCTTTTACTTTATCTTGTGTCATTGTGGTACGGGAAGTTGCAATGAAGGGTATCGTTCATACCTTTGTGGTGTACATAAACGGCACGCCTGATCTTTTGATGAATGATACATAGATTGAATGTGGACAGGCAGACAAATAGGCAGATAGAAACACAGACAGCACAGGATGAAAGCTTGGAGATGTAATATTAACACACAATGAAGATTCTCTTGTTTGAGCACCAGCAACTGCCAGTGAATGCACTGAGATTTGCCACAGCTGGCGACCACACCTGTGACATATGTATTGAATGGCTTAAAACCGTTATCAATTGATATATCATTTTGTTTGGATATCAAATATTCTTTGTTATCTGAAAAATAATGGGAATGACAGACTGCGCACTGACAACTGACTCATGGATCCTGGCTATCAGGGCGCCTGGCGCAGTGAATGGTCAATCAATTTGTTTTTATTTTTTATTCATTGAGATTCATGCAAAATTAACCTTTCTCATTGCTGCGCCCTTGCCCTTCCTACACACTGAAATTCACTAATGGGGATCAATTGAGGGTTGTGAGGTGACCAAAAATAAAAGTTCTACAATGATGATGAAAAGTACACCAAATAATCATGTGTATATGATGTGTGTGTAGCTGTAATTTCAACTGCACCAGTCGATCGGTTTTCAAGATACAGCGATTGAAATTTTGGTGGTCGAAATGCTCATTTTTTACTTTTGATACATACGTTACCTACTTGTGAAGGTTTTTCTCTCCAAGTGAAAATTAATTTTATGTCTACAATGCCATAAATGGGATGCCACATATAATATGCTTTGATTTTTTCCCTTCAAAGATTATTCCGTGAGTGATTATTGCCACATAACCTTTAAGATGACAAATATCCACTTTGAAGAAATTTTCGTCAGAAATCGACTTTTTTAGCATGTTTAGACAGAAGTTACTTGTGTGGAAGAAATAACCTGAATAGTCAGAAAAAGCGTTTCAAAGTGGGAGATAGACACAAATAATTATGATTATGCAAAATTTGTGTTTATTTGTTTCTTATCAAGATTTCTGTTATCCTGAGAACAACCCAGTGAATGGTACGTATGTATCAACGATATAATTAAAAGTCCTGCATTTTTCACGAAAGAGCAAGCTTTCAGAAAAGTTCTCTGTGTTATAAAACTATGACTCAAAACAGATTGAATAGAAATCACTATTATCAGCCCTTCAACTCTGGTTTTGAAACATGTAATTTACTACATAATTATACGTGTCTGACATTGTGGGTCATCCAGAATCTACCAAAATCAGAATTATAAGTGTGTGCTGAAGGAAAGCATAAGCATGTGGTTCTGATGTCCTTGTCACAACTGAAAAACTTTGGATTTTGCCCATGATTTTTCATGGATCTGTACCTGCTTTGGGTAGTAAGTTTTCACAAGATATTTGACGGATCCATAATTAACAATCTGGTTTACAAATCCAATGGCTCTTTTCAATGTCATGAAATTGAACTTTATAAAATTCTCTCCATATTTAGGCCTATACCCATGCAGGCCTATATGTGCTAAATATATGTTAAACCTTTTCCCATGTGCCAGGAATTATCAGACACTACAGTGACCCAAAGATGCTCCAACTACAAAGTTGCAACAAGTTGCATTGACAACACTGTGAAAATATTTATTTGCGGTTGATCAACAACCTTAGTGGGTTCATTCTGTTTATTAACTTTCAGGATAATTGTTTTAAAAGTTGGTAATTTTCTTCTCTAACCTGACTGACAACATAGCTGCTAGGACCTAGCTCTGTAACTTTGTTTCAATGTCTCTGCTCTTTCATTAGTGTCAGTCAACTTTCACCTTTGTTATTCTAAATCGGCATTGTGCCTTTATGCTTGTGATATTAGCCTAAACAGGAAAGGAAAAAGAACTTTAATTGAGGTAACGTAGGTATCCATACATATTTTACCAATTGACGTACAGTATTTCTAAAAACACTGCTTGTTTCTAAAATTTATCATGTAGTTGAAATTGCTGATTTGGTGTTTTATTGGGATGTTAAGACAGGTCTTATAAAAATCAAGGGAATTACATAATGATACATGCAATCCACAGCCTCAATGATTCACTTTGCTTTTGAACTTCTTTGAAGATTTTCTTTAACCTGAGGGAAATAACCGATCTTTATACAACTCTAAACAAAAAACTTAGTGGCTTAAATTCTATTTTAGACTCCTAGTTGTGTTTTAAATACAACTCAGTATATAAAAAGTAGATATTTTATGTCTCACTGAGAGTTTTTAGGGACAATTCTGTGTAAACACGCAAAATTTTAGGCCTGGTTCTAATTGTTAGTAACGTATGTATCGGTAACATATGTATTTTAAGGATATTTCATGACTTATATCCAGAAATGAGTTAGGTGATACACTTGAGTCATACCATGCATCAAAAGAATTTATAATAAGAAGCATTTTGGGGTGAATTATTTTGTTGATTTGCATGATTTATTGATGGAAGGATCACTGACAACCTTAGATCATATTCTAATGAATTCTTGCATACTGCTCACCTACACAGTTGTGTCTGCTAAAAGGCTATTTTCAGTACTCTCGTTGATTTTTGTCCCTAAGATAGCAGTTCAATTCTGAATAAGACAGATGATAACTTACAAACTATGGTTTACGAAATTGAAGCTTTTCCTATCTTCCCCATGTTAATTTTGGGCCTGAGGGTTGAGGCCATGGCCAAATACCACTCCCACTAAATATGAGACTGGGAGCTCTCTGAAGAAAGCACCCTAAAAATTGCGAACTAGCTCCATAGTCCTATGTTTATGAACCTTGAAAAACACAAAAGAAACATATACCCTCTGTCTGAAATAGCCTTGTTGTGGAAGCAAGCATCACAATTTATGAAAATAGATTACTTCTGGTTATTCCGATTGCTTAGTCTTGAGATGAATGCGGTGTGTGGCCAAATACTTCCGAAAATGCTAAATTGTGTGTTACCATGGCAACCGTAACCATAGTAACTTAAAATTTCAGCAGGGGTCCTACTTTTGTACTCTTGATGCCTGTGTAAAATTTCCTAGCTCTATCTTCATCAGTTTCTGCTGGACAGCATGAGCCCTTAATTTTTGGTAACGTATGTATCGGTAACGTATGTATCGTCAAGGATATATTTTGACATATAACCAGAATTGACTTCGATGTAGCAGTTATACGTATGCTATGCATCAAATCAAGTGACAATAAGCATTTTATGAGTGACTTACTTTAGATGTTGTGTGCGCTTCTTTGGCTCCTATATGTATGGTAACGTATGTATCAACAGAAATATAACTGCTGACTTTTAACCATTTCATCATCAATTAAACCTGGAGATCAAAACTTAAGAAAAAAAGCTTTTTTGCTTTCAAGTAACAGCAAAATGTATGATTGATTTCACAGCCTGAGCATATGAAATTTCAGTTCAGGAAACTGTGACAGGCTAGTAAACTGTGTGGTAACGTATGTATCAGGATGTGGGAGACAAAGGTTCCTTTGGCTGTCATCAGTAAGAAATTTGCAATAGTCAAGTATCATTAGAATATTTGGGGGCTGTCATGATATGGAATCTGGTAAAATAAAATAATGCAACTCCATAAAGTTGCCAATCCAGGTGACGAAGATGTGTGTCTTAATTCAGGGTTGGAGACGGTAACGTATGTATTATTTTTGATGATTGATGTGAAATCATCAAACCTTAATCCACACGCAGCCTCCAGAATTTTTTTTGCTGGCAAAATTACAAAGAACTTAACATGATGGGGCAATTGCAAACTAAATTGAAGCATACTCTGGCCCTGGAGATCTGGGAGACATGAATTGATCCCCATTAGTGAATTTCAGTGTACAGTGTTAGTCTGCGTGTGCATCCGTAGTTGAGTAGTTCAGCCCTGGTGGTGGAGGCAGAGAGGATAACTAATTGGCTTGTCAAGTAAGTACAATGGAACACCTGGGGATCATGATGGCTTTCAAAGGCAGGCTATGGCAACTCTGAGAGTGAACTGATGTGATTTATCATGGTAACTTAGAATGGCAGTTATGCTAGGGCTCTTAATGGCAGCAGAACAAAAACTGGTTGCATAGATTGCTTTCAACTAAAGTATCCATACAGGCACCAGGTTTCTGGCTCATTGCACCAGTGGTATAATGGTGAAAGCTACATTCATTTGTGCATGATTTTTTTGACAATGGTGGATGGATGATTTTATTTAAGCCGGTTTTTCTTAATTTTTAGGACAAGCAGAGGAAGGGACATTATGCAAAGAAAGACTGAAACTGTCTCCAAGCATGGGTTTAAGTGCTCCACCCAAAGGCAATGACTGGATTCGAACTTGGCACCCAGCTACTGAAGTCCGACATGCTGTCACTGAACTTAGTTGTTAGTAGCAACTATTGTCACCGCTGAGCTTTTAGCTTCAGAGGTGTCTTCATTCCTTCCTCTTGCAGGAAGTTTCCTCAAATCGCCATGAACCTCAAGACCTTAATTCTGTAATGTCATTTATATTATTATTGTATAAAAGTAATGTAATATATTATATTATTGTGTAATGAACTATAATGATAGCAACGGGGTAGAACTCACCCCATGTTTCCATGGCAACAGTTACCCTGGTGCTTCTGCGCAGCTGCAGAACACCCTAGTATCAATCTCTGGGGGCAAGCTTGTTTGCCCAGCCAGAAGAGAGCCCGCTCCCGCTGAGGTAGCAGGGGGGCTTCCTGTCTCCCTGACGCAGTGACGATTCGTCAGGTAAGGGTATTGTTGTTAGAGGTATGATCAAAGGTTTCTCTTAAAGGAACCCCAGGTCATGGTTGATTGAGATGGCATTTAGTTAACAGTATACGTAATTCGTTCAGATCGTTGTTTGGCTTCTGTTCTTTGAATGACTCTAATGTAACTGTCTATAAATTGAGTATTAAACGAATAAGTGAAACTAAAATGTCGAGCCTCTGGTATTTCTTGAGTAGGTGTTTCGTAGTGGCAAGTGCTGAGGTGTCTCCCGCAGGATCCCCGGTAATGAGTCCATCTTCTCAGTAACATCAATTAGCTACCTCTGAGAGAGAGAGAATCATATGAAGATGGCATGGAGGAGAGTCCGGTCTGCGGCTTCTTGGCGCTTGTTTGCTGTGTCACACTGTCTCTTGATTTACCATGTTTATTCAAAATTTAGTGACGTTTCCTTCCAAAACACTAGTCTTGCAATGCTATGGGCCTACAGTTTCCTCGCATAAAGGAAGTCCACTACTTTGATGTAGAAATTCGATTATGTCACAACTTCATATCATGCATAGCGGGTTAGCCAGCTATGGATAGAGACCCGGCATATTCCTTTCTGAAGTTGGAGCAGTTCAGTAATGGTGATGTTGTAATAGTGCATTAATTGTTGATGTTGTAATAGTTCTGAATGATGATCCAACCAGCTGATTTAATGTACAGCAGGAAGGCCAGGTTTGGAGGAGATCTGATTGTGCACCATGCCACCGATAGATGTTTTGGTCTTTTAATTGGCTATTGTTCTGCCATGTCGCCAATGACAGTTGATTTTCCTTCTTCGTACACATACAGAAAATTCAAGTTTTAATATGCTAGCTATGTTATCACGCCTTAATTCACCCACTAGTATAGGGGGCGCAATATTCCTACCAGGTAGCTCAGGGGCTTCGCCCATATCTTTATTTGGTTACCTATTAGCTCATGTTCAGCTTCGATATGCCTGCCTCTCATCTTCCACACTTCTCACAACTTTACCCACACACCTCATCCAGACCCGGACCAGACAGCGCACTCAAGTCTCTGGGGCATCTCTCGCATCATTAGGCCTTGCTTGCAACACAGCACATCTTCCAATACGGTGGGAGCTCATTTTGCAAACATTAATAGAAAAGGCACTTGATTGTTATTTCCTTAATTTATTCTTTTCTTTTCTTTATAAAATTTTCTTAGGCTATCTGTGCTTTATTTTTCTATTTTAACATTACATCAACAATATGTCTGTCTATTTCCAATCACATAGCATACTATTAAGATTTTCTATACACAGCACTTAAGGTTTAATAGCCTGGTCCCATGGCCACGCTATTCTGCCTTCTTCTCTCCTCACTTTGCAACTCACATATGCAACACTTCATTTTCTTTTAAAATCTAAATCGCCATTACCCGTCCGGCGAACATTCTAGAGAATTTGATTATCACATCCTGACTATCGTTCCATTATTGTTTTTCTTGAATAACAGCATGCGCTTCTTCATTTATGCATGCTCCCATTCATTTATTGACATTGCGCGCACTGGCTATTGATCGTGTATCGTGTTGTATTTTGTTATCTCAGGTCTAGTGCTCTATTTTTTTTATCTATACAATGCCAGTTATTTTGGTTTTCTTTTAATCAGGCAATCTTGTGAGTGTTTTTTCTTATTGAATTGTGTGTTGGGCATTTCTTCTTTATTTCTCCATTTCTTATCCCATATGGCTTTCAAGTTATATGTTAATTTCGTTATTTTTCGGGTCATTAGTTAACATGTGTTATGAGTTACACCCACGCTTATTGCAGGGAATCGCTGTGGCACATTTTGTAGCCTTTGCTCTTATTTTGACTTTGGGCTCTCTTTTCATACGTACTCTCCCTCAAATTAGTTATATTTTCGCTCTAGTCAGTGCTAGTATGCACGGTACGCTTACTCTTCTTACTTCTATTTTTGCTCTGAATGTCTGTCCCGTTGACACAGCTGACACTTCAGCAGTGGTTACTTAAATTCCGTTTGGAAGCTCAGACAGCAGTTGATAGGGGATATTTGTCTGCTCGTGCTTCTCGTTATATCAAACATCGCACTCCTACACTTCTCTTTCATGAATGGTTATTGTTGGCTGCCACTAAAAAGAACACTCAATGGCATGTCTACGAGTCGATACTAGACCAACTTGGCTATTTGACTCTTACCTTACCGGAGCTTGCTCTGTTTCGTGAGGCTTCTTTTGCTCGTTATAATACGTATTTGAGAAAACCTACCAATGTATGGCTTTACCCTCTTACCCTCATGATGTCAGAATCTGACTCATCCTCTGTTAGTACAAGTCAGGGTGATACTACAAAAACTAAGGGACATCTTGATGCGACTGAGATTTACACTGACACAGCTCTTTCAGGTGAACAGCCTAATATCTCGGGCCAACACCTTGCCCAACAACTAGATAAATCCTCATTGACTGTTCCTTTACATGTAGAAGTTGGAGATACTGCTGACGGATCCCGTGTTTCCACACCCTCTCATGATAATTTAAAATCTCGTGAAGCATCACCTGACCGACACGATTCTGATTCCGACGAGGAAAATTCACATCTTGCTCTTACGGTCGCTAGGGATAAAGCTGATAATTCCGATAAAGATAATTCCGCTGGCCATACCTCTGATAGTGATAACTCCGATAAACAGCATTTTGATAGGGAGAAGTCCCCAGCTCTCTCTGAATCTGAACGTCAGGTGCGTCATTCTAATATTGCTGATAATCTCGAAAATCCTCATAGGGCTGAAATAAGTGAGGATAATTCTGCTTCTCAGGCCGGTCCTTCTGACGCCTCTCTTATACATCAATTTGACTCTCAACAACCTGGTGCATCATCTTTTGCTAATACTAATCAACAAACGTCTGTGTCACATTCATTAGATATTGACGAACAGCCTGGTGCTGCTGCACGAACCCCTCCTGTTACATCTACTGCAGACAATATTGGACACCCCCAATCACCTCCTGTTTCTCCTGGTCATTCTCTACACGGTTCTGATACTCATCACCATCACACCCCAGACGTCAGTCCACGACTCTCCCCTCGACATCATACCCCTTCACGTCTGCCTGGATCAGAGTTGAGCGACGACCAAATTCCTTCATTGGGAGGTCTTCGTCACCAGCATCACGTCCCTCCTCCTGAGGACCCTTTTCTGCTTGATAACGTTTCTAATAACACCTATCAAAACAACGAATTAGACCAGTCTCTTAATAACCTTCAATTTAATCACTCTCATCAGAATCCTTCATCTGAACAATACCCCCCATCACCTCCCCCGGGCCACGCACGGCCACCTATCCCGCCGACTGATACGTCGCCCAGAACCACCCGGCCTGCACCAGGACCTTCTTCCTTCACTGTACCCCCCGTCCCCTTTAATACTTCTACTCAGGGAAGCCAGCCTGCATCCCTAACTTCTGCACAGACTTCTCTCACGAATACAGTTCAGTTTTCTACAGTTTCATATACTGTAAATACTATCACCAGACCACGTACAGCTAATACCACCACCCAAGTACTATTCCCTTCTCATACTCCTCATTCTAGTCGTAAACCAGTTATAGGTTACACCGATCCCAGCCATCAGACACTTCTACATCGTCTATCTGCTCAGTCTCCTTCTGGTTCCAACATGGCTTCAAACCACCAGAACTTAGGTGTTTCCAATCCTTCCAATTACAATGCCACATCGGGCGCTTTTTCTCATGCACCTGCAACTCGTACTGGTGATGAATTATTATTTGAACATGCTAATCAGCCCTCGCATTTTTCCCAACAGGTTACACAGTCCCAAGCCTCTTCAACTACTCAGGCCTTCCATGACCTCCATGATTTTAATTCCACTTTTAATAATCTTAATTCCCAGGCTCAATCTCAGCCACAAGACCTTACTAGCTTGCGCACATCTGTGTACTACCCACCTTCCTATCAGGACACCAGAGATGCGTCTTATCGAGCTACTCAATCTATTCAACGCCCAATTTCTTCCTCCTTCCCTGTATCTCATTCGGGCTCCTGCCTTCTTCATTTCCTGCAGCAGGATTTAATACCCAAATGCCCGAAACACAGACTAAAACTAAGCCTCTTAATTTTTCAGAGATGAAACCTCCAGTATTTAATGGAGAGTCCGATAGTTTGACCCCACAGGCATGGATCACTAAATTTAAGGATCATGTCCAATTACATAATTTAAATGACCAGCAGATATTACATCGCCTGCAGTTGTTCACTGAAGGACACGCTCGCAATTGGTGTAATGCTCTGCAGCCCATGACTTTGGTTAAACTTGAGAAGTTGTTCTTGGATAAATTTTCATTGCTAAGGAGTCGAGCATCTATCCTCGATGCTTTGTCTCAGAAACGTATCACCTATGGTGATAACGTTGGCAAGTACTTGGATGAGATTAAGGAATTGGTGTCACGTTTGGGCCTACCTGAATCAGTTGTGGCTTTATACTTTCGTAAGGGATTGCCCCTGACCTTACAGCATTCTCTTCAGTTAATTGATGATAACAAACCTCTTGATGAATTAATTCCAATAGTGCAAAGTATCATGGAGCGCGAAGTTATCGCTCAGCATGTCGATGTTACTAAAATCCCTAGTACGAAATTCGATACAGGGAATTCGCAGTCAACTTCGCTCACTTTACAGGAATCCATGGGCGCTCTTAATCAGTCTCTGCAGCAATTGCCTCAAATACTCGGACCTCGAGATGCTTCCATGGATGACACTCAACCCCAATATGTCTCTCAGCAAATGCCTTATGGTCAATCTTCTTTTTCTGGTCCTACTTGCTTCCGTTGTGGACTCCGAGGTCATATAGCTACTCATTGTCGCAGATTCATTCCCCACCAGCAATATAGTCTACCAACATCTCCTGATTACCAGTCTGCCGGACGTTCATACAATCGTGATAATCCTGCAAACAATGCCTTCACTCAACGGTATAATCGACCTATCAGACCCTTTCCTAATAGATTCGGTAATTCGAACAGAAATCTTTCAGCCAATGGATTTGCTAACTCCAACAGATCTGGTAATAATAGACTATTCTCCCAGAACAACCAGAACTTTAATAATCAGCAGCATGACAATGCAAACTCTGCGCAACAGCAGTATAACAGCAATGCCCCTAACAACTCACGCGTTCAGTACCCTAATGGCATTAGAACTGCTTACCGCTCTCAGAGTGCTGGCCCTTTCCCTCGCAACCAACGACCACCGCCTCAAAATCGTTCACAGGGACCACCACATCAGCAGCCACGACGCAATGGATCATTTTGACTGTGCTCAGATACAGCCGTGTCTCGTCCTAACTCAACATCTACCAATACTTTACATTCTCATCACTTTTCTTCTGTTGAATCTAATGATCTTAGCACTTCTGCTCCTTCTGAAAATTTTACTTTTCATGATTTTCTTGATTCAGATATACTTGTTGGGGACGACTTCCCTGATATCTTATATGCTGTACTTCAGCCTCCTATTCCTCTTACCCCCTTATCTATCAAGATTCATGATTGCAACTTTATCCCATCACTTTTGCCCGACGGCACTAAATTCTTTACTTTGTTTGATACTGGCAGCTCACACAATTTGGTTAGCACGTCTCTTATCAAACGTAGTCCCTTTTTGCAGGGCCTTCCCCGTTTTGATGCTGAGCCTATCAGGCTTATGGTCGGCAATGGCTCTTCTATTTCTATTTGTCAGTTTATTATGACCGGCCGCCAGGGGCGTCGCCGGTCATTTTACTATTGGCACAGGTTGGCCGATTCAACGCACATTTTTGCGGCAGGATTAGAACAACTTCCACTCAATCCACAGTCATGAAAGTTCCTGTATAGACGTAACTTTACACCCTTTATTCGCGCCTCACAAGTCCTAGTGACGTCTGGCAGTCTTTAATGTAGTTCTCACATTCACCATTTTATAGTCAAAACCCCCACCTTATTGTTTTTCGTGATCTCTTCGTGTTTCCAAAGCCGCTCACGATCTCTTCGTGTTTCAAGGAATCGAAATTCGCATTGACGTCAATGTAAACACCGCGCGGTGCCTTCTGGGAAAATGGGAGACTTTGCGGGAAATTAGTACGTGCCATTTCCGCAGGTGGCGCTGGAGCACTTAGGCTGAAGCAGAGACCGGCGTATAGAGCCATTCGACAGTGCTGCCTCTGGTGAGGAGCACAGTAATCAGGGTCACATGACCAAAACAACAACATGGCCAGTGTGATGGTGGTGGCTGCTGCTCCGTGAATGTTTGCAGGTATTACCTGCACTACTGCAGGAGAATTTTGAGTTAAAGCAGATCAACTTCAATTCAGGTAAGTTTGTTTTTCAATATCTGCTATTTCTTAGTGCATGACAGTCTATTTTCTATGAAGAATCCATGCTTAAACTGTATGACAGCCATTTTGTAGTTTGTAAACAAACCTGGATGAAAACATATGTCATTTCAAACTGGTGCAAAGTTGTTAATATTCCATCAATCTTCCCAAAACTTTTACAAGCTGTAGACAACATTAGGTGTCAAAAGTTTGCAACGCATTTCACAAGTTTGAAACTATATTTTTTATTTATGGGCCCTCTGAAGTTGGTGCATTTTTGGGTTAAAATTTTATGGAAAAATAATTCCTAAAAATATTCCAAATATGCTTTGTGGCCCAGGGTCCTTTACAATACTCCTAAAAGTGAAAACTTGACACCAAAGCACCTGCCAGTGGCTAACACCAAAGGAAAATATCAAATTATTGCCCATAATTATTGAAATTAACCTGTTCTAGAGTGATATTTCGTTTTTTTTTTTCCAAGGTAATAGATATGCAGTGTATGTTACATCTATAGATCCTGTTTTTACTTTCAGAGATGTAATAAACAGTGGCGTCCCTATGGGGGGGCACGAGGGGGCACAGGCCCCCCATATTGGACCTGTGCCCCCCCAGGTGCCCCCCCATATGAATTTTCCAAATCTGGCTAAAATATACAATTAGTATAGCGGGTGCGATTATAGGACGTTTCACCGCTGGGACGTTTCACCGTCGGCAGTAGTGGGACGTTTCACCGCCAAAAAAGGAAAATTGAGACGTTTCACCGCCGATCTAAAACGATGTTTTTCAACTAATCATTGACTTTTAGAGCTTTGTGAAGCCCAGAAACATGGCAGACACTAAGTGTCAGTCACAGATAGCACTTGAAAGTTGATGCTGCTGGAAATTGTAATCGTCTTTGGCATTCTTTGTACCCCTCCAAAGTTGCAATTAAATCTCTTAAATTGTAATCAGGTAGGCCTATTACTTCAATTACGCCAATCAAGTGATTACAAAAAGCATGTCAATGCAACTGAAGCAAGGGTAATCAACTGGATATCACAAGCCTTGATGGAGGCAGCAGTCTGAGCAGATAGCATGAGTCTGCATGAGGTTTTAAGCAGGAAAAAGTGCGGCGGTGAACCAGCGGTGAAACGTCCCACCACTGCCAGCGGTGAAACGTCCCAACGGTGAAACGTCCTGCTACCGCGGGTGCCCCCCCAGAGAATCGCGTGCCCCCCCAGGTGCCCCCCATTTGAGACCCCCCAGTTACGCCACTGGTAATAAATGGTGTGATCACTGTAATGAAGACTGAAGAAAAGCTGGATTTGTATATATCTTGAATGACAAACTTCTTGCCTCTTAAATAAATTCATAAAATGAACCAAGCCAGGAATAGCCCATGACAACTTTAATTCAGTCAAATCTACTAAATTTAACTTATTTAATGGATTCATCAATTTTTTTTTCAAACTAAAGGACCTTTAGCACCTGTGGAATGTGGATGTGACCTACTGCATTTAAGCATTTTAAATTTGGTGAATCAATTATGAGTCACATTGTTATTTTGAAATGTTACATATCACTTACATGTCTTCACTTGTATAATTTTGGGGGTTGATTCGCTTGAGATCAACTGACTGACATTGTATTGTTCATCCATTGAATTTGCACAAATTGTGGCACAATAGGGTAATGTTCTTTGAGTCTGACACTTTTGGGTGACACCTTGAGTCGGACACTATTAGTGGGGCTATACTGACTAATTGAGAGCTTCTCCATCAGTATATTTGGTACCAATGCGTAGCCCAAGATCTCTTTTATCCATTCAAAACGTAACAACTTGATATGAACATTTTTAGTGTGTTTTTCAAGACTATAAAGATGGGGTAAAAACCCGTTTTTCTCCCAAATTTTTGTCATAAAATCGTGTATTTTAGCGAATTTTAGCCATATTTGAAGAATACTTTGCTGGCCTTTAGTGTTGATCTGACATCAGTTAACGGGTTATTCAATTAGAAAGAAGCTTTGCCCATGTTTTGCTGGAACGTCCCGTCAAAAATTGATACCCCCCCCTTGAGTTTCATGCTGATTTTTAGTACCCCACCCTTAGGTTTGACGCGTATATTTAGTACCCCCTCCTCGAAAAAAATCATTGAGTTCAGTATTCACCTTTAAAGTCTAAATTACTGTCTAATAGATCATAACACATCACTGTTACACATTGAGAAAGTGTTTCCCATTATTTTGATTCCTAATTAAAAATGCTCGTTTGACATGATTTTGTAAGCTTGTTTTGTTTATTTTGTCATCAGTGTTATTTTCATTCATAAGACAAGTTTAACATCAAAGGTCGCAGACCTTCCAGACCTCCATTATATATTTCCTATAATTCCTTTAATACGATACAACAAAACTCCTACATTGGACCAATTTTGTATATTTTTATGCCATTCCAAAAAAAATTGAACTTTGAAATGGTCCAGTTCAGTCCAAGAAAAGATTGCCGGTCTGAAGGACATCCGGCATTTTACCAACTAAAAAATTGTCTTTCGATACTTGTTGAATTTTGTGACTTCACCAATATATTTGTTTCACATCTGTGTGGGATTTGTGAAGTGGAACTCCTACACTTGAATTTTTCCCAATTATGTACTCAAAAACTGCATACAAAATAATGTCCAATATTTGACTGAACAAATTTCATATATGTATATAATTTTTTTTTCTTCGAGTTTTGGCTAGGAGGTCTGAAATGGCCAATATTATGAAAATGCTAGCATCATAGTAGCATGTGATTTTCATCAAAAGTTTGATTGATTGTGGATTAGCCATACTGTGCTTGGTGGAAGATCCTTGGTTGGTTTTGTGTCTTCAGTTGGTTGTACGGTTATCAGCTGGTTATTTATTTCAAGGTTGTCTTAGTCTCATCTCAAGAATTAAGATTGTAAAGTTGAAAAATTTTTCACAAAAAGATGCATTCTTGTGAATTTCATATGACAGAGAGTACCTGCCAGTATTAGAGGAATTTGCATTCTGGCGTCACTATTCAGTTTATGCGCGTGAAAATATACCTCCTCATAAACCGTTGAATATTGCACTCTCAAAACTATTTTTAACCTTTTTTTAAATCAGCATATGCTGCCCTTCGCTTCAAATATTTACGAGAAATTTACTCCACTGGGACCAAACAGTCAAAACACATATCATTTTATAAAGCTCTGTAAAACATCTATCTAGCAATGCAACAATCAATTGTCTAACAATTACGGAAATATGTGAATTGGCGAAATCGCCCTCATTTCCATAACTACTGGCAAATTTCATAAGAAAGCATACAAGAAGGGCTTTTGCTCCTCTCAATACAAAAATCATTATTCATGTTTTTAATACAGATTCCCACAATCACGCTTGCTTGCACTTCACAACCAAAAGACGTACAGCACTGCCGGCCGGTCATATTATTATCGCTAGCGATTCTAGTTTATTTTGTCATACAGTTTGGTGAGTGTAAAGTTCCCATTAAGACCTTTATTATCGATGTAGCTTCACCAATTGATTGTGTTATGGGTTTGGACGCTCAAATTAGATATAAATGTGTTTTTCGTTCAGCAGAATCACGCATGGATATTTCTGTCGACCAAATTTTACTTGTAGTACATAAGTCGACCACTATAACACCTAATACATCGTGCGATGTGCCAGTTCGAGTTAATCACTTGGCGCAATATTTTAATGGTCCATTTGAGGTTAACATATCTCGCATTATCTCTGAAAAGAATTATAAGGCACTTGTCGATCTACGCAGTGGTTTTGGTTCAATCAGGATTAATAATGTAGATTCTGAGGATATACATTTGGCTGCTGATATCATTCTAGGAGCGCTAGTTATGGATATCCCTTTTACATCGGCACCTTCTGTAGTCCAACAGCCAGATACTAAATCTGTTGATGATAATTTACTTGATAACACTCATTACGTCATCATAGATAACGGCCCTAATGCTATTTCTCAGCTTTCATACCCAGATTATGATGCTATGGATCCTGACACCCGTGCTCAAACTAGACTGCGTAATTATCCATGGCTTCAATCTGACGATCCTGCTCTACGCATGACAGAATTCGATATAGTTAATCAGCAATTGAAACTTGATAAGTGTGCACTTCAGCCTAAGGACGTAGATAAACTCCGTGGGATCATTTTGTCACACACTCGAGCTTTTAGCTTATATGGTCAGATAGGAACCATCACTCGATATGTGTGTGATATTACCCAACAACTTATCACTGATTGTTCTTTTAAAGCACGCCCTTATATCACTTCCCAAGCTGATATCGCCTACGTGCGTAAGCAGGTACAGAAGCTTTTGCAACTGGGAATTTTCAAGAAGGAACTCACACAAGCTACCAGTGCACTATTTTTAGTCCAAAAATCACGCACGGACGAAAATCCCCGCTTGGTCGGAGATATGCGTTCTGTCAACAAGGCCTTTCAGCTCTTGCAGAGACCTTGTGCTAATATTGATTCCTTTAAGCAGCAAATGGGCAGTCGTCCTTTTCGTTTCGCTACGGCCATTGATTTAAAGCAGGCATTTTTTGCATGTCAAGTGACTCCTCAGTCTCGTCAGTACCTCGGCGTCGTTACATTCTATAATGCAGAGTCCATTACCTATACTAGATTACCAATGGGATATATCAATTCGGGGGCACTATTTGCTGAAATAATGACTTTAATCACTGCAGAATTGCCACGAACCTATGCAGAATGTGTTTACAACTATTATGATGATTATTTGCTTCTTAGGGAATCCTCTGAGGAGCACCTCGCTCTCATTGATGCTGTTCTTGCCCTTTTTCATAAACATGGCCTGGTTCTCAACTTGGCTAAGTGTTCTTTCGCTTCTAATTCTACTTTCCAATTTCTTGGCTTTGATGTTGATTTACAGGGACCTAACTGACCTACTTTGCGTATTAGACAGTCTCGCATTGATGCTATTATGAACTTGCAGGTTCCACAAACTAGAAAACAGATAAAATCATTCTTGGGCTCAATTCAATTCATTTCTTCGTTTATACCATCTTATCAAAAGACAGCTGAACCTTTGACACGCCTGTTGCGCAAAGCTAATGAATTCCTTTGGACTGATGAACAACAGGTCGCCTGGGATGCCATTAAGAAAATTATTACATCCCCACCTATTTTGTCATTTCCAAGACCAGAAGGTGAAATGATCCTGGTGTCTGATGCATCCAGGACAGCATCAGGTGCAGCTCTTTATCAGTTACAATCTAATGATCCAGATGATCCACCTAGGAGAGTTTTATTGGGTTATGCTAGTCGATTACATGGTCATATTGCTACCCATAACTATAGTATATCGGAATTAGAAATGCTCTCACTTTACTTTGCTGTCCAATCCTTCAAATTTTTTTTAGCTGGACGTGGTAGGTTTACAATTCTGATGGACCACGCTCCTATTGCTCAAATTCTTAAATCTTCCAGTCATTTTGTAACACCGCGCATAGCAAAATTCTATTGGAAATTACAAGATTACCCTTATCGAATTTATTATGTAAAACCAACCACCACTGAATTGAAATTAGTTGATATGTTATCTCGTCATCATAACACCCAATGGCCAGCAGATGCTGAACCCATTATCCCAATAGCAGTGTCTGACAAAGATAGGAGCATTAATGACCAAGAGCAACCTTCTTATTATAATTTCCTGGATACCAATACTCATCCCCTTTTGACATCTCGTCAAACCTACTATGAGAACCTCTATGCCAACTTTTCTGGCTATTCTCTATTTTGTGTTACAACAAGGGCCCAAGCCAAGGAACACTCAGATAATGAAAGCTCCCTCCCTACATCACAACCCACAAAGGCTACGAAACCACTGTCACACCTTACCAGTGAATGTACCCATACCACTGGACCAGTCTTACCTATTACTGGGCTGAAATACAAGACCATCGATAGTGATCAGCCTAATATCTTGACAAAAATGCCTCACCAAGCTGACTTAGAGCCAGCTATTCGTAAATACATCACAGATGCATTCCATTACGTCAAGATACCTCATGATAGAGTCCAGCTTATAAATGCTCAAAAGCAGGATTTGTATTTGGGACCGGTCTATAACTTCATAGCATATAGTACGTTACCAACTAATAAGCAAGTGGCAAATCAGGCAGTTGTATTATCTAATCATTTTGCTTTAATCGATTCACTTTTATTCTATGTTCAATCTAGTCCTAAAAGACATGACGTCATTCTTAAATTGGCTATTCCTAACATTTATATTTTCGACATCATTGAATTTTTTCACTTAAATTTGGGTGCTCATGTAAAATCTAATAAATTGTATGATGTCATCACCTCAAACTTTCATATTAAGAATCTGATGAAATACATTTTGGATTATGCTAGGACATGTTTGATTTGCCAACGCTCGTCGCAGGTTATTGAAACAAATAAGCAGAGGGAATTCGTTCCTAGGCTGCTTACTGATTGTACTCCCTTTGTGCATATACATTTTGATATCAAAACCTTTCCCCATGCTACAGCTCAAATTATTCATTGTCTCATTCTACAAGATATTTTCTCCCGTTATGTCGTGGCGATTCCGTTACGCAGTAGTAAGGCTGATGAGATAGCCAAGAAATTTATTGAGCATTTTTGTTTGCCATACATGATACCTCATAGGGTAACTTGTGATAAGGAAGCTTCTTTCGTTGGTAAAATTATGACAGCAGTATTTAAGTCATTGAATGTTCAGGTACATCTTGTCCCAACAATGATACATTCAAGCAATATGGCTGAGAGGGCTATTCAATCTGTTTCGAACTTATTGTTAACTATGATAGAGTATAAGTATTCTCAATGGCCATCCCTTATTCCATATGCTTCTAAAACTTATAATTCGTTGCCTCACGCAGTTACCAAATATTCTCCTAATTTCCTTGTCTTCCTTAGAGAAGACCGCAATCTTGTCGACATTAATCCTGAAGCTCTTTCTGTGGTTGCTACTTCTTATGATCATTACGTGTCATCGATTAGAGAAAAATTGCGATTCGTTAGACAACAAGCTGTGATTTCTCATAATAAAATTAAGATTAGACAGACTCAACAACACGCTAAGCGTATGCCAAAATTACATTCTTTCAAAGAAGGAGACCTTGTCTTATTACTGGCACCTAAATACACCGGGGTGCAGTATTCCACCAAATTAAGCATTAAGCTTATTGGGCCATTGTATATTGCATCTGAGCCACTTTTGAATCAATTTTTGCTTAAGACAATTGACAACCGCACTTTACAAGGTCTATTTCATATAGGTAGATTGAAACATTGTATGGTTCGTTCCAGAAATGGTTCGCCAATTTATAACCAGCAACAATTACGCATTCAAATTCTATCTGAGAACCTTAAAATTGATGATGTAGCTGCAGCCACTATGCAATTACACAGTGAGGAACCTCAAGGGCCTCCATTACCAGTCTCTACCCCAGCCCCACAGGTCAAGCCCGGGCCCTTGTCCCATTCATTGCTTGAGCCCAATGACCTTTCACATACTTTGCACCAAGTACCCCAGCCTTCTTATAACATGTCTATTTCTAATCCTGACGCTCTTCTTTTATATTTTAAATCTCGGCAAAATGATACTCAACCAGGCCCTGGGTCTGCACTTCATGAATGGCCCTGTACTCTTGATGATGACAGTGCAGTCACCTCAACAATAACATCAGCCCGTTGGCGTGACGGTCATCTGCAAATATATATCAACTATCCATCTCAGATATCATGTGTATCTGCTTGGCATTTTGTATTTCAAGAGTATGGTCTGTCTCCATTGTTTGACTGCATTTCGAACCTGCGACCTACAGGCCGACCTTTCTTTCCTATGACTTAAGTTATTACACCCCTATTTGTCTCGATACTATATATCATGCCACTCATATTCTTGGCTTGTGAAGGCACGGGACCTTACTCCTCTTTGATCCAACCTAGCCCTTATACTGTAAAACCGTATTATAGCAGCTTTCAATTGGCACACTGTCCTAACCTTTTAATGACATAACTGGTTTTGTCAAATAGTGCATGCTGCATAACTGGTGAAATAAATTGCATAATGAGCATAGGTAATCAATGTGAGTATTTAGTTTGCTCCTGCATTATGGCAGTATGGAGTAATCCACTTGTGGTTTATTGCTTCTGATGTACAATCGCAGTCAGTCCCACCTGATGCCTACCCTATTGACCAATTACTTTAAAAAAAAAAAAAAAAAAAAAGCAATCAGTGTGTTAATATTTTCACCCTTCACTTTCACCTAATCTATGTGGGCAGATGTGATTTTCTGCAGAGCCTTTGTGCTAGTAATTTTACCGATAGTCATGATTGCAGAACATTATGTGATAACCTCTGAGAATTAAGTCTTATTTTCAATATAATATTTATCCTATTATATCAAAGCTCAGAATTATAGCAAAGTCGATAATTTAGAGAGGGATAGCGACCTCTCTTCCTTACTATCAGCCATAGACCTACTTTATAACCTTTTAGCAAAAGAATTTGCAGACTTTTCAGAATCTGTTTATCATAAATAAAAGCATCTCCCCAGGGAGCACTCTAAAACGTTTCCACTGCTCTCTTTTACCACCCTTCTTCCACTTTATGTTTCTCTTTTCACAGGAATGGCACACCTTCAACAGTTTATTCACCCCCCCTTCTAAAGTTGCTATTTTTACTTTCTATTTATCGGATTTAGTAAGCTGAAACTTTCTCCTAGCCACCCCTACTTGAAAAACGCCTTCCCCACATTTCTCATGTTTACTTAACCTAAACCGACTGCAGTTTCGTTTGTCTATTTGCCAGACGACACTTCATGTCCTGCATTTTACCCACTCCATGTGTTTACCCAACACGAAACATCATTTCTCCCAGAACACATATCTGTTTCAGACACACACTTTATAGTGTCTCACCAGTCACCTTGGCGGTCTGTGAATGACACACCAGTCGGGTTACTCAATCAAGACTCCTTGGATAGTCGACTGTAATTGTTGTTATTTGCGATGCCACCTTGTGTTGGAATCACACATCCTTAATAGTAATTGCACAATTAAAACTGATTCAGAGTATTGCATGGATGCAGTAGTTCCACTCTTATCGTGTATATATGTCAACAAAAACACATATATATATATATGAATGATGTTTCCAGTAAAGTTCTTAATTGGCATTTCTGTATGTTTCCACATGCCGACGCACATAGTCTAATGAACGTCTAGCATTCCTTCCATAACTCCTTATCTATGACTTATGTCACTGTTCCCCAGGCTTTCATTTCAGATATGCCTTTGCAAAAATACCTAAGTAACGCCAAGCGGTCTGATGCAATCTCAACTTTGCCTAATGAACAGGTGCTTGCATCACTTTCCTGGTTTGTTCGCAACTGATCTTTCCTTATGGCGTACCCATATCCTCGCATGACGATGACCAGCATATTGCAAATATAGCTGTGCCTCAGTCGTCACTATCAAGAGTGATAATTAATGATAACTTCTGAACAGCGCCGTGGAAACAAATGAGTCATTTGCACACAAAAATGGTCTCCTACCCATGCATGTGAATCCATGATAAATTTATCCGAACACAATGTCGTCTTCTCGCATTGGGCTATCCTTTCTTGTTTTCTCAAGGCTTATACAATGCACTGGTCCTTCTTCCTTGTCTCAGCTTTTGAGTACATAATGCATTGTCATCGTCTGGGCTTCGTCCAGCAATGCATGGTCTGGTCATCATCCAAAAATCTCTTGTGCAATATTAACAAGACAACAACCTCCAGAGGGATACTATATGATATTCATCATCCTATTCGGTGACCATAGTGTCAAGTTAATTGTAGACCCACATCCATACTTGCAGTGATCTGTGAAGTTTTTCCTTTTAACTAATTATACATAACCAGATTTATCAAATACTTTAATTCATCAAATTGTAATCACTAATTTTGTAAAATCAAAATAAAAGGAATCATAAAGCTTCACTATAGCATTCTTCCATAGTTCTCCATTCAGTGATCTCTGACAATGATTCCCTTTTGGACCTGCCAAGCAGGGCGGCAGTCATCCTACAGTAGCTTCATTTTGTCTTCTGCCAATTTGATAATAGTAGTGAGACTGGAACCGACTTTGTCCAAGCAGTGCTTGAAGTGCTTGGTGAATCCTTTGGAAATCAAACCGTTTCTTCCTTTTGCGGTATTGTCCTTGTCCTGATTGGAATACAGATTCACTATCCTCTTGATTTGAATGCTTCCAACCTTTCGCAATAAAACAGGTGAAGAACTCTCAACCGATATATTTAGCACATTGTTCCTGAAGCAAGGCACTCAATATATAGAAATACTATATCGACAAAAATGATAACAGAACTGTAAAATAGCAGTGTTAACTTGGCCTTATCAGTCCTACTCTGGGATGTATGGATGGGACAACGTGCTTCTATTCCTCCACGTAAACCTTTATCCTGACCAATCACAAATTTTCTTTCGTGCTGACCATTCACAAATGTTCATGGTTACCAGCATACAAGAACATATTCAGGTATTCTTTCCTCTTCATTACAATGCTGACCATCGTGGTACCAATGTACATGAAGTACATCTTATGTCCTACCATTCAATAAATGCTTTATATTCCAATTCCATTTACAAGCCATTCTTTATATGAAGTTCATTGCAGCATCCCTGCGATTCGAACCCGCGACCTCGCATATACCCTTTCTTCCTTCAAAATCAAAATCTTAACATTAATGTCCGGACGCGCTACCAATGTCGCCACCGAGTCCACTGACTTGTAGCTCTTATAATTGGATCAAAATTTACTTTACTTCTGATTTCATATTCAACGTTGTCATATGCCGACAAACGCACGACGCTTATTACATCTTCTTAGCTCTTTTAATATCACATCGTCCAACCTGTCAGCATTAATTTCCCTTTCTTTTAATATAAAACGGTAATTACCTCGTCACAGCACATTTATTTTGGCCACATGCATGAATCATTACTCGCTATCTTCAGTGTCTATTTTTAGAACACTTTTTCAGTCTGAAATGAAAACGAGGCTCTCCGCCAGCTCAGCAGCATACATCGGTCAGTAAAAGTGTTAAAAATATGCTGTTGGCCGGTTCGGCCTTGGTCTAGGGGTAGCGTCTTCACGTGTTAATTGTGGCTAGCTCTCTCGCAAGAAGAAGTTGAAGTTCGTCGCTTCGAATCCCGTCGGGGACACGTCCCTACTAGCCATGTCTTGAGGCACGGAAAGAAATCCGTTCCACATACTTGGTCAGATTCGGGACATCCAGTTTCCAGAGCTCTCCTGGCATACCAGACATTAAAATTGCATTCACATTAACACAAGCAATGGCTCAGTGAGTTACGCTTGAAGATAAAACACCTCCTATCCTCCAAAGTCCGAACCAGGCTTTTGTATTTGTTGCCTTGTCTTATTTATTTCTGTGAGAATGTGACAGAAGGTTTCCTTCTTTCATTTCCCTCACTTTCTTTCATGCAACAGGGATATTTGCATAAAGCTTCTTTTATAATAAAAAGTAGCGCAGTTCGATAAAAGAAGAAATTCACTTATGAATAATAAAGATACACGGAAATCGACAGAAAAGGCCACCTGGCTATGAGTTGTCACTTTGGCAATTATGTCCAGTTGCATATGGTATATCCATGAGCACGCCTTCAATAGTTCAATTAGAGTTTTGGTTTTCATAGACATGTCAGTAAATTGGTAAACACAAGACTCAATTTAATTTTCCTTTCATTACTTCGATGTGATCCTAGGTAATTCAAGTACCATTGGACCATAATCCTATGACATCAGTGTCTTATTTTGGTACTCTGGTACCTACTCTCTTTTGCACAATATTGACCTTAGGTCAACTAACATATCTATAGACAAACTTATATAGATAAATAAATAGATAAATATATATAGAAACAGTTTGCAATGACAGCTGTGTAAGTCGAAATTGCTTAATTCGGATCTTTTATGTCAACCTGTGTATGGTGCATACCTGTATGTCAGTAAAATCATGCATATGTTGCTTACTCTCGTCAACTAACACCTGAAGGGATCACCTGCTCGTGGTCTACTTCACCAGCTCACTGAAAAGTATCATCAGCAAGTGTCATAGTGACAGTGTCTTGCTTCAATAGTCCTAACCTTTATATTTTGTCCACAGACACTTTAAAGGGTCGTCCGCACGTGGCATATTGGCCGTGCCAAAATGCTTAGTCTCTCGATTTTATGTTTACATGTATTCCATAATGATCTTTTATACAGAATATACTTTCTTTCATTTTTGCTAGTAGCCATATAAGAGCACAATTCTAGCTAGGTTTCTTTTCTCCAAGCTTTTCCCTTGAGACGCATATAGCTCTCAAAGAATGTCTCCTATCATAGGATCATCTCCTTCCTTTAGGACACGTTTCCCTCGAAAAGACTTCCGCCAAAAGGTATCGGAGAGTGTCGTCACTGGCACTGTCTTAGCCTGCTAAACATGCTAACTTCGATTGTAGCTCAGCATCCTGTGTATCTTTTCAACGTTTTTCGTTGCAATGTCCTGTTTCGTCGGCATCCTGACTCACAACTCATCTCAAATAAATAACAGATATCTAATTTAATCTCCCAAATAATTACACCAGCTTCTCTGTCCATAGCTATTTAGAGTTATTTCAGTTGACTGTGGACTGATCACTTCTATTCTCGTCAAAGTGATGTGTGACGGGGTGATACCCATGAGCCAATGGGAGCCCGACATCAGTTTCCTGCAGCTTATCAGTCTTCTTCCAGCTGATAATTACTTTAATAAATAATTTCATGAATGGAGTTAGTCTGTTACCAATTACTTATCATTCTCCTCTGTTATACAGACTTGTCGTTGCCTTTAAGATCTCATATGGCTTAATGAGACATATGAATTCATGACATATGAATTCATATTGCATTATCTTAACAGGCCTTAAACCTCAACAAGAGTTCTTGATCCGCACATTTCAACAATGTGCGATGATACCTTGCATTTGTTGCATCGCCAACTTGTTGCTTACATGCCACCAGAAGGGTGTAGTCCCTTCACTTCGTTCCCAGACCAATACGGTTGACCACCGTTAAGTCTTTTCTGTAGCTCACACGCATTCAGCCGGATTATCCATCTACTTTGAGTTCACCAAACACGCTCTTAAAGCTTGCCATTCTTCGTTGAGAATTGTTCTCCACTTCTTATCAGTGTTTCCTCGTGACCAATCGATAATATTTCCCTATGTTTGGCCACTGTCTCCTCGCAGCATTGGCTACGTATTTCCTTGTCCTTGCCTTTGTTTTCTTTAACTGCCTGACAGCAATTCTTTGGATTTGTTTACCTTCTTGATATAGTACTTTATTGGCTTATCATTTTATCCTCAGCAAACACCATTATTTGGTATGCATATTTCAGAGAGAAAGTATCTCCACAAAGATCCATCATGATCTTTCATTAGTAAATCTGATTGTCTTTAAGCATTCAATCGCTTTATATAACATTTCATGACTACTTATAACTGTTTCTTAATCATCTTTCAGTTACGCAGCTATTTTTATAATGAGACTATTTTATGAAGGGTTTATTTCATAGTAACATTATTTTTCCTTTGGATAACGTGATTATGACACTGGGTAACACTTGTTGAGTTAAATTTTGTTAAATTTACTGCGTTCGTATCATTAGCATTTTGTACATATTCCATTCTGCATTTTGTAGATATTCCATTTTACTTGAGTATTACTGACTAGTTTCTCTTTCTGCATTTCTGCTTATGTCGCGAATGTCGTTCATTGCAGATATTGGCCGTCAGAATATCTTGCCACTTGAGAAGTTTTATATACATTCATTGATATAGTATTTTCTTATGACTTATCCACCACTTTGCCGTCATGCCGTGTAGGTACTGCTTCGATTGAGCATTCTTGTACTGCTCTGATCGAGTATTACCTTGAGCATTTTTCTTATAATCATTGTGCAGCATATTATTTTGAGTACGTATCTCAATATGTTACAAGTTCTCTGCCTGTCGGACTGGGAGCCCGACCACGATTTGGGGATATCTTGTGCTATTTCATTTGGTCCGGCATAATGCCGTGTGTTTCAACGTAGCACAACTTTTCATGCGTTTCTGTGGACCTTGCTCACCCTGTGATTATAGCATCGCTTCGCATTTTGGGGAAAGAGAATTTTTTTTTTTTTGTAAATGACCAACTTACTCTACACGATTTCTAGCTAGCTAGCTAACTCCTTTTCCATAGTTCATTACATGGTATGGCATCACAACATAGCCCAGCAGGGGGCGCTTTCCTTGTTGCCATGGCTTCACCGAGACTGCCGTGGGAAGCAGTTTCTTGTTGCCTTGGTAGCATCCTCGCACCTTATATGGCACGCTCCCTGCTGCAAAATTTTCGGCTCAGCCCACAGGGCCCAGCTCTTGCGGAGCCAGTAAAACCTTAGCTTACCTGCTCTAATCTTTACACCTGTAGAGAGGCGGCAGTCCTACATACAGCTTGCAACATTATGTAAGTACATTTTTCAAAGAGTCATTTACCGGTCATTTAGGACCACCAATCTGCATATGCGTTTACTAACTAGTAAACTGGGAATTTGTTAGGCATTGAGTGTTGTTGATGAAGTTCAGAAGTTGTTTTGTGTTGAGAAAAGTACACAATAACGATACTCCCAATTTTTCTTACACGCGTGTAATTTGTGGGAAAGTGCTCCATTAACTTACATTTCTTTGACGGATACTGTTATATTTTCAGGTCTGGTCGATTCTATCGATTTCAGTGATTACTCATGATTTTAGAGTACATCTCTTGCATTTTGTGTGGACATACACGGCATTCTTTCATATGATAGGAAAAGTGGTCGGAAAACTCGTGTTGCCTAAATGTTATGAATACTTATTTCCATTGATAATTATTTGTGTACTGATAATTATATTCGTTTTGCATAGGGTATGTCGACCTGATTGATGAATTTTGTGCACTATATATGCTAATCATTGCCATTATGTAACTTTGCTTATGAACTTTTTCTACCTCTTATCTTCGTTCATGTGCATGTCTACGTTTCCCTAATCATGTCTTTCTCACCACCTTATTGGTTGATAGTTATAGTATTACCTGATTTTAACTAATGACGCTAAAACCTTTTAGCCATTTATATACTTTGCTACCTCATTTTCTTTATAAACATTACAATGACGCTAATTGTCCTTCTCCCCTTCCTATTCCTTCCCTTGGTTCCGGCTCAATCACCACCTCCATCTGCTTTGCAACGAATTGCTGAGCAAGACGCCTTTCTTTATAAGAATTTTGGTTTCACCATTAATCCCAATACGGCCGCTGTTTGGGCCAAGCGTACTTTGCTTCAAGCACAAGAACAACCTATGGCTTCTTGTAGAGTCTCTATGTTTAACGAATGGTGTTCTCGCAAACGAGACATATTTGCATGTGATTTGGGAGCCAACTTTTCTACACCACCATGTGTCTGGCCTCCCGATTCACCTCGTATCACAAAACTGATCCTTTCTTCTGGCCCACTTACTAAGGACATTATGTCTTTCTTCACGACTATGCCTTTTATGAGATATCTCACGTTACAAAATCTTACTTCTGAAGTCATGTTCCCCGACGTTATCGACTCATTCCCTGAGATCAATTTCTTAGATCTGCCAAACACTCAGGTGACTCATGTACAGTACGTTCAAGCACGTTCTCAGTTACATGCTATTACTAATTTAGTTCTTGATGACGCCTCTGTCTTTGCTCCATGGTCTTCCCTTTATCGTTTAAGACGCCTACAACTTACCTTACTTAAAGATTTATCGTCTCCTGCATTACCTCTATTACCACAGGCCCAATTAACTCATTTAGACCTTACCATACATGGTTCAACATCTTTTCCTTGGAACCACCTCGGCGTCTCACAAACTAAGTTGATATCCCTTAGACTCCATCTACCAGATATGACTCGCCTCCCATCTTCTATGCCTTTCAATAATATACAACAATTGAAATTACAAGCTTCTAATGTTGCTTTCGAAGTTTCCAATCTTTTGCCTAATCTATCAGCACAACAATCTTTTAATTTTACACGACCGAAACCATTTCTCCAAACACTTATTCTTCAAGGTTTCTATTTTCAGAAAACTCAACAATTTAATGTCTTAAATTTAATTACAATAGTTATAGAAGATTGTCTTGGCGGAATACATAATTTAAATTATCCAACATCTCTTAGGGTACTTCGACTTAGAAATATTACTACATCACGATCATTAAGAGACCCGTTAACAAACACGCCAAACCTGCGTATTTTTGAACTAACTAATTCTAAACTAACATTTATTTCCAGAGCATACTTTAGACATGTTGATCAACTTTACTCCTTAAATTTATCTCATAATCAGATTCATACCTTTGAAATTAGAGATAGAGATATTCGTCATTTAGCTGTAATAGACCTTAGTTACAACTCCCTGTATAGAATTTCTGGCCCTTTCTTTATTAGAGACCATCTGGAATATATATTCTTGCAACATAACCATCTGCAGTATTTAGATGGCGTTAATCTGCAAATTTACTTTCCTTCACCTGAAATGAAAGAACTTGACCTAACATCTAACCCTCTTATTTGTAATTGTGACTTGGCAGTTTTCTTGAACACGTTGCCAGATACCACTAGGATTTCTGGTACTTGTCAAGGTAACGTGTCCTTCCCTATCCAAAATATGACCTTCGAAGCATGTGACTCAATCCCTTTGCTTCGTTCACCCGTTCCCTTAGAGACCAATTACGTCATATGCAGCTTCTTGCATCTGTCAATCATGAAGACGCTCTTGCAGTCAAAAGCAGCTCTGGCCTCTTTCCACCAGATGCAGCTTCACGCTGGAGCTCTGCACCCGCACAGCTTCTCCGCCCAGACTATGGCGTTGGTTATAGTTATAGGGGACAAATTTTTCCCAGTGTTGAATTCTTCATCATTAACGCCAATATTTTCTATCCCGATTTCCACATTCCCACATTCACTTGGGACCTCACAATGTTTGAAGACATGTGTCAATCCCCTGATGATTTAATTGCTGCAATATGTTCTGATTTCGCTCCACTTTTAAAGAACACTATTGATAAAGTTGATTCTTATAAAACAGCTTTAAAATCTAAACTAGCACACATATCTACTATTTTTACTCAACAGAATTTTGAAGAATATCGTCCGCCTTCCCCAACGCATTCTACCCCCGTCGCCCCCCCTCCTCTTTCAGCAGTCCACCACCATGCTAAGAGGGCAGCTCCAGAATCTCATTTTGTCCATGACACATTCTCATATTCCCCTCCACCCACTATGCCCCCCTTCTTTGATCAATACTCGCCACCCAGTCGTCCTAAACGAGCGGGTCGTACACCAACACCTCGCGATCCCCTTGCCTTACCCAATACTGATGATACGTCCAATACAACTAAACAATTAATGCAATCTACTAACAAAACTTTTCGTGTCAATATTAATACCCAGGATTGGCAATCCGAAGACAGTACTGCTTTCTGGCTTTCAGTTACTATCCCACAGGCCGGAGCAGGTATGTCTGCTAATATTAGACGACAGAGAGATCAAATTTTTGTTAGTACTATTGAGTCTCTGTCAGCACGTCAGAATCTTATGAGAGACGCATTCCTTGAGATGCGTTCTGATTTGGTTCTTACCATTGACGTCATAGCCAGTACTTTCACCAACACCTCCAGAAACATCAGATTAATTCACACACTCTTAAACGAAACTAATCAGGAAATTATTTCCCAATTTGCTGTGGTTAGTAATGCTATAAACGCATTGCAACGTAAGATTCAAGCCACAAGGATCCTTAGCCTGCTGACTTCGAAATATCTCAGGCTTTGGTCCCAACAAATACAGCAACATCACATCCTTTTGAATGAAGCTGATAAATTAATTACAGCTTTCCACGAGCTGGCTGCAGGTAAAATCTCACCACACGTTCTCCCAGCCACATATGTCCATCAATTGGTACATAAAGTATCAACAGTATTATATTCCTGGCACAACAGTTATCAATTAGCTTTCACAGATTTGGCTCATATCTATCAGAAATCCCAACCAATCTTTATGCCCACTCGAAATGGTTTCTTATTACAACTCCTCTGGCCAATCCAACCTAAGAATTCTCAACCTTACACATTGTATCACACAGAGTCACTCCACGTACCTGTGGTAGCTACCCCTGCTTTCCAAGACCGCGAGTCTAATCATGATTACACCCGCATCTCTATTCCAAAACCTTTTCTGGGAGTGCAACACGATTCCTTCTTGGAACTCAGTCTTGAAGAGCTCCAGGAATGTCTCAACATTGACGATCAATTTCTTTGTACAGAGTCAACAATTCAAATTGATAGCTCGCAGCTATCCTGCAACACTGCAATATACACGAATGCTACTGCAGACGTCATTTCTGACCTTTGTCAAGTCGACTATTTCTTTGAACCTTTTAGAGCAGCACCTCGTGTTATAGACGCAGGTCACCAGCTCTTGGTTACTGGCTTATCACTCCCATGGACTCGACGTTGCTCTAATGATCGTGTGGCACGTCCGGTTCCTGGTAGCCTTTACGCTGTACTTCAGCGCGGCCAGTTTTGCTTTTGCGAATTCTCCTCCCCTTCAGGCTTTATCCCCAGGCGTATTACAGGGTGCCCCGCATCCGAAAATAACCAATATAAACCTTTCTTAATTAACTATACTATCAACGCAATTGCGATGCATTCTTTTGAACGTGAACTTAACTTTTCAGGACTCCCACCATATGAATCTTATGGCATGCCAAATTTCACCTTGCCTAAATTTGCAGTGGCTGCCAGAATCGCAAATACGTCACTTGCCAATATGACACATGGCATTATTAAGCTTAAGGAACTTAGTCGCCTTATCCAACAAAAGGGTGACGATTTTCTCCTCAAATGGGCCGAGCTGGAAGCTTCCTTCTATCTTTCAGCCTGGTTCAGCCTTCGCCATTGGATCCGTGGTTTTGCCTTTATCGGTTCCATAGCTGGGTATTTGTCTTTAATTTTGGTAATATTTATGTATTGTCGTGGTAGATATCTTAGTGGCCTCTTATCCTCTATGGTAATGGCTACTCATTTTAAACCATCCCATGCCAACCTGGTAATCCCCGGACGCCCTCTGAATTGCGATTCGGTCAATTATGTAATTTACCCTGTTTCTCTAAGTCCTGTCAGTCTTATACACATCACTACCCTTCACCTCCTTACTATTTGTGTCTTCTACATGGTCGTGAGTTTGGCTAAGCGTTGTCTTCATAGATGTTGCAGGGACTTCAGAGTGATGCATCGCTCGCCTGAAACCCGCAAATTTCCACAGATCGAAATATTCATGGAATTGAATAGTGGACACCAGCGCTTACTTCTATATGTTCTTACTATTAAGTCCCACCTTTCTACACTCTCTCTTAAAGGTGTCATTTGTCCTAATAGTTTCAAGTGTGACCATCACAGATTATACAGTATACTTAAACCCAACTGGGATACTGCATTGTGCTCTTTGCAGATTGACTCACTTAACGTAGAACTCCCTAGACTCATTTATGTTCCTTTATACAAGCAGAAAAAGTTACAGCAGATTATGCAAGGACAGTTTGCGGTGACTATGCTCGCATCTGACTCGGTTCACCTTTACAAATTGGGCCATAATATGCAAGAAGTTGTTAATACCCAAGAGCTTAATCCTTACTCAGCTCTAATTAGAGAACTTCGTCAGAGGGAGATGGAATTTCGGTCAACAAATGTTATGGAACCAGATACTACCCATTCGGTACAGATCGCACCTTATGCCACCACTTCTGGTTTGGCTGCGTCAAAGAAAATGACCCCCCCTACTCGGATACCGAGCCGTACAACCCCACCAAGGCGGACTACCCCGCCTCGCCGGTCCAGTTCACCCCGGCAACCATCGGCCCCTCGCATGGGTACCCGAGTCGATACCCCCCTAATCGCTCAGTAGTCGATATCGAGTTGGAACCACGCCCCACTCGCCCTACGTCACTGATGCTCCGCCCATCCTTCCCCCCTCCTGTTCCACCACCCCCCTCTCCTAACGACACCAGTACCAGCGTCTGATTTTATTTTACTGCATGATTATGATTACTTATCTTTGCACTGCATTTTCTTGAGATGCCGTTTCATGTTACAATTGCATTATAACTGCATCCTTCCTTTTTCTAGTTCGTCTGCACGCGTATTTTTGCATTTACCCCTTTTATTACCATGCTCGCATACCCTTACATTCAGTCAGGCTGTGAAGAATCACACCTTGTTGGTTCGATTGTACGGGTACATTTTTAATGACATATGCTTGTATGTATACATGTGTTACGTACATACGTCTTATTCAAAATTTTTTCATCAAAAAATCTCACAAGCTTATACTCAAGTTGCAGAGTGACCTTCTTATTTTATTGATGTGATTCATTTTGATCTTGGGGAGCTGATCAGCATGATGATGCATCAATTTTGCCGTGATTTGCTATCTTTCTCTTTACATTTAAATTTAAATCACATTCTTTTCCTTTTAATTATATACACATAACGACCAGCATCTTGCTGCGATCCAGATTATTTATACAACCAATTATTATATTCCTTTTTGTACTTATTGATCGTTAAGTTATTTACTTTATCTTATATTTTATATCACGTGCCTTTTCTTACATACTGTTTGCAGCAACCTCATTGGTTGAGCTCCTAGCCTATTTTATTAAAGAAACTTCAGTATGACTATTTCATACCATATTAATGCTGTGTTGTCACATAATTTGCGGGAATGTCTCTTTGATCACGAGTTGCTGGTCGGGCTGGTCGTCAAACATCAGTGCAAGACTTGCTGTGGGCACCTATGATCAGAGACACATTCGATGCATATGTTCTCTAACCTTTGATCTGAGAGAGTCTTTACAGTTCCTGTGCTTCCATTATGACTTCTACTGTCATGGGCATCCTATCAAGAGACACACATGTTGGACATCCGAAAGTCAGTTGATTGGGCACCACCTCTAATTGGGCACCACGATTGCGCATGGGACCACGCTTCAACAGGACGTGCGACCACTCCGAGTCGGCCATGTTCTTGTAATCATCTCATGGCAATATGAAGAGGGCACCATTTCGGGGCGACCACTAGTGTGAACATTCCGTTTCACTCCATTTCCGTTGTAACCACGGCAAGCATATCATTGCTCTGACCTGGGTTCAACATGGGGCAACATCATTGCAGAACTTTCCTTGAACTTTTGTGTCTGGCTTGGCATTGTGCAGTCTTCGTCGCACATGTCACCATTCGCAACCAAGCTCACATTGTATGATGATATGGATGATGTCATCTCCTGCTTAGCTTCTCGACAGATGGCTAACATGGATTGCCTCTGTTTATTAAGCAGTATCAGCGAACAATCGTGCTTGAAGAGCATTGCCTCATTTTCAGTTGGTGACTAATATGGATTGTCCCAGCTCGCTTCTGGCATGCATCTTCTTAATGAAACTCCTTTCCTCTGGGTAACTCGCTTATTCAGGAGGCTAACATGGATTGCCCCTGCTATTGGTTACCGTCGCCAGGCACTAATCTGGATTGTGTCTAGTTCAGAAGAGTTTCTTCACCACGCATTCTCTAGCGTTCCCGCACAAGGTTGTGCTCGCAAAGAACATTGTGATCTCAGAAAGTGTATGGACAAAAGACTCATGACGACGTCTTCCTCTCCATGACCCACCACGGTCCACCCAGTATCGGGATTGTCTGAATACACACATAAAGGTCGTGACAAACGAGTCACCTCCTCCTCCGCCTGACCCTAACATAAAAGTGGTGACAAACAATTCACCTCCTCTTCTGCCTGGCCCTAACCTGGGTCAGTCACGCTACGAAGCCGGTCTGGCAAATCTTCACGGTATTGCAGATATATCAGTCCCTCGGGTCTTCAGCATGACCACCAAAATACCAGTTACTCGCTCAGAACTTTCCTCTGTCTCCGCCATGGTTGTTGTGCACATGGCACAACACCTCGCTATTTCCTCCACCCCGGTTTGCACCTCGCCTGTGCTCCATTCACAGAGACAATGTTCGTCCGAACTGACATTTACAGAAGTGGAATGGTCGTCTCCCGTTGCTTCCATTCACTTCGCCCCTTCGGTACAGCCGCGCACGGTTGGATAACCAGCCAACCACGTTGACAATCCTGTTCTGTACCTGTTAGAACAGTAACAACCCCCTCATCGTTTTGGGTTGATGGTAATAGGACCTCGAACTCTCGCAGCTCGTCCATTAGGTCCACGACGTCCGGCATCTTTCAAGTTGCCAGGTCGACACCCTGTTCGACCCTGAAAAACACATCGCTGTCGACACCCTGTTCGACCCTGAGAAACACATTGCTGTCGACGTTCCATCCTCCTCACCACGCCCGGAGCGTCGGTGTCGCTCCCTTCGCCCTATATCAATGACTTATATCACTGACTCCTCCAATCAATGATTCTTCCAATCTTCTTGTCCACACGTGTATAGATAATGTTATCTTTCACATCATGTATTGACTCTCACTCGTATTATGTAAAATGCATCACTGATTAGACATTTATGCATCGACCAAATCAATATGCACTATTCATTATTCACCATTAGTTATGTCTCGACATGTTCACGAACAGTTATCACAAGTCAACTCTTGCACAGAACTATTTCTGTAAACACCTGATCTCATTTCTCATGTGTCTATCTTATTTTAAGCTCATGTTTTACCCTAATTTGATAATTTCTCTGGTCTATGCATTGTGCATGCCAGCTTCTTATACAAGTTTTCTCAGGTGTATTAATATGTACATGTACCTTTGATATCGCTTCACTTTACCAACATATTGTTTACCTATTTTCGCATTGTTTTAATTTTCTGTACGCCTTATGCCTACAGTTCATTCGGATTGTTTAGCGTGTATGTAACAAGTGTTACGAAACTGTAGTCCACTATTGATTTCTTTCTCTCCATATTGGACTATTGTTTTATCATTTTGCTTATTATTTTGCCAATTGTAGCTTTGATCCATGCTATTACTGATATTTGCGTTTTGATTATGTTCTGTTCATGATTTTAATTGTTGCTTTTAATTGCTTATCGCTTATAAGTCATTTACTTACTTTTGTAGTTTAGGGTATCGGACATACCAGCCCATTTATATTTATAAGGCTGTCCTGTCTCAATGCAATTAGTGCTTTTAACTTACCATTTTGGTTAAGCTTCGTGCATATCAAATGACACGCTAGGGATGATACCCGTAACTGCCCTTGATAAAAACGGCTATTTGACTCGCCTGGTGCTTGAGTCTCTTCTGCTGAGGAGCCATGTAATTAGCGGCTCTACTTCCAAAAAAACGTTGGTTTACACACCCAACGATTCACAAAAATTGCAAAATTTGACGACAAGGTCATAAGAATAACTTGTCCTTTCTTGTCAATCATTAAAACCTAGGTTCCATTTTTTTTTTTTTCTATCTGAGCTCCCCTCTAGCATCTCATTGACGCCATTAAAGGACTGTCATTCAGCTCCTTTCCTTTATATCACCGATGCAAGTCATTTTCTTGCTTCTTTTTCAAAATTTTTCCCTTTTTCCAAATTGTCTTTCATGGGCATATTGCACACGCCCGATTTTCATCTTAAATTTTTCCCCCCCTTCCGCCTGCCCGGTGGTAGTGGTTACATCACGCTGATGTCACCACAACTTTCATTAAAGCGTTCACAAAGATCAGGCACAATGAGACGCGTTTCCTCTATTTGTACCTAAAATTGGTATCAAGCACAAAATCGATTAATAATCCTTTCAATCGTTTTGTTAATCAGCATGAAGCATTTAGGCTTCCATCTATAAAACCAATTGTGGAAAGCATTCCTTTAAATGAAAGTTACATTATTAGGCACAGTATATGTTAATTCACTATCGAATGAATGTAATCCATATTCGATTATAAGTTTAAATGTTGTTTTCTTCAAAGCGGAGAAAACCGATCTTATAAAAAATCCTCGATTGGTCGGGATGTCACCGCTGAGCTTTTAGCTTCAGAGGTGTCTTCATTCCTTCCTCTTGCAGGAAGTTTCCTCAAATCGCCATGAACCTCAAGACCTTAATTCTGTAATGTCATTTATATTATTATTGTATAAAAGTAATGTAATATATTATATTATTGTGTAATGAACTATAATGATAGCAACGGGGTAGAACTCACCCCATGTTTCCATGGCAACAGTTACCCTGGTGCTTCTGCGCAGCTGCAGAACACCCTAGTATCAATCTCTGGGGGCAAGCTTGTTTGCCCAGCCAGAAGAGAGCCCGCTCCCGCTGAGGTAGCAGGGGGGCTTCCTGTCTCCCTGACGCAGTGACGATTCGTCAGGTAAGGGTATTGTTGTTAGAGGTATGATCAAAGGTTTCTCTTAAAGGAACCCCAGGTCATGGTTGATTGAGATGGCATTTAGTTAACAGTATACGTAATTCGTTAAGATCGTTGTTTGATGTATTGATAAGTTGAATGGCTTCTGTTCTTTGAATGACTCTAATGTAACTGTCTATAAATTGAGTATTAAACGAATAAGTGAACCTAAAATGTCGAGCCTCTGGTATTTCTTGAGTAGGTGTTTCGTAGTGGCAAGTGCTGAGGTGTCTCCCGCAGGATCCCCGGTAATGAGTCCATCTACTCAGTAACATCAATTAGCTACCTCTGAGAGAGAGAGAATCATATGAAGATGGCACTATCCCCAGGAATGTCAGCAAACTTAAGACATAACCAGGTACATAGAATACTGTACAAGAGAAATAGGAATTTTAACTCCTAAGGTCAGTAAGTGGGCCACCATTTAATCTCAAGGGGGGGGGGTTGGAGTTTTAAAAAAAATCGTATGAATAATTTTTTGCTTAGTTTTTGTGAAATCTATAACTTCTCTTTGGGCAGTCTTGAAATAAATAATTTCATTGCGGGGTTTGTCTTTTAAAACAAGGTGTTGCTTGATTCAGGAATGAGTATTCGGGGACTTTGCGTGCTTGATAGCAATAATGACTGCCGCTATCATGGTCAAATAAATAATTTCCTGTCGAGGAAAACTCCAAGCCCCCCTTGGAAATAAAATGGTCACCCCTTAAGGAGTTGTTTTTTTGTCAGGCAAATCAATAGTATCTCCTGTGTGGTCCCGGAGAGAGAATAGTTGTCTGATTGCCATCATCTGAATTGCATCAGAACTGCAACTTTGCCATCTCCTGCATCAATCTTGTGCCATCAATAAGTGATAGTCTTGTCTTTTACTTTATCTTTTGTTATTGCCGTTCATGAAGTAGCTGAGAAGGTTATCCATCATACCTTTGTCCAGTGTGTAAAGTCAGTTATAACTGCCTGATCTTTTAGGTTTATTGACACAGTTTGGATAGGTAGATTGAAAGTGGAAAGGTAGAGAGAGGTTGACAAAAATACATGCATTACATGTATAATACATAATATTGGCTTCTAAGCTAAGATATCTGATATTATATTACATTAGGTTCTCGGCAATAATTATCCTCAACTAAAATGGTTATCCAGTATCCATTAGTACTACACACGCTGTTTTTACACAGGAGTTATTTTCCTTAATTTCATATGTTCAAAAATTACTCAGTTCAGCCCTGTGGTGGAGGCAGATAACTTAGCAGGCTTGTCACTTAAATACAATGGGACACCTGGGGATCCTGATGATTTTTTTTAAAAGGCAGGCGGTGACAACTCTGATAGTGAACTGGTGTGATTCATCATGGTAACTGTGGTTATGCTGGAGCTCATAACAATAAAAGCTGCAAAACTAAAACTGACATCGCTATTACTAATTTATTAAGTATCCAGTCACTAGGTTTTTGGCACTCAACGCCATTGACATGCTGAAAGCTCTGTATGATTTTATGTTACAAGATTGATAAGTGGTACTTATAAATATCAAGGCTTTTTTTCTTTTTTACATAAATGAGCATTTGTTAAGAAATTAAAAACATTTAAATGTGGCTCTGTAGCATAGTGGTTAGCACGTCTGCCTTGTGCGCAGTGGAAGCGGGTTCAAACCCCGCTCTGGACATTTTAAACAAATCAAACATGGCTGAGAATTGATGTAGAAAATAGCACCTGAATGTAAAAAAGTTGATTTCAACCTTTAAATAGCCAGCTATGGTTGAAGTTCCAATAAGAAAAGTTAGTTCCCAACTTCCACGTGAATCTTATCTTGTTATTGATTACAATGTACAGTTGTGTGGGTGATCACGATTTAAGAATTGGCTTGGCTAACTTGACTTTCAAGATTTTTGGAGCTTGTTTGCAGATGAATGCAAACTATTCCTCTAAACTGAAATATGTGTAACAGATTTAGAGCAGCCCTCAATATGAAAACATAAGTCCTATGTATGAATGTGGAATTTTTGACAGGTGTAATCTTTTGAGGCTATTATCTCAACCTTTTAAGATTATCAGAGCAGCTCACAGAATTAGGTCAGATCAATTTGGGTCACCCTGGGCTTCTAGATTTATCAGGCTAAGTGACGAGTGCAAGATACTGAGAGACAACGGCCTGTGGGCGGATGCATTTAATTATTTAAGTGCTTACCTTTGGATTCTTTTTCCATATTTATTAATTTCCTTGTCAAGAATCTGCATGCATCCTTGGGTGTCACAAAAGTATGTATAACCGTGCATGGTGAAGATATTTTCAGATTGTTGAGGCTAGATTTGCCAGATTGTAGTAATTAATTTCCTAATCAAGAATGCAAAAAGAGAACATTGTGTTCTTAGTAACACTGCGCCGGAAGTGAGAAGGAATGCATTGTAATGACCTTATTTAGCCAGAGGGGATCCCAGAAAATTCCGGTGGGGGGGGGGGTGGTCTATCGGGCTATCGCGTCGCGGAATGCATAATTCGCAATGTGACGTGACAGCGCACTGATAGAAATTAACATGTAAAAAAAATAAATAAAAAATTTTGGTCGGGGTCTTTCCCTGTAATTAGCAACAATATAATGAATACTTTGTGTCCAAGAAAATAAGTGAGGCTTTATTTCACTCTGCTTTCATAGCCAGTCAGCATCATGACAGAATAACTAGCTATCATGCAGTTGCAACATGGTGATTATGCAAAAATCCTTATCTAAAAAATGAATGACGACAGTGGTGTTTTATGACTCTTTGGCACTTGATGATTGGGCCATATCTAGAATGACGAAAGACACATACGTTGTTTCGGCAATTGGTAAATACTAAATAAAAAAAAGGTTGTGTTACATGAATATGCCCAGTGATCTTTTTCATAATACCATTCTTTGGTCTTGGACACAAAGTAAACGTGCTCTAAAAGGCAAAGACGCTTCAAACTTAGTGTCAATGTTCAGTGACCTTTTTCGGATCTGCAGCTGCTCCTGATATGGACTGATTGGCAAAACTAAATTTATAACTTAGTTCCTTGGCAGAAGGTTAATGCCTCACACACTCACACTGCCAAAATCCTGTGGATTCAAGAACGTATTGACAGGGCGAAGCCACTTCAAATTTCTTCCTGGTTCTCATTGGTGGTTATAACCATGACACCCTGAAGCCATCATGGCCCCATTAGCCCCCGTTACATTTCAGATTCAAAATGAATCCGTTTGGAGAACCTGCTGCCACTTCCAGATGTGACTTCTGAATTATGTCATTGCCCTTTTATAAAAGTTTCTACATTTCAAGTATTAAAAAATGTCATTAAGAGCCTTTCCAAGTGAAGTGATGTAGGGGAGACCGGGGTTAGTTGTGCCACGAGGTAAGTTGTGCCACCCAATGTTGGGCTGAAGTAAAGAAGGCAATGCCACCCATGCATGTACAGTACAACCCAATAAATTTTCCGAGCTGATGCTCACACTTGCCCTCCTCTATACACCCTGGCACATCCACAACTTTACACTCACTTGCACGCACTTGCACACCTGAGCAAACAAACCAATTTGACTGGCTTGCCATGCCTCTGTTGTTAATTTCTGGAACTACTTGATTGCAAAGGTGAGTGTGCCGTGCCAATTGGAGTACTATATTTAGATTCAAATTTATTTTTATTGATCTAAAGAACTGATTTGAGATTACATTCCAAAGGTGGCATTATTAGTTTTAGTTAACCTAGTTTAAAATTGTGATAGTTCATTAGTGTTGAGAATGATAACTTAGCTTCGCCAATGATAGTAATACCAATTTGCAGTTAAAGATCATATTTACATTGATCCATTTAAACATAATAATTATATACTTCCAATCAACAAATGCAATTTCATAATAAGTAAGTTTAATTGATTTTATAACTTGATAATACTTAGCCTAATAACTTTAGAAGAGCCACAAATGCTTTATTTGCAAAACACGGGTTTTTCTGGGCATCTTCTGGGACACAAAAACCATTTGTTGACATTTCCTATGCATTTATCTATCCATATTTAATTTAGTATATTTAGTCAGGACAAATTAAATGTGAAATCTATTTATAGAATATATTTTTAATATGGGGATCTAATAGCTTTATTGAAGATGTCTGTGAAATGAATCAGCAGCATTACCGGTAAAATAGATTAATAAAACCGGCATGATTGCTTGTTTCTGTCAAATGATCAGTTTTTCTATAGTATACAACTTGTAGTTTTTGTAAAAGTGAAAAGAAAAGAGGGAAGAAACGAAATATACTGAGTACTTTATTAGAATTTAACTGGCATAGAAGATTTCGTTTTGATAAGAAACATGAATTAAGGAGAGAAATAATTAAGTTTCATGCAAATTAAGCATTTCTCAAAATGCAGACATTTGCATGAAATGAGTAAACTAAATACTCAGGCCTATATAATCAATTAAAATAGTATCTTATTTGGATTATCATTTACTTTTACTGATAATTATTAATGCAAAGAAACCGGGAACTAGCAGAAATTTAGATGGAGACAAGCAAGCCCAAAGCTATAGGTGCGTGCATCTGAGTGCTAGTGTTTAGAAGTGAGTGGTTGGAAGTGAGGGCAACTTCCTGAGGGCGTGGGAATTCGGAAAATTTATTGGGTTGTACTGTACGAGGGGTGTCCCAAAAGTTCTGACCAATTTTTTTGACAGACCTTTCTATTTGAAATAGCTAAATGAAATTTTCACAGAATAAATTTCAGGTATTTGACCATCTGTTTTGAAAAAATCAAGACTGTAAGAAGTGTTTAAGTTACTGGCCTGTTACCATGGTTACGAGAGGTCGGTGCACCCAGCGCAGCCCAATTTCTCAGATGAAATTCAGCAAATCAGCTGTGTTAAAAGTCAGAGAATTTATAGTTAAATAGCAAATGATTGCACGAAAATGTATTTCCTGATAGGCTTGCAGTCTTTCAAGATATCTTCCATTAATTTATAAATATTTATTTATATTTCAACCTGATCAGCTGAGGCAATTATCAAAGGCGTTTTCCAGCAGTTGCCTAACAGCGCTTGAGACGGTTTGGCTGAAACAATCTGCTGTCAAGAGGCAGTGCTAAAGAACCTTAGGTTCAAAACCCAATGTCATCTGCTTTAATTACCAGATTTGGCCTTCTGTAACTTTGCGTGATACTAAAATTTATATACCAGTTCAAAAATTAAAGAAATAACAGTCATAATGAGGAATGAAGCAGTCTCCAAATACACTGAAATTCCACAATTTAGGAACAGCCCAGTTTGGAAAACCCAGGCTATCGCCTTAGCACATGGGTTAAACTGATTCACAGTGACTTTAAGTATAAATGAAAAACTTTGAGATACTGTTAGGTTTCCAAATAATATTTTTTCATGATCATCCATTGCATATTTACAGTAAATTCCTTGGTTATTTACAAGCCTAGACACTTGGATTAAGCATTAAAAAACTGAGCTGCACTGGGTGCACTGACCTTCTGTTTCCATGGCAACAGAAAAGTTATTTAAAATGTTCGAACACTATTATATTCTCAAAATTGATAGTGAAATACCTGAAATTGATTCTGTGAAAATTTCATACAGCTACTTCAAATAGATAGGTCTGCCAAAAATATTGGTCAGAACTTTTGGGACACCCCTCGTATACCCACTTGGTCAACATCATTAGGCACCAAGAAAAAAACTACCAAATATAATGGTATGGAAAGCTGCACTCATAAATTCACTTTTGTTGCTGAAAACTTGAAGTGCCAAGGACTGACATCTGACATTCTTGTTTCTCAGTCATTTGGTATTTGTAATAAGATGAAGTACGGTCCCTATGGTAGGATGGAGTTAGGAGGTATATCTAGACATTTTGTGTTGTTATAATGTCATCTCGAATTGTTTATTTTTGACAACCAGTTTTATCCAGAAAATCAATTTGGGGTAAGTTGTGCCGTTTGGATTGGGGTGAGTTGTGCCAATGGTATGACACAGGATTTCATTTTTTATGCTTCTTTTCTTGTATTCATTTTACACAAGGCCTAAACATGTAGTGAAATACCTTACTCTGAAAGGAACATGTGTTAAAAGCAGTACACCAACCTCCTTCTTAACAATTAACAATTCTAGTTTTTGTAGAATTTTAAATTTTTGCATAGAATGGCTCATAAATGTTTGAGTAGTTTCATGAGACATGTCAGCCACCCTATCATGTGGCACAACTTACACCAGCACTGGGGCAAGTTGTGCCACTTGACCTACGTTTTTCAAATGCCTACCAAGATTCTCTCAATGGTCTGACTGCCCTGAAACTTTGGTCGATTCTGGCCAACGTATTTTATTTGATGTCTGATTAAGCTTTGGTTTTTTGGAAAATCAGCCAGATGCAAAAATAGCAAAACTTACTCCAGTCTCCCCGACAGGCTCTTGTGTTGAATATGACTCGTTTTCTGAAAAAAGCGATACACAAAATATACACTTTTAAAATTACGACCTGCTGCTGGTAGTAGGGCATGGTTTTTTTTTTCAAAAATGACTTTATATTTGATCATACAATGAGTTGAAATTGGTGTAATTGTTAATAATATATAGTATATAATTCATAATTTCCGCTTCTCACGTCTAGATCTCACGGCAACAACTAGAGTTTTTGTGCCACGACAACTCTTCATTTTCCAGGAAACAGGAGAAGATTCAAAAAATTTCAACAAGTCAGAGATGATAATTTTGTTGACGGTACATCTTCACAACTCATAGATCAGCGATGCTCCTGTACCGATGTGTGAGGCAAGCGGGATAAAAATAGCAGCCCATTTTCTTCGCTGCAGTCGGAGTTAGGTATGGGTCAAAGTCTTTGATAAGTAAGTGAACCACCCTTCCCTATGTTTTAACATTGGGCCTGCGTTTCACTTACTTATCAAAGACTTTGAGTCTTTGACCCATACCTAACTCCAACTACAGCAAAGAAAATGGGCTGCTATTTTTATCCCACATGCCTCACATATCGGCCTTTATGACCCAAAATGTTTTCCTCTCATCGGATCTGAATTCGTCCTTCCAGAAGCATTTTGGTTATGGATGTTTAACATTGATGCAATGGCACAATTTCATGCGTTTCACATACTTACAGGCGGCACTGTAATGTGACTGCTTCAAAAACCACGATCATAACCAGTGCAAATCGAGCAACAGCTGTGTGCAACAACTTCATATTATAGTCGTGTCTTAAATACATACTTATGCTAAAATCCTGAAAATTTCATGGCAATTCTTCAAAAGGTCATTGAGATAGAGAAGAAAGTATATCAGAAAGCATGCATTTTTTCACTTATTTAGCATGACATAACCTTTTTCACCTGATGAATTCCTTCAGTTTTACAAAGTTTGACATGTTCCATGGCTATTTCCTTATACATTTTGGAATCTCCACATCACCAGGCTTCACAAATCCATTGAAACAAGCACTTCTATCCACTTGTTTTGACATCATTGAGTTACATGTAGTTGTGTTCAAAGGTTGACTTTGTAAAATTGAATCAAATTTGAATGTTCCTGATCTGAAATGCTCTAGTTTCCCTTTAACATATTTCAGTTTAATCTTTTTGCCATTGAGATCTAGTATTACATCTACCTAGTTGTTTTGGAGCTTTTTATGATTGTGGATAATCTGGTCCATGGAAAAATTCCAATGAATAGATTGAAAGGTGAATCTGTCGCACGCATAATGCCGATAGTACTTTCAAGTGGTACAGAGCTATGAAAGCTCTGCCTTAAATCTGGATTGGCTCAAAATATAGTAAATCTGGGAAGCTTTATTAATCTATGAACTAATCCAAGTTGTTGACTGGTTTCGGGTGATAAAATTCAAAAGTTTTGATAGTCGCACGCGTAACGCACTGAAAAATTTTGACCGTATTCAATTTATTTTCTGACAAATAGTAAAGCTGTCATTCTAATACTACCTGGAGTGAAAGTCAATGTATCATTTCAGTAGTTGGAGTAAGTTTCATTGCCTAATTCAAAAATTATAACATTTATGGAACATTCTTTAAAATTTGGAAGCAAATTGTCTAAAATGGCAATATTTTTCCACCAGTTATGATTGATAATTCATATGAAATCGACTTGAGTCAAAACAAGAACATTTTGTGAAGATTCATATCACACCAGTAATTAAAACCAGCTTTTTATGTCAAAAAAGGGCCAAAAATCACACTTCTACCATCATTTGCTGAGCAGATATTCACTTCGGCGACACTTATTTGGCATCAATTTGGAACCCACATACAGTGCCGCCTGTAAGTAAGTGAAACGCATGAAATGGTGCCATTGCATCAATGCTAAACATCCTCAGCAAAACTGCTTGTGAAAGCATGAATTCTCATCCGATGAGAGGAAAACAGATTGGGTCATAAAGGCCGATATGTGAGGCAAGTGTGATAACAATAGGGGCCAATTTTCTTTGCTGTAGTTGGAGTTAGGTATGGGTCAAAGTCTCAGATAAGTAAGTGAAACGCAGGCCCAATGTTATTTAATAGGGAATGGTGGTTCACTTACTTATCAAAGACTTTGACCCATACCTAACTCTGACTACAGCAGCGAATATTGGCTGCGCATGTTATCCCACATGCCTAACATATCGGCCTTTATGACCCAATATGTTTTCCTCTCATTGGATAAGAATTCATGCTTCCACAAGCAGTTTTGCTGAGGATGTTTAGCATCGATGCAATGGCACCATTTCATGCGTTTCACTTACTTACAGGTGGCACTGTACAGACGAATAACCTAGGGCAGTTGCAATCATATTAAATGAAAACATATGCTTCTGGGGTGAATATATGTAAGTTTTGAAAAGAAATTTCCAAAGAATTTCAAAAAATTAGGTGTTTCTCAAGATATATTAGGTGTTTTTGAATTTTGAATGACAATTGTCCTGAAGACTTTTAAAAATGTGCCAGTTGTCGTTGAATAAAGAAAATGGATTTAATTTCATGACAAATTACCATTAAGCCCAGTTATGTTTCACTACCATGAAAAACAAACTTTTAAAAATTCTGTAATATTCAGATGTTATCAATTATTTCCACTCATCAAAGCACCAAGGTAAATATAGTTTCTGGAACTTAAATATGTTCTTTACAATATGCTTAGGCAATTTCATTCGAAAATACATTTTAAAATGTTGATGGTCATGTCACACTTTGACTTCATTATTTTTTTAGATAGGCCCTATGTTACAATTTTTTGCAATGCAATCTTGTTGGAATTCTTTGTTGACAATTTGAAATCATTAACACATGAATACGATGCGATTACCATTAGAATTCCTCGCATTAATGTCTCACTTAACTTTACAAATGTCAAACTTGAAACAACCTCATAAAATATTGCCTGGCTCTTTCAAAAACCAATGGATTTTCTGAAACTTTCAAAATCTCTCACCAAGCAGTTTATAGGCAGGCTTGGAATGTTACTTATAGTATCCTCTCCAGTAGTTTAAAAATTCTGTCTCCTTTCAGAGGTGTGCGTTTTTAAGTCTGAGCAGTTTAAGTGACTGGTCACATTTGATATGGTACAGTTGTATGGCAGTACTGAGTACCCTTGGCACATTATTAAGGATATTGAGTAATTTGCACATGTCAAGTAACAAATCTCAGTGCTCTCTTGTTCGTCGTCTCATGGTTTCTCCCCATTGCATTAATTATACTTATGGAACATCCACATGTGCACTGCTGAGTGCTGAACAAGAGAAAGTCACCGGTACTGCAGCTATTATATATTGTTATTCTCTACCTTTTGTGAAGAAAACGTCTTATTCTTTACATTCAATTATCTGCTTTCCCCAGCGATGGATATAATGGCGTCCTTGAAGATTGCTGGAGCACTATATCGTTAACTCATTTCAGGTAGAGTAGGTCGGGGCAAGAAGCCCGGGTTAGGTGAGAGGCCCCCCAAGGTTTATATCTAAACTTACATTTTTTGGTGCGTTTTCTTATTATTAGGATTGAAGCTAGAGGCTTTTTAGGTGACTTCACAAATTTTCAAGGCGAGCAGCACCAAACCATAGTAGAAATTAAAGAAACAAAAAATGTGCATGGTTTTTGTAACTATGACTAATTCTTTGGAGGCGGTTGTCAGAAATAACCTTGGACATCTTTAAAAGTATAATGGATATCTGCATTGCTTCACTTAAGGACCATCACATAAATATGATTTGGATCATGCTTTTTGCATTTTAGTTCGAAATACAGCGGTCAAATTAAAATATGTGGGTTTGGGGCTAGAGGCCCCACATGGCATGGGGCATGAGGCCCCCTACACTGGGGCCTCAAAGCTGCTTCAGGAACCATTTGATAATGTGTACTTTACCTTAAATCTTGATAGAATAGCTAATTAAAATATAACTTTTTTTTTTACAAAAATGGCCGTAACTCCTTTATTAAAATTAGTAGACATTTGTTTCACTAGTTATAAATGGAGTCAGGTGATCCCTTCCTGACAGCATAAGCATTCAGGTAAAATCGCACCTCGAAGTTAAGGGGGGTTGCATGCCACGACCTACTCTATATCTATAAGAACACTCTGCAGATCGGCAGTCCACTGACAGTCCATTGGAAAAAAAGATTTCCTAATTTTCAGGTTTGCTAATCCCCATTATCCCCTTGTCATGTGTTTGTGTTATGGTGAATAGTCTGTTTATGGACACCAATGCATATTGATAGGATACACACACTGAATAAACTGAATAAACAACAGGTCAACTGACACAAGCAGGTAATTTTAAAAGAGTGCTTGCAGATTTAGCACCAAAAGGCACATTCTGTGGTATATAGAGTCGGTGAGGTATATCACTCACAGGTGAGGACACTAAGTCTTGTTTCTAAATTGTATTGTAAAATGCACTACAATGCAGGCACAAAATTCTTGGAGATCTTTCCATGAAGACCCAGGCCAGGAGAGCCAAAAAATGGCACCCATGGGCTGAGTCAAGAAAAACACTTCCCAAGGTCCCCGTGCCATAGCATTCTCCAGTGTTGGTTACCATCATGTGATGATGAGTGATGAGAGGATTGTGAGTCTGGCACATACCTTATTTATTAAGGGATGTTCAGGGTACCCCACTACCCCAGCACAGAACACTGGATACAACTCGCCTCCATTTGATGTCCCATGGGTTTGGACCAAATTGAGTTACAGTCCTGAGTGAGAGTTGTACCCATGGCCTCACAGCTAGTAGCTGCACAAACAGACGCTCTTAACCGTTAGGCCACGGGGAACGATAAAAGATTGACAGCAGATTTAAATGTGAACAGTTTGGCCTGCAGTGACATCATTAATAACTCTGAACAGCTGAATATAAGGAATCGTAATTCTTTATATGCAACCCATTTACAAAAAGGTGAGCCATGTCACAAGGCTTCACTTTGCAGGAAATATCAGCAGCTGATTATATTATATTACTGTCATCAGGGACATTGAAAATGGAACTGCCATTTAAAAAGACATAAAAAACAAATCAGACATTGTAAGAAATGGCAATGACAATAACACAGCTACTTTAGATGAGAGATGACGAGAAATATGATTGCAATATTATAGTCCTACATTGTACATTTGAAGAAATGTCAGTCATAATCACCAAAATCTCCTTTTTGGTCAAAATCACCTTTTTTATTTTGACCGAAATCACCTTTTTTTTTAAAAACACCTTTTTCATACCAAAATCTCCTTTTATAAATTTTTAATTATTTTGCCTGAACTTTGATAGACCAGTACTTGTTATATATTGTACTAATTGCTTTTAAAGTGGTCAATGGACTTAGCTGTAATATACATACGAACAATCACTTGAAAAAATGATAAAAAATATCTTAGTTGAAAAGTTCATTTTATTATAATATACTTGACAACAGAATAAATAAAATTACAAAACAAATAGCAGATGATTCCCTATCACGACCCTTTTCATTCCCCCTCTCACCCCCCAGACCACCTCTAAAAATAGCCTAGGTCGGTTAAAAAGTGCATTACTCTTCACCTTTAACAGAATATCTCACAATAATGAATGTCTAACAACGATGTGGGACATTAAAATGACGCATATTGATTTTCACAAAACCCAAAAAGTTAGAAGTTAATAATAAAAATGGTTATCTAATATGTTCAAATTGCATGTTAACATCGTTTTATTTTCGTTTCTCTTTATGAATAATGTACTCTTTCCTTGACACTATTACCTGACATTTTTGCTATAATTAGCAACAAGATGTTCAGTTTTAACATCCCAAGGCATTCACACCTTTTGAAGAACGTTAGACCTACCCATTTTATTTTCAGAATATGATACAACTGGATACAACCCGCCTCCATTTGATGTTCCATGGGTTTGGACCAAATTGAGTTACAGGAGTGAGAATTGAACCCGTGGCCTCACAGCTTGTGGCTGCACAACAAGCGCTCTTAACCATTAGGCCACGGGGAACAATAACAGATTGGTAGTTCATTCAAATGTGAACGATTATAGGCCTGCAGTGAAATATCATTAATCCCTCTGAACAGCTGAATGTAAGGAATCGTAATACTTTATGTGCAAGCAAATTACAAAAAGGTGAGTCACGTCTCAAGACTTCACGTACTTTACAAGAAATGTCAGCAGCTGATTATATTACTGTCATATAGAAAATGGAACTGCCATTTAAAAAGACATAAAAAAGAACAAGTCAGGCATTGTAAGAAATGGCAATGACAATTTAACACAGTTACATTGGATGAGAGATGACAAGAAATATCATTGCAATATTATATAGGTTTACATATTATAATGCAACATGTATGGGTAAACGTGCTGTTAGATACATATATTCTAAAGCATAAAAGTGCTGCAGAAGGTAATATATGCTACACAAATAGTGGGTCACATTACTCAAATGTAATTAATCTTGACATCACTTAGCCAGATGTCAGATTTTTTTTCTTCGGTTTTGCGGTAAAGACCAAATGAACTTAAAATGGAGAATACTTGTAGGTCTGTTGTTTTCACAATTCAGCATTTGTAATAAGTATACTATTCCAGTCATTGGCTTATTTAGGGCCCAAAATTAGCATAGCGAAGATAGGAAAAGCTGCAAATCGCCCCGTATTTGCCCCATGTTGTGACCTCGGCCCCTCTGGCCATTTCTCGATACGCCCCTGACTCTCATGTCTCTTTTCCTACAAGTTGTCACTGTTGACCTCTTGCTTTTTAATATGATTGATTCTGATTGGTTCCTTAACCTTGCTCATATACATGTACAGTCAGACTGCTTTTCATGTTGAAAGGACTGGTGTTTTTGTGGCATTTTGTTTTAGTGAGCCAGCAGACGAAAGCACTTAAACTTTACTGCCAAGGCAACCCAAGGCACACAGGCAAGATTCCTCTGCCAGACAGATTCCTACAGGCCTACACAAGCACCAATAAAAACTGGGCCTTCGTTTGGTGACTGTATGGTGAACTGAGGAAAGCAAAGAAATTGTAGTGCTTTTCCCTTATAACTTTCCCTTATAACTTGTGACCAACAATTAAGTTTTTTTGTCTTCGCAAGAATAGCACAAGGGATTGAAGGGCATGCTCAATCGCCTGAGGTTATCAACAAAATTGTTCTTTAAGTTGCCTGGATGGAAGCGACCTTACTCTTGGGCTGCTTTAAGTCCAATCTCTCCAGTAAGGAACTTAAAGAGTCTGAAATTTTGGTACTTGGTATAAGGTAAGGTGTAATACGTTGAAGCATTTAACAAGGAAGGAAAGTGTCTTTAAAACGCCGAGTCCTAATAGAGGGCATCCGTTATCTGTGCATCCGTTATCTGCACATCCGATATCTGCTCCCACTAAAAAACAAACTACTTCAGTGAACAAACTTTGATGCGTATCTGATTAAATCAAACACCCTGGAGAATATCATTGGCACCGCGACCTATCCACCACAGGGCTGACGTGATAATGATTATAAGTTGGTCACCAGTTAATAATGCACTTCACTGTGGGCCTAGTAATGACGACAATATTTTTTTCTTTTCGGTGTCCAACATCCCCAAATATTCCTTTCTTAATGAAGCCCACCCAGTTAAGAAATATTCCCAACAGAAATTATAATTTCAAGACTGCCCAAAAAGAATTTATTGCACCAAAACAGAGCAAAATATAGCATGCAGTGCATGCACAGGGTCCTTGGTCCGTTAGTTCCTGTAATCCATACGGGTACCTCATCTATTTTCAGCCAACTCTGTATAGCTATATATAAATTTGAAATCTTACTTATTAAATTACACCAATTTACATGTAAATTAATTGTATCAAACTGATCAAAACATGGACCCTTGTAGGCCTACATTCATGTATTGAATGCTTTTAAAATTTTTACATTGAATTTCCCTCTGATGTGCTTGAATAAGACACATGTCAGATGGGCCTAGCACATGTAATACAAAGTTGAGTTGTTTCTTTTTAGCTTTTGTAATGAGCACATCCTGCCAACTGCTTTAAGGTGCACTGACAATACATTAAGGGGCAGCATAGTATTTTTTTACCAAATATACAAGACCAGTCTTTTATGAGCGGAGCCAGCAATCCTGAAGAAACATGTTGAAAAAAGTTCATTTTTAGCACTTAGAGACAAAATATTGTAGGCAGGGATGCATAAGTATCATATTGATCACAAGGGCACATCGCTTAGGGCTGTCATTTTATCTTTGAAATATTTTTGTGAATGCAATAACTTTATGTAGACAGGAAATAAAATAAAATGCAGGTAACGACAATGGCCCTTGGTAGAAATACCAAGGACCCAAAAAGTGTTTCTCAAGTGTAAATACAATGTCCTTTACAGGGGGCGCTGCATGGCAGTATGGTTTGAGACAGGTGTTCATAACAAACAGTTATTGGACTCATTGCCAAATAATGCTAAAGAAGATAATCCTGTCTGCATTTTTGTAAAGATGGCCACCGAAACAGTGTCAGGACAAAAGAATGATTAATTGATTATGTGACTAAATGCCTAATTTATTAAGAAATTGGATTTATTCATATGAATTGAATTTTTTCCGAAACATACACATATATGCTTTCTCCGAGGCGATGTTTTGTGGTCTGGCCACTAATGAGAAGGAACTTTATTGAACATTTAATATCCAATTCACAGGATATTAAAGGGTGCACTCAACAGCCACAGTTTAAGCTTTCATCAAAGTTCCACAGCCTGTTGTTCTTGGTGGGATTAGATTATCGAGCTCATATTGAGACATCAAACAGCTGCATCTTTGAAGGCAAGAGCTATGCAATGCTTCCTGGCCCATGGCAATAATCTATTTGATAATTTCTTCACTGAGTGGTTGAGCTTTCATCTGGATCAAATTTATTTCAGACAAGACGACAGAACTTTTTCTAAAAGGGTTGACCCCATTTGTATCTGAATCAAAATTGCAGAACAACTAGCTGACGGACCCAGATGTGACATTTTCAAAGGTGTGCCGAAGCACATGGGCGTAATTCGGTGAGGGTGGGGGGCTATGTCGATCCCCTCAACATTTCGACCCCGGGGGACATAATATGAAATGTCCCCCCCATCCAACTTTTTTGTGTGAAAATAAAATGTTTTGTCACTGTTTTGAAAATTTCCCTTTGGCTCAATTTGGTAGGGTGCTGTTCTACGAGAATGTCCCCCACCTTTCTGCTTTTGCAGGTCACAATAACGTGCAAAGTTCGGAATTCAAGAATGTAAAAAGACTGACTGACTCAGTTATTTGCGAACCCGTCGGCCGATTCTGAATGCATGACGGCCGAGTACCCCCACATTTTCTGTGAAAATTATGCCCCTGTCGAAGCCATTCTATAATTGTGCAGTATTCTCCACCATGTGCCTGCAAACGCCTGAAAAAATCAGAAGTACATATATTGAAATAATGGGGTCCCTGTGAAGGACTAAGTCTTTATTTACACTCAGGCTGTGCCCTCGTTCTATATGAAATTCCTGGTGCATATACATTTTCATATTCCACTTATATCATGCCACATTTGTATAATTTGTTTAGGCTACATAGTTATATGACTCTTATCAAGTCAAATGGCAGAGCAAAGATGATTTGTGCTGATCTTAGAATGTCTTAAGCTTGAGGCCTAGTGCACGTACCACTACAAATAATCTCATTCAGCGATAACCTTGCTGATCTATGTTGATCTTCTTGGAGTAGACATTAATTGTGATGTACTCTGTAAGCTGCCTTCTTACTGTCCTGCAGCTACCAAAGCAATGCAGAGCCACAGTTAATCACAACCCTTAGAGTCCCTTTGTAACCTCTAGTCGGTCAACATAGATCTCTGCGACTCCAGTTTGCCAACACTACACTACCTTATGTTAACGTTGGCTGCCCATTATTATTGTATGCAGAATCCCATAGAAAAATTTGACATAATATTAACAATGAATTTTTGTTATTAGAGATCTGCTTAGATGTTTATCTTCTTTGACACTTGATCTATTATCGCTCTGATGCTCACTGAAACCGTCATAACTGGCTCTCACAATGACATACCACCTAGCTCCATTATGTTTCAGTGGTACATCAGTTGTGAGACAACGAAGGCCCATGAATCCTGATGATGGCAGCAATTTGTCACACCGGCCTCATACTAAATGAATGTCTAGGCTGTCAGACCAGACACCGGAAATTGTAAACATACACATTCTTCGAACAACATCAAAGACCATTGTCACTTAGCGTGTTCTCTTTGAAAAATAGTGGCGAGGCTGTGATCTATATCCTCATTCAGATATATGGACAACAAAACTTGTCGCGTAGGAGGGGAGGACTTCAAATGGCTATATAAATATATATATATATATATATTATTTTTTTGGTATGCTGCAGTTTAGGGCTGTGTGTTTTTCTCTTGTGGTAATCCTGACAACTTTTGTATGTCTATCACAAGGTGACTCCTTGTCAGTATCTAAATACATATTAGCTCACTCCCTCAGCAATCGAATATTGCCATCCAGTGGAATCGAACCCTGAACCTCAAAATTACAAGGATAGCCAGATTACACTAAGCCACGGAGACACGTAACCTTGCAGTGAGAAAAAAAATCTTCACACCAATTGGCATCATAACATTGTGAAATTGTTAATTGCAATTTAAGAGCAAGACAAGAATTGGCGGCATATGTAATAACTTGATTATGCACATTTAGAACAGTAGACAAAGGTGAAATGTTCTGTTGAGGCCCCCATTTCCTGCCTTAGCTGATATCAGCCTATTAATACAGTGGCCAGTCAGAGAATTGCATCACGACAGGTAAAATGATGATCAAGTTGCAAGCCAGCACAGAAATCCTACAAAACACTGTTCTGCTAATCAAATCCACATTTTGTTAGCAAAAAATCATAACAAGGGGGGCTAAAGTGTTTATTTTATTGGGAATGACAATAATCTATGTGCATTTGTCAAGAGTAAAGAATTAACAACAATGTAACAAGAAAAATTAATTATCAGAATTTATTTGCAGCACCATTTTGGTAAGTACTTAATATGACATGCTAGATATTTCAATTGAACATCATAATCCGTTGATCTGATTATTCAAGAGATGGTCAAAATATATGTCTGATTTTGTGCAAAAAACCTCCTTTGCAAAAAGAGACATTGTCAATTTTAAATGAAAAGGCCTCGGACTCCTGCTTCTGGCAACGACTTAGACCCTGAAGTCAGTCAGGGTTGAAACTCTGACTTGCTTGGCAAGAACTTCAACTGACTAGTCAGTTAAGTTGTTGACTTCACATGACTTCAACAAACTTCATCTAACTTAATGCAATTTTACAGGGCCCTTTTGTTGAAAATTCTTCAACAGTACTTTTTAACTCCGGAAATTTCGGAATTTTTGCACACAAAATATTGTGTAGCATGCAAGTGTGTCAATTTTTAGGGAGTTTTTATGTTACGTAGACATCACAAAAGTCCAATAAAATTGTGAGATAACTATCGTGCTCTTTATGTTGTTTAGAATGGTACCAAAACCATTTCTGAGGGGTGAAAATTGGCTAGTTATGCAACAGTGACTTGACTTTAGCTGACTCAAGTCTGACTTGTCCAGACTGAACACTAACTTGCTGCTTCAAGTGGAAACCTAACTATGACTTGACTACTCGACTTTATGTAGTCGACTTCGGGGTCTAGGCAACATCCTTGGTCTTCCGCTTTTTGCTGAAACCAGGAGCTGGGCCAACCCTAATCACACTGTAAAATTAGAAATTTTGAGTTAGCTCAAATGATTGAGTAAGATGGTTGCACAATTTGTTTGAGCCATGATGGCTTGCTGTTTTGAGTTATAATAATCTTTATGTTGTTATAACTTGCAAACAACAAGCTATCTTGACTCAAAGGAATTGTGCAACCATCTCACTCAATCAATTAAGCTAACTCAAAATTCAAAATTTACAGTGCACCATGCAGCTGGTCACAAGCTCTTTAGAAATAATTGGAGGTCATCTGCAGTCGTACCTGTACACAGAGATGAACAAGAAACTGATTCCTTGCAGGAAGAAGAAACATCTCAAATGATACCAATTACACTAATAATTAGACACCAATTTCTAAGGCCGATAGAAAAGAAAGAAAATCATATGTAGTTGTACGTGATGAAGGCCCAAAATAATGCATGTACCACATGAAAGCTGATACACTCCTGCTCATAAATATGGAGTAATTTTTGGCATATAAAGTAGCAAATTGTTGTAGATTTTGGATTTTTGCCAGCTAGGTCCACTATAAAGGGCTAGATATCTTCCCTAATCGTTTAATTATTGGAAAGCCTCAACTGATATTTTAGCAACATTTTCAATTTTTCGATCTGCCCAACTCTTTATAATCCAATGAATTTGTGTATTCACCCTATTCGATATAAGCTGTACCTAGGTGTTATATCATAACTTGAGTTTCCAAATCTGACATGTTCCTCTCTGTGGTAGTTATTCACAACAGTCACAATGGAGATCGGATCATCATGTACTCCTCCAACAGTCTCCAAAGTCATCAATTTCTAAGGAAATTACTGGTAGGCCTGTTCCATATTTATGTGCAAGTGTGTAGTATTGCACTTCATCATATTGCATGGGCTACCACTGGGGTTCAGATAAAGATGGTTCATATGGTAACACTCATGCATGTGGTGAGACCATTTGTAGGCTCAATAACTTCTCAGACATCCTGCCATTGCCTCATTGCTGAATAACAGTAAAAAATTGTTTTACTCTCTATTGAAATTTATAAAAAGGAAGATGGCATTACTTTTCATGATGTAGTGATGAAGAGAAGTGTCTGACAATTTAAATTATTTATTTTTAAATCAAACATTGCAGACTGAGATAGTGAGATGGTCCATCCACCAGAAATTTGTTTCAAGACTGCTGCTAGGACTCCCATACAAGTGGATTGAATATATCAACCACTCTATCTGAGCACCAGTAGTGTGGTTGATCATCTTCAATTCTTCTAGAGTCAGTTGCATCAGAGGTCAAATTGAAAAGTGTTAGTTCTGTATTTGGTCAGCAATCCAGTGTCTCCTTCTAACAGCATATAAGCATATTGTAGAGGCTCTTTGGCTTAATCTGATTGCTTCTGATTGCTTCTTGACCTTTGCTCATACTGCTTGGCCTGTTGATGGGACTGGGTATTAGTGGGCACTTGTTTTTCACAAGAAACCAGATGAAAGCACTCAACTTTACTGCCAAAGCAACCGAAAGCACTTTAGGAGGCATCAAGGCATCCCCATTAAGACACCAGGCATTGCAGACAGGCGCCAACAATACATAGCTTGGGCAATCTCTTGATGACTGTAGGCAAGTTTGAGCCTTGGAAAGCTTTGGAATTTCCTGCTGAAATTACATGTCTAACAAGATTTTGCACTGCTTAAGAATGGCACGAGGGATTGCTCTGCATATATCTTATCACCTGAGGCCCTGGGGGCATCGGCCACATTGTAAGATGCATGGATGATAATTATTGAGCTGCTTCTAATATGCTTGAAAAGATATTGCAGTTTCTGCAGTCTCCCAAGATAGAAGAGATGAATTGGAGTCCCAGAACTGAAGTGTATAACATACCACAAAATGTATGATGTTGTGGTTGCACTAAGATCACTTTACTATTGACGAAAATGACACAGAAACTCTCCAAAAAAGAAACATGTTATTTGATCATGATATCACTTACAATGCACTCACCTCTCAACAATTGGATGATTGGATGCATGTTTATTGTCATAAAACATACATATTTACTCTCAGACATGGTTCAAGATGTAAAATATATCATGGCACAACTGCCGCACAAGATATGTGCATGTAATCATCACATAAACATTTCTCAAATAATCCTGAAGAAAAAGTGCTAAACCTTGACGAGTTATGAAGTGGTGTGGGAAACATGGTAGGATTCTGTTGAAGTTTCATCTATTGCATAAGTAAGAATTAACATGTGTTTTCCATATAGTCCTTTGTGCAATGTGCAGTTCGATAATTATACATTATGTCAAACGAACAACATCTCAGTTATGGTATACTTAATACTTATGTCAATATAAACCTCTTAATTTTCCTGCTCCATCAGATGATCAGAGTTGTTGAATGGCAACTAATGCAAGGGTTCAAAATGCAGGCTAATTCCATTTCAAAAGCTAACTAGACATCGATATATATATATTATATGCATGCAGATATTCATATTGACATTCATCTTGACTTTCATACTGACTTTATAGTGACATACATAGTATACACATATTTACATTCATACTGACTTCAAATTGACTTCAAATCGACTTTGATTTATTGTTTTTAAAAATTTACTCTACTCTACAATTAACTCTTTCTGCACTCTTTCCTCTCTTTGACTTGCGATGACATGTGATGAAATTCTTCTCAGGGTCAAACAAATTCAGATATTTCATAATACCCTTGATTGGAAATGGTGGACCACAATTGAACTACCTTGCTTGAAAAATGGCATGAGTAGAGGGAACGGGGGCACATTGGGACGCGGGGCACTGTGGGACGGTGGGGTTTTCTTGGATCCTGGCAAGGTATATGATATGGTAGTGCCATCGTATCTTGTAATTTCTCATCCTGATATTTCCATGGTTTTATAGACAAATTACAGCCACATGCAGAAGTATGGCGAGCAAAAGTTTGTTTTCCTACTACTTAAGTAAATATGGACGGGTTCAGTACAAACCATCCTGTGGAATAACCATGAACAATGAGGCTTTCTCAGTGCTTGTATGAATTTTAATTATTTTATATATCGTAACAAACAGTTATGAATTGCTATCGTGATAAACACATTCACTGGTGTCCGCGAAATTAGCATTTTGGTGTAAAAGTCATATCGGGGCTCATTGGGACAGTGAATTCGGGGCACATTGGGACGCACCTAATATGGCAGAATTTAAGTGTCCAAGGCAACTGAATGACCTGGACAGCACACAACAGGTGTTCAGGCCACAGTGAATAGAGGTATAGTGGATTACCATGCTCTGTGAACAAATTTGTCGCAAAGCACTGTGTGTTACTTAAATTGATGTCCGCACCCCGGGCAGGACAGTTTATGTAAAAATGTTTAAAACTGTTTAAAGTTATGAACTATTGGCACTACAAGGTGTTAATTTTTTTATTGATGTCCCAATGTTCCCCGGCTGTGCCATGCCTGGGCTCATTGGGACAGTCATTTTTGCGACTCTCTGGCTGCAAAAGGGTAGGTGCAGTCTAGTTTATTATGCCTTGCATTTAAGCTCTATGGTATTGGTGATATTCATGCAAACTTCTGAGTTCTTCAGTGCTTTCAGCACTGAGCAAAATTAGTAGACGTTAAAAGCATCCCAATGTGCCCCCTAATGTGAAAATGTACCTTTCCGTTCATTTTTCTATTACCTTGACCTTGATGTGAAGATCATGGATATTGACAGAAAATATTCCTCTAACGGCAACATAGGGCTATATATGTACAAAGTTTCACTGAGTTATCTTCATTGAAAGTCAAATATCTCAGTAACCGTTTACCGCTTGCACGATTCCTAACACATTTCACTGGGCACTGGGACCAACTAATCATAAATTCCCTTTTACTGGTTCTCTCAAAACTCTGCATAAACCGCTATCATTTAAACGAGCTTTTCGAAAAACATCAATTTTATTGTTGGTGTTCAACAACGAAGGTTATGCTAGCTCAACAGTGAAAACCATGTGTCTCTATCTTTTTAAGTTAAGGAGATAGTCCTCCAAAAACAGTGACTTTGAGGTGATCTGTCACCTTGAAAAATAGGTCAAGGTCAGACTAATTTTGGGAAATTAATCTACTCTCATCTAGGACTACCTACATACTTACTTTCATGTTGAAATTCTTCCGAAAGTGACAGACATATAATGATAATCACTGCGACCAAAATCAATACTATTCACCATTGTGGTGAATGCTAATTCAATATACAAGCAAATGATGACTAGTAACTACGGCAGTTCAAGAAGACACTGGAGAGTTTCAGAATCATCTTGTAATCTATTTTAAGCACCAATCACTCATAATTTATAACAAGCAAGCTAAATATTCACAGATAAGCACAAAATGATTGTGTTCACCCAGCCTGAAAGAAAACAAACAGCCAATCAGACATCAAACAGCTCAACCTTCGAAAGCTGGAGCCAAAACTCATCATCTGCGCTTCAATGCCTCTTGCTATAATCTTGTTTCTTTACAATATCACTATAATTAAACAGCCTCCTTCAATTTGCAGAAGGCAACTTAGATTCGATTACATCCAGTCTTCAGATGTGATAAAAGGGGGGGGGGGTGGTTGCCAATCGCTGGGTCCAGGGTTCGAATCCAGCTCTTGCCGTGTCACCTGGACCTATGTTATAAGGCAGATTCAGTCATCCTTCACGTCATTGCTGTGTCCTCCTCCTGTCCTAATTAGCCTAACAAATGCAAAAACACAGGACATAACGAATCAATCAACCATGCTTCCATCAGATGTGATAATAAATACCACTGCCTTGCGTTATAAATTTGGCAAGTTATGCAACTAAGGTGCAGTATGCCAGCATAGATCATTATTATGTTTCTTTGTTTTCTGTTGAAATAGCTAGCAGAGGAGACTCCAATAAGGTAGTGTCACTCCTTTGATGCAGCTTGTCGCCAGGGTCTGTCAGTTATAAAAATACGGCAAGTGTTTATTGAGATTGCCAATTTCAATCTTCGATGAGCACCATAAAGCTACACTTTCATTGTAAGAAGTTGCTCGTAAAAAATTTGCCAGTAAACTCTGCAGACTAAAAGCAAAACCAAGAACTCTTCGGAAGAACCGGTCAAGGTACTAAAAAAGGAACATTTACCTCTGGCTATGACCTATCAGATACATCAAGCCTTCAATGAAATCATAGTTCACAATCTTTAAAAAAAGTATTTTTTATTTCTTTATTGTGTCTTTAAATTTTGCTTTCATAATTATATGCTTTTATGTAAAAAAGCCCAGCCAAATAAGCACATTTAGACACCAGGCATTGCAGACAAGCGCCAACAATACAAAGTCTGGGCAATCTCTTGGCCCAAGGGATTGCTGTGCATATATCTTATTAGAAGGTCATCAACCAAATTGCAAGGTGCATGGATGAAATTTATTGAGCTTCTTCTTACTTCGTTGAAAATACTTATTTTCTGCTGTCTTCCAAGATGAGTCTTTGGCGATGTCAGTGTACCACAAAATGTATGATGCATATCTAGTGAACTCAAGTGCCTCGGAGAGGATAAGGGTGCACCGGTGCAGTGTAGTTGATTTGGCGGTTGCACTAAGATTGCTGTCCTCTTGAGAATAATGTCACAGAAAATATCCAAAATAGAAAAGTGTTAGTAGATCATATCACTTAATATATATACAGTACAACCCAAAATAAAGTACGACTACCCCAGCAGGAAGGAAGAATCAGCCACTACTGTACCCTTTCACACCTTTTGGCTACCTCTGAATCACTTCCTACCTTTACCGACTCAAAACTATCTTTTAATATTATAGTGCGGGAGCATATGTTGCATATTTAGATTTGGCTCACTTCGCTTGTAAATTTTTGGCACCATATATCAAATCGAAGCTTAGGATGTGTAGATTCAGAAAAAATATGGTGCCATTTTTTTCTTGGCATTCTAAGGGGTAAAATCCAAGATGGCATCCAAGATGGCCGCCAATGATGTTTTTCTTCATATCTCAGCTTGTATTCATGGTATATCAAAAATTAAAAAGTTGATAATGATATTTTTGGGGTCAAGCAATCCAAAAACGGCCACCCAAAGCTCCTATCTTGGTTCAAAAACTGAATATCATGCCAAATGTTATCAAAATTGACATAAATTTAATAATGTTCGACTTATCTCATTTGCCGTATTCCTTTCTAGCATTGTGAAACACAATTTGTGATAGGCTATATGAAATATTGTGCTATAACCTGTTTTCACAGATAGGCCATCTGCCAACATATATACTAAGAAGATACAAAAGGTTTTGAATAATGGTAAGCAACTGTGTAATTGTAACAAGGACATGTTTATGATGCTACGAATTTGACCAATCACTACTTGGCCATTCGTTACAGCTCTGTTCAATCAAATTTATGAGATATGGTGTCCATTAGAAATTGCAACATTCTTTCTGATGTCTTTCTGTTTCTCATCTGCATGTTTCAGTGCAAGAAATGAGCCCAGAGTACATGCTTATTTTACACGAACACTTCCAGGGCCGCCGCGAGTCATGTAGCACTCTCGAAATTTTTTCCAGCTTACACCATGATGTACATTATTTCAAAGCTGCTCCCAAGAGGCCCAAGAAGAGCTGAACAACTCCCCTGTGTCATTTCTTAGTTAAAGCATGTCTGGTCAAGTGTAGTATCCAACATTCAGAGATTGTCAGTGACTTCCATGGACTAAATAAGCCAGCCAATCCTTAAGCTTATTCAGGTGGGGAGGTCACTCACTTGCTATATATTTCACCAAGCCAGGTAAACCATACTTGAGCCGGAATATACTGGCTATCTGCTATAAGTGTTGGGAAAAATAATATGTTAATTTAATGCAGTCAAAAAATGAGAGCAGCAAAATTTCATCAGAATGTTCTTTAAATGGTGGGAGTTGCATGACTAAATTTATGTCAGGGATGAATGATCAAGGTATGAGAATAGGAGAGGGGAATGAAGGTCAGGGATTCAGAGACAAGAGGCACCCATGTATGATGCATTAAGTGATGAAACAGGGATTAAGGTGGTTAGAGGACAAGAGAGGGAGGAGGCAAGAGTGATAGTGGAGGAGAGAGAATGGACGAATGCATAATTAAGCTTGGGAGGTGCGGAGACCTATGGCGTACTGGGAAGGAGGTAAGAGCTGGTTAACCTTAGACAGGAGCCAGAAAGGGACAGTCAGATAAAATGAAGATGGAGGCAGATTGCAAATAGGCATATATTAGATAGAAGGAAGCGCGAGGAGAAAGTAGAAAGGAGGGGTGGGCTGTCGGGATAAGGTAGCATGGGTGTTCAAAGCAGAGATGAGAAGGAGAAGGCAGAGTGGGAGGAGGCAGAGGGAGGAGACAATAGCTGTCAAGGATTGCAGAGAGGAGCTAGAAAAGTGGTAGAAAGGGAGAGTCAGAGATAAGGTAGAAGAAGCAGAGTGAGAAAATGAAAGGAGGCAGTGTGGGGGAGAAAATACCTTTTATTAGGGCAGAGACAAAAACATTGATGGCAGAAAGAGATAGTCAGAGATAAGAGGGAGAATGCGGACTAGGGGGGGGGATTTAGGAAGTAGACAAACAGAGGAGGCAGCATAAGGAGGGAAGAGGGAATACCTATCAGGGTGGAGGTAAGATCTGGCGACCGGGTGGAAGCAGAAAGCTCCGAAATGGAGAGTCAAAGACAATGTGGCAGAGGCAAGGAGGCATACGTTTGCTAAGAGGTAAAGGGAGGAGGGAAAACTTATCAGGGAGGAGGAAAGAGCTATCAGGGAGGAGTTAACAGGGATAGTCAGAGGTAATGGAGGCAGAATGGGAGAAGCATTAGGAGGGAAAGTATAAGGAGGGAAAGCTTGGATGTTGGGGGGGGGGGGGGCAAAAGCTAGGCAGGAGGCAAAAATGGACAGAGGAGAAGTTGCAGGCAGAGGGTATAAAGGAGTTGACTAATTTTTGTTGTGCTGGTATACCCCTTTCAGCCAAGAAGCTCTTCCTCCTTCCTTGTGGAGGGAGCTGCACATTTATTTTCACTACCTCCGCATGATGAAGAGATGAGAAGGCTGGGAGTCTTGTACATACTGTATTAATTCAGGGATGCCCATTGTGTATCAGTTGCCTCAGTGTACACTGAAACACCCTGTCTCAATTTTATGTCCCACAAACTAAATTGAGTTTTGGGGTTGGAGTTAAAGGTAGTAAGTCCGCCGATTCTATGCAAAATTTAACTTGTAGTTATAGATCATAAATTGATAGATTTAAAGTATAGTATACATTTCCAGTCAACAGAAATGCGTGTTTTCTACAATTAAGTGAGTTTAATTGCTTGTAAAGCCTTAAATTACCAGAGGGGAGCCCTGCATTGCTTGAAATGTAAACAAAGCAGGGCTTTTTCATGGCATGAAAAACTATTTGTTTACATTTTTCAAGGAAATAAACTTCAGAATAGCAATTAGTAAATTTTCAACTGGAATGTTTTAAATATGACTGAAATCTATCCACAAACAGTCCATCAAAAATGCGGACTTACTACCCTTAAACCCATGCCCAAAGAGCCAGTAGTAGGCTAGTGCAAACAAGCACAAAATATTAGGCCATGGAGAAAGAGTGTGCAGGAAAGAGCAGAGGGAGAGGGAAGAAAACCCTGAAAGGGATCGAGAGTCAAAAATAACAGGGAGGATGCAAAGTAGAAGCAGGCATAACCTTGGAAGGAGGTAAAGGGAGAAGGCAGAGATAGCAGGGAAGAGATAATACCTATAATTGGGTGGAGGCACAGCTTGAGAAGAGGTAGAAAAGGAGAATCAGATATGGGAGGGAAAAACGTAGAAGTGGGAGGAGGCATAAGTGAAAGAAGAGGCAGATAGAGGAGTCTCTCAGGAGAGCTTTTCTAGATGAGGAGTTCACTAGGAGGAGTCAAGAGAATTTGATGTAAATGAGAGCTACAAGTATGGGGAACTGGGGATGAAAAGATGCAGTTAGGAAAAATGTAGAAAAGGAGAATACAGAAGGGTAGAATGCACAGAGAGAGGAGGCAAGACTGGGGGTGTCTCAAGTTGGTAAAATTCGGAACTTTTGGTCAATTGGGACAAAAAATGGATGATGCAGACTAAAAAACTCTTAGGTTGTAAATTTCTGTAAGCTAGCTATGCTAGATATGTGTACTACCATCATATTTAAACATAGATATGAAGGATTTACAAACTTGAAACGTAGTATTTGCAAAGCAAACCATGCTTTATTCAAATGCACTTGTAGAGAAAACCTTTTAAGATATCCCCATGAAACTCAAGTACTGCAAAATAATGTGAACGTGCAGAATATAAAAGTTTAGTAACTTTTAAACATTTCCTTTTTGTACCTTCTGTAATTTTAGTTGTTGACATGTATTGCAGAATCAGAGTGATGCACTTATTGTCTACCTCAAAAACAGGGTTCTAATACCCTTATCTATGAGTATTTAAAGTTTTGGATACATTTTTTTCCATGCAGTGTGACGCCAAAAAACAGATCCTTTGTGTAATCAAATCACACAATAGCCTATATCAAGTCCGGTGACAGATGGAAGCAATTTATTCACATGAAAGGGGCTTCACTTCCCCTTATATGATCAGTAGTACATGCATGAATTCCATTGGGTAGCTGTGCTGAAATTTTCCCAACTCGCAATATCGGACCAGTAGTTTTTTTGCCTTAAATAAGACACCAAGAACGTGATTTATACCATGTTCTTAATATGTGATATCCAGATTTGATCTAATAAATATAGTCTATTCTTTAAAAACCTTATTGTTCAACATTTATATTGTAAGGAACTATCACATTTGTATTGTAAGTGACTATCACTGCAAGAAATAAACACGGCTGGTGAGATGAGTCGAACATTCTTAAATTTAAATCAATTTTGATAACATTTGGCATAATATTCAGTTTTTGAACCAAGATAGGAGCTTGGGTTGGTCTTTATTGGATTCCTTGACCCCAAAAACATCATTATCAACTTTTTAATTTTTAATATACCATGAATACAAGCTGAGATATGAAGAAAAACATCATCGGCGGCCATCTTGGACGCCATCTTGGATTTGACCCCTTAGAATGCCGGGAAAAAAATGGCACCATATTTTTTCTGAATCTACACATCCTAAGCTTCGATTTGATATATGGTGCCAAAAATTTACAAGCGAAGTGAGCCAGATTACATATGCTCCTGCACTATTATATAAAAATTACATTTAAACCACACCAATTTAAATTCCATCACCCCTATCGTGTTTGATTTATTTGATATTGTGCCCTTTGCTACTTACAATTACATGAGTAGCCATCTAAATAGAGTTTTTAGTACGCACTAAGATTGTTGTGAGGAGTCAAAAGTAGTTGAAAAGAGATTTGGGATGGAGAGGAGAAAGGAGGGCAAAAAAGGTAAACGGAGGACTTCTGACAGAAAATTGTCTTACTTTATTTTGGGTTATATATATTCATAATATTTATTCAAACACAAAGGTTTAGTTTACAAGAAAATAACAATGGTACCTATAAAATTAAACAGTATTATAAAAATTCAAAAAGATGCAATCACCTCTCAACATTTACAGATGATTTCATATTTGTAGACTTTGATCAAATAACAAAACATTTTGCTAAATATTTGGTCTGACATCAGAAAATCCTGTCAGGTGATTGGTCAAGCCGCACACAACATGTCACTTTTTTTCAGTTTGCTTCAAGCCAGTGATGTTGCCTGGCAAAATGATGTCATAATTTCAACCAATAAACTGCTGCAAAGGCCAACTTGGTATTGTGGAAGTTATTCACATGTGTCAATCCGCCATCCACAATGCCTTGACCAAAACCATTGTCTTTGATAACAGTAAGGGACTATTCAGAATAAATTTTACAACTTGGTTGAGGGGGGTAGTAATTTCTATGATTTGATATGTGTGGGAACCACCTTTTTGCACATGCTTCTTATGACTTGAGGCAAAACGAATTTTTCCTGGCAGGGTGCCTATTTTTCACGCATGTTTCAAGGGGGGTACTTACATTTTTTTTATTTGCTCTAAGACATGGTTCAAGGTCTGAGTTAAATTTTGGTGTTTGTAATCAGGGCTCAAATTGATCCTCTTATTTTGTGATGTAATTGTAGGGGATTGCTTTAAAGGAATGTGACATTTTACAGCAGGAAAGAATCAAAGCAAAATATTTTACTGTGAAAAGTTATTCAGAAATAATGGGGTGCACCTCAGACCTGACCAAATTTTTTAAAAAGATTGATGACAGCAACACTAAATCAGATAAAGTTACTGCGCAGGCCAAACTGCTTCATTACGGAAACTTTGATGCGTAGCTCATTGACTCAAAAACCCTGGAAAATATGACGGTCATCATCCGTCTGATCTTAAGATATGTTAACTTAAAGACAGTATCTGGAAGTTCCAATGTTTTTCTTTACTTGAAGTTGATGCTTTACAAATCTTAGAACTTCAGAAGTGGTCTAGCATATTGATTTTTTTGAAAAGGCACGAAAAGGTTTACAATTGGAAGTGGTTTTGATAAAGCTTATTTGTCTGTCGTTTCTGACAAGATTACCACATTTGTCTGACCAAATCAATCAGGACGACATAACCAACAAATCGATATGGTGCTTCACATACAATGACATGGCCAACTACATCGGCACCACGACCTATCTACCACAGGGCCAACATGGATAGTATATATTACAGAAAACCACACAAATATGCAGTAATGCAATCACATTAAAATTGGTGTCAAGTTTGGAATTGATCCGGGGTTTGAGACAGGTGATTATAAAAGTGGCAATGCCAAAAAATGCAAACAAGATTATCAAGTCTGCTATTTGGTAAAGAGGGCCACTCAAACATTGCGGGAACAAGTGAATAATTATGTGGCTGTGTCAGTAACTAAATGCCTAATTTATTAAGAAATTATATTTATTCATCTGCATATATGTATAAATTGATTTCTTCTGAGACATACACAATTACACATATAATATGCTTTCTCCGTGCCAATGTTTTGCGGCCTGGTCACTTATGAGAGAGAACTTTACTGAATGTTTAATATGCAATTCACAGAGGTAAAGAGTGCACTCAACAGCCGAAGTTGAAGCTTTCATCATAATTTCATAGCCTGCTGTTCTGGGTGGGATTAGATTATCGAGCTCATATTGAGACATCAAACAGTTCCTTCTTTGAAGGCTAGGGCAATACAATGCTTCCAGGCCCAAGGCAATAATCTATTTGATAATTTCTTCACTGAGTGGTTGAGCTTTCATCTGGATCAAATTTGTTTCAGAAAAGATGACAGAGAAATTTTCTAAAAGGAGTTGACCCCATTTTATATCTAAAACAAATTGTGTGAAACATGCAGGACAACTAGCTGGCAGGCCCAGATGCAGCATTTTCCAAGGTGTGCCGAAGTCCATTGGCATAATTTGGTGGGGGATGGGGGCGGGGGGGGGGGGAAATGTCCCCTCCACATTTTGACCCCAGGGAACATAGTATGAAATGAGCCCCCCCACCACTTTTTTGTGTGAAAATAAAATGTGTTGTCATTGTTTTGAAAATGGCCTTTTGGCTCAATTTGGTAGGGTGCTGTTCTACGAGAATGTCCCCCACCTTTCTACTTTGGCAGGCTACCATGATAGTAATAATTCAAGAATGCAAAAAAGACTGACTGACTCAGTTATTTGCGGATCCGTCGACCGATTCTGAATGCATGACGGCCAAATGAATGTTCATATTGCACTCATAAATTCTCATATCGTACAATATTTGTATAATTGTTTTAGGCTACATAGTTATTTGGTTCTTATCAAACCAAAGGGCAGAGCAAAGATGATTTGTGCTAATCTTGGAATGTCCTAAGCTTGAGTGCATGTGTCACTACAAATAATTTCATTCTGCGATAACCTTGCTGATCTAGGTTGATCTTCTTGGAGGAGACATTAATTGTGATGTACTCTCTTAGCTGCCTTCTTACTGTCCTACAGCTACCAAAGCAATGCAGAGCCACAGTTAATCACAACCCTTCTGTCCCTTTATAAACTCTTATCGGTCAACATAGATCACTGCGACTCCAATTTGCCATTGCTACACTAACTTATGGTAAAGTTTGGCTGCCCATTACTATTATAAGCAGCATCCTACAGAAAGTTGGACATCATACTGACAATGAATTTTTGTTATTACAGATCTGCTTTGATGTTTATCTTCTTTGACACTTGATCTATTATCGCTCTGATGCTCACTGAAACAGCCATAACTGACCCTCACTATGAATTGCCACCTTGCTCCATTATGTTTGAGTGGTACGTCAGTTGTGAGACAACCAAGGCCCATGAATCCTGATGATGGCAGCAATTTGTCAACCAGGCCTCATACTAAATGAATGTCTAGGCTGTCAGACCAGACACCGGAAATTGTAAACATACACATTCTTCGAACAACATCAAAGACCATTGTCGCTAAGTGTGTTCTTTTTGAAAAATAGCAGCGAGACTGTGATTTATAACCTCATTCAGATATACGGACAATAAAAGTTGTCGCGTAGGAGGGGAGCACTTCAAATGGCAATATATATATTTTGTATGCTGCTGTTTGGGTGTGTGTGCTTTTATCTTTTGGCAGTCCTGGCCTTTAACTGAAAGGTATTCAGAAGCTAACTGGTGAATTTATTATAATTTGTTCAATATCCTTGTAAACTACGGTGTTATGCATTTCACACTTTTTTAAACAGATTTCCATTTAGTACGAAATTTTAAAAAGAAAATCATTCATCTTAGGACCGTTCAGAATATATGACGGGGGAGGGGTGGTAGTTTTGTTGGAACTTCCCGTCAAAAAAATGATACCCCCCCCTTAGGTTTCATGCGCATTTTTAGTGCCCCACCCTTAGGTTTCATGCATATATTCGAAATACAAAGCAATACACATATATTACTTTGCACACAGAGTTCATATTTTACGTCATGCATAAGAGACAGCAGTGGTGAGCTGCCACCGGCAGTGAACTCTGCAAGAATTCAGACGGAGCAAGTGCTTGCTATGAGAATAGCAAGCATTCTCAGCTGGTAGTTAAAACAGATACTTTAAAATTCTTTTTATAACATTGTGTGTTTGGTTTAAGGTGTCGGCAACATTAGTGTTAAAAAGGTACACACTGATTTAGGCTACTCAAAGCTGTCTGTATAACATTGTTTGTTTGATTATACGCTATCTGTACCACAAATGTCAAAACACAGTCTGATTTTACAGAGCAGATAAGAGGATTAATAACTCATGCATGGAACTGGGTCATGGAAATCCCTCAGTCTCTCCAGCTAAATCTGTTCGACACAGAGAGACTGTGTCAGTCTGCACATAAATATTGTTATACAAGGTCACGCATAAAGGTTCGCGGACTGTTGTGCATAAAAAAGGCCAGATAGAGTCAGTATATGCATGTTTTTTAACATATTTTCTTTGCTACAATTTCTTACCCCCCACCCTCGGCTATGTTGTCAAAAATTAACACCTCCCTTGAAACACGTATGAAAAAGAAGTACCCCCTTAGGCAAAATTAGGTGAATGCTTTAAGACACAGCTCACATGAAAAGATGCAGCAGGAGTTTTTCTAGCCTTAGCTCCATCTGCTTGGCCACTTTGCAGCATGTCTATCACCAGGTGGCTCCTTGTCAGTATCTAAATATAGCACACATCAGTTCACTCTCAGCAATCAAATATTGCCATGCAGTGAAATCTAACCCTGGACCTAGAAATTACAAGGATAGCCAGGTTGTACTCAGCCACTGAGACACATAACGTTGCGGTGAAAAAAAAAAATCTTCGCACCAATGTGCATCATAACATTGTGAAATTGTTAATTGGAATTTAAGCATACAAGAATTGGCGGCATATGTCATAACTTGATTATGCACATAAATTAGAACAGTAGACAAGGGGCCCCCTTTTCCTGTCTTAGCTGATATCAGCTGTGGCCAGTCTGAGACTTGCATCATGACAAGTAAAATGTTGATTCCAGTTGCAAGCCAGCACAGAAATCCTACAAAACACTGTTCTGCTAATCAATTCCACATTTTGTTTGCAAAAAATCATCACAAGGGGGAGCTAAAGTGTTAATTTGATTGGGAATCACAATAATCTATGTGCGTTTGTCAAGAGTAAAAATTTAACAAGAAAAATTAATTACCCGAATTTGTTTGTTGCACCATTTTGGTAAGCACTTAATATGACATGCGAGATATTTCAATTGAACATCATAATTTGTTAATCTGATTATTCAAGAGAGATGGTAAAAATGTATGTATTAAATGCTTTAAGAATGTCACTTTCTAGACAGAATTTCGGTCCTCCGAGCTGTTTGGTTCCAAGGGCTCTGAGCCTGATGCCGAGGATTAGACATTCAAGACTGAGACCGAGGCCATCAAAAAATGTCTGGTGGCCAGGCTCAAGGACTCCCACACTGGTGGATTAAATATATCAACCACTCTATCTGAGCACCAATAGTGTTGTTGATCATCTTCAATTCTCCTAGAGTTAGTAGCATCAGAGGTCAAATTGAAAAGTGTTAGTTCTGTATTTGGTCAGTAATCCAGTGTCTCTTTCTAACAGCATATAAGCATATTGTAGTGGCTCTTTGGCTTAATCTGATTGCTTCTGATTACATCTTGACTTTGCTCATATTGCTTGGCCTGTTGATGGGACTGGGTCTTAGTGGGCACTTGTTTTTCACAAGAAACCAGATGAAAGCACTCAACTTTACTGCCAAAGCGACCGAAAGCACTTTGGGAGGCATACAGGCATCCGCAATTCCGCATGTAGACACCGGACAGGCGCCATTGGCACCAGCAATATAAAGCCCAGGCAATCTCTTGGTAGCTGTAGACAAGTTTGAGCTTTGGAAAGCCTTGGAATTTCCTGCTGAAATTACATGTCTAACAAGATTTTGCACTGCTTAAGAATGTCACGAGGGATTGCTCTGCATAGATCTTATCACCTGGGGCTATCATCCAAATTGTAAGATGCATGGATGATAATTATTGAGCTGTTTCTAATACCCTTGGAAATATATTACACTTTCTGCAGTCTCCCAAGATACCTTGCATAAGAGATGAATTGGAGTCCCACATATCACAAAACGTATGATGTTGTGGTTGCACTAAGATCACTTTACCATTGACGAAAATGACACAGAAACTCTCCAAAAAAGTAACATGTTATTTGATCATGATATCACTTACAATGCACTCACCTCTCAACAATTGGATGATTTGATGCATGTTTTTTGTCATAAAACATGCATATTTACTCTCAAATATGGTTCAAGATGTAAAATGTATCATGGCACAACTGCCGCACAAGATATGTGCATGTAATCATCACATAAATGCAACATTTCTCAAATAATCCTGAAGAAAAAGTTATGAAGTGGTATGGGAAACATGGCAGGATGCTCTCGAAGTTTCGTCTATTGCATAAGTAAGAATTAACATGTGTTTCCCATACGGTCCTTTGTGCCATGTGCAGTTCCATAATTATACATTATGTCAAATAAACAACATCTCGGTTATAGTATACTTAATACTACTGTCAATATAAACCTCTTGATTTTCCTGCTCAATCAGATGATCAGAGTTGTTGAATGGCAACTCATGCAAGTGTTCTAAATGCAGGCTAATTCCATTTCAAAAGCTAACTAGATATCGATATATAATTATATATATATTATATTCATGCAGATATTTATATTGACATTCATCTTGACTTTCATACTGACATTATAGTGACATACATATACACGTATTGACATTCATACTGACTTCAAATTAACTTCAAATCGACTTTGATTTATTGTTTTAAAAAAATTATTGTACTCTGCAATTAACTCTTTCTGCACTCTTTCCTCTCTTTGACTTGCGATGACATGTGATGAAATTCTTCACAGGGTCAAACATACAGGGTGACCTAAAAAAAACACTTCTTTAAGTGGTCATAAGATAATCAATTTTTGCCAGAGGACTTTGATTTATGGCTCATTTTGTTGGTAATCATCAACACATTGCATTTGTAGGGCAAAAACGACAGACACACCTGCATAGCCTTGCTGCTATAACAAAGTGTGAGTTGTCCCTGATTTTTGCTGTGCCGAGTTGAAGAGGATGCATAAATAAGGCTGTTAAAAATGTCAACATGAGTGGTCTGAGATATAAAAATAGCATGCAATGCATGCACCGTGGCCTCGGGCAATTCAGTTTTACCCCCCCCCCCATCTGTCCATCTATATCTATTTTAATTTATAAACTCGAGTACCAACTGAACTTAACTGTGATTGTTAGGTCAATATATATGAAGATAAAATCATTAAAATGCACTATTACTATTGTGCATGGATCTGCCAGGGAAAGAACATGCAGCGCCATCTATAACATACCTGAGCACAAGACATTATGTTTTCTTTAATTTTTGTGTAATAGAAACGATTTATGCTTACCAAACAAATGTGAAGACTTAGGATAATCTCTGTTATGTACACTGACACGTCAGTGACACGAAGAACTGTATGAATATACAAATAGTTAATCATATCTAGTCACCTAAACTTTGCACCTTTTGTGACCACAAACCACCAAGTAACTGCATAGTAAATTGTCAGATTTGCCTAGGGTTTTACAGTGCGCTCACCTGCCTCTGCTTTTACGTTGTTAACAGCGTGCTCACCTGCGCATGCGCGTGAAGTCGTTTTTAGCGAGGTAAGTGAGCAACGTTGCTTCGTAGGATTTAAGTATTTCATTGATTATAGTGTAATTAGTAAACAGCTGGTGGATTGAGTCTCAAAGTGCAAATGTTAAGCAGTTATGTTATCGTTTGGGATCATCACTTTGGTGTGCCATTTCCTCCATAAAACGTTTTTGTCCCCCAACAATTTAATATTACCATTTCCTGATGCCATTTTTTGACATAAGAAACCATTGATGACGACAAGGGGCCCGAGGTCCCTCGGCCACAAAAAACTGATTGATGTTGTAATGAAGCTTGACACAGGAAAATGTGGTCCTGGAAACATCAGAACCCCTTAGAATAATGTTGAATGGGCACGAAACATAAATGTGCCGGGCCTAGGAGAGATTATTCACATTAGGGACCGTGCAGAATTTATGACTGGGGGGGTGGGAGTTTTGGCCCAGGGGGTACTAACTTTTCATATGTGTTTCAAGGGGGGGATATTAAACTTTGAAAACACTTCCAAGGGGGATAAGAAATTTTAACAAAGAAAAAAAGTTAAAAAAACACACATAAACTCATTTTATTTGGACTTTTTTACACGCTAAAGTCCGCGAAGTGACGCGAATCTGTACGCGTGGCCGTGTATAACAGTATATATGTGTGTATTGCTTTGTATGTCGAGGGGGGGGTACTAAAAATATGCTTGAAACCTAAGGGTGGGGTACTAAAAATCTGCATGAAACTCAAGGGGGTGGTATCAATTTTTGACGGGAGGTTCCAGCAAAACTCCCACCCCCCAAGTCATAAATTCTGAACAGTCCCCTAGCAGGCAATATTTGAAAATTAAAGTCAAAAAGTGTCTTATATTGAAGTTATAATAAGTATGGAGGCCTAAGATACGCTTTGTTCCTCAAGAATGAATTGCTTTATGTCTCACTGTGAAATTGTAAACTTTTTTTGGATCACCCTGTATTCAGATAAATATTTCATGTTCCTCTTGATTGGAAATGGTGGACCACAATTGAACTACCTTGCTTGAAAAATGTCATAAATAATGTGAAAATGTACCTATCCATTGACTTTTCTATGACCTTGACCTTGATGTGAAGATCATATGATATTGAAAGAAAATTCTCCTCTAACATAGGGCTATACATGTATAATATTGTATATGTGCAAAGTTTCACTGAGTTACCTTCATTGAAAGCAAAGTTAAGAAATGTTTTGAAACATTGTTTTCACTTTTGGGCAGAATAATCTAATTTTTAAAGTCAAATATCTCAGTAACCGCTTGCACGATTCCAAACACATTTCACTGGGCACTGGGACCAACTAATCATACAATGCCATAAATTTCCTTTTACTGGTTCTCTCAAAACTGCGCATAAACCTCTAGCATTAAGACGGTTTGGGGTAATTACCCCTTTTTGAAAAACAGCAATTTTATGGGTGTTATACTCCACCAAGACAGATTTCGATTGTCTTTTAACATGGTATAACCAACAGATTTGTCAGTTATACCACTGTTGGGGATTCAGTTAGCCTGTTGTATTGCTTTTTCTGCAAACAACGAACCTTAAGAATTAATGACAACAAAGCGACAAAATTCAGTTAAAAATCTTTCAGGAGTCATATATGGAGTATTAGTCGCTTATACAACAAATTTAAGGTGTATAACTAACATTTCAGGGGTTATTAAATAACCACCTGCAATGTTAGTTATACACCTCAAATTCGTTGTATAATTTTATCAACTAAGGTTCCACTAACTCAAAAGTGAGAACCAAGTGTCTCTATCTTTATAAGTTCAGGAGACAGCCCTCCAAAAACAGTGACTTTGAGGTGACCTGTGGCCTTGAAAAATAGGTCAAGGTAAAAAAAAAATTGGGAAATTAATCTACTCATCTAGGACTACCTATACACTTACTTTCATGTTGAAATTCTACCAAAAGTGACAGACAAATAATAATAATCAATACAACCAAAATCAATACCATTCACCATTGTTGTGAGTGCTTATAATTCAATACAAGCCAGTTATTTTTCATGACTAAAAACTATGGCAGTTCAAGAAGACACTGAAGAAGTTTAAGAATCATCTTGGAATCTATTTCAAGCAGCAGTCACTCACAATTTACAACAAGAAAGCTAAATATTCACAGATAAACACAAAATTATTGTGTTCACCCAGCCTGAAAGAAAACAAACAGCCAATCAGACATCAAACAGCTCCACCTTCGAAAGCTTGAGCCAAAACTAATCATCTGCGCTTCAATGCCACTTGCTATAATCTTGTTTCTTTACAATATCACTATAATTCAACAGCCTCCTTTAATTAGCAGAAGGCAACTTAGATTCGATTACATCCAGCCGTCTTTAGGTATGATACAACGGGGGGGGAAGGGCGTTTATTTATTTTTTAAGTATTTGTATGACTTAAAGGGCCTAGCTCAGAAAAACAAAAATACTTTTTTGGCTGGGGCCTTTTTACATAAAAGTATATTATTATATGAAAGCAAAATTGAAAAACACAATAAAGAAATAAAAAAAACAGTTTTTACGAATTGTGAATAATAATATCTTTGAAGGCTTGATGTATCTGATAGGTCATAGCCAGAGGTAAATTTTTCTTCTTTAGTACGTTGATCTGTTCTTCTGAAGAGTTCTGTGTTTTGCTTTTGGTCTGCACAGTTCACCGGCAATATTTTTACAGGCAACTTCTTACAATGAACGTGTAGCTTAATGGTGCTCATTGAAGATTGAAATTGGCAAACTCAATAAACATTTGCCATGGTTTTTTTTCACTGACAGACCCTGGCGACAAGCTGCATCAAAGGAGTGACACTACCTTCTTCGAGCCTCCTCTGATAACTATTTCAATAGAAAAGAAAGAAACATATAATGATCTATGCTAGTATACTGTATACACCTTAGTTGCAAAACCTGCCAAATTTAGAATGCAAGGCAGTGGTATTTATTATCACATCTGATGGAAGGGTATACCCAGCGATTGGCAACCAATAACAACAACCTCTTGTCACACCAAATAATGTTGCAACTACCTCCATCACCAGTCTTGAGCAGACGCTCTTTAAAAGTGGCTGAATGCCGGGCCGTCTTGAAACAAATGATGTCACAGAACGACTCAAAGTGTTGAGAAACAGTTATGTACACAGGTTATGTGAATTATAAATTTAATACTGGATTTTCAACTTACATACAACGTTTCATCTGCAACCTGCAGACTTCATCAGGTGAATGGCAAAATCAAGGATGTTTCATTGTTTGATGTAACTGTTGGTGTCAGTGAAAACTGTGAGAAATTTGAAACGCTCGGTCCAAGGTGTGTGGCAGTTTGAACCGCAATCCTAGTTATGCGCACAATTTCCCTTACCATCAGTTACTCTTATCATTTTTATAGTTATTCTTGGCATTGTTTTGTGATATGGTGTCATAACAGCCACTTATCAGATGTCAAAAAAAGTTAACCATGCAGTGCAGTAATCTTTTTTGAAAATGAAGTTCCAGAAGAAAATTGTTTATGCAATGTTATCATGTTTTTGGAAACTTTGAGCAAGTGGAGAGTTACTCTCATGATAGAGTGAGTCAAAATGACTGTCAAGTAGCCCCACGATTATGTGATTAACTGTTTTCCCACACTTTGCAAAAGATAACACATGTTGCTCGACAACATTTGTTATAAGACGCTCAAGGCTTCGCCTTTCAATACCACATGACTCAAAAGAGTGTCTGCTTAAGACTGCTCCATCTCAAGAATTCAATTTCAATTCATTCAATTTCTTCATTCTAGATGTAAACATAATACATAGCCTATATACAAACAATACAAAGAATTGGAAATATTAAAGTTCACTTGCTCAAAAAACAGACAATAACTCTGGTGGTGGTGGTTTGTATGTTAGACTATGTGTTGCTGCCGTCTGCAATTGGTGTGAGGGATGCTAATCAGATCTTTGTCTTTTATCCAATCCACACAGCAGCACTGAAGATTGATGGTGACCCCCTTGTTTGATCCCAGGGAACATTTTTCGTCTCATTTCTGATTTGTGGAGGCTGAGTAAACTTAACGTATGTACAACCATCTTTTATGACAGTGTAACTTGCACATAGCTTATAGAAAACTAGAATTTGAGCGTAATTTGAAGCCTATCTCAGAGTGACATAAAGAAACTGATCAGGGAAATGCCGGTTAAACACTGCCAACTTGATCCTATTCCAATGTGGCTTTTGCTTGAATGCATTGATGAGTACCTCCCAATTATTACCAATATTGTCAATAAGTCACTCACACAGGGAGAAATGCCCCTTGAGCTGAAACATGCTCTTGTAAAACCTCTGTTGAAAAAATGTGGATTGGATCTAATCAAAAAGAATTATAGACCAGTGTCAAATCTTTCTTTCCTTGGCAAACTAATTGAAAGTGCTGTTATCAAACAATACATAGACCATCTTACTGCAAACAACCTGGATGATGAGAAACAGTCAGCTTACAGAGAATTCCACAGCACTGAAACCCTCTTGACCAAGATACATGATGATATTATGTTGAATATGAGCAAAGGTGAGGTAACAATGCTTGTCTTATTGGTCCTTTCAGCTGCTTTTGACACTATTGATCACAAAATTCTACTGAAACGTTTAGGAAACAGATACGGTGTTAAAGATTCCGCGCTATGCTGGTTCATGTCATACATTTCTGACAGGTCACAGTCAGTGATCATTAATGACAAAACATCGTCCAAACTGCCACTCGAATTTGGGGTTCCTCAAGGTTCAAAATTAGGACCAATCCTATTTAATTCATACATCGCTCCACTTAGCGAAGTGGCCGCAAAAAATCAAGTCAAAGACCAAAAGTATGCCGATGACGAACAACTCATTCTCTCTTTCAAACCAACTTTCTTAGATCAGAAAAATGCGGTAGTCAAAATGCAAAGGTGCATTGCTGAAATCAGGAAATTTCTCCATGAAAATAAGCTTTGTAACAATGGAGAAAAAATGGAACTTCTACTCATTGGCAGTCAACACCAACTAAATAAACTTCAAATATCGTCAATCCATGTCGACAATGTCAAAATTAATGCAGTCGATCATGCTAGAAATCTGGGTGTAATCTTTGACAAAAACATGACCATGGAAAAACAAGTCAATAAAATGTGTCGGAATGCCTATTTCAATTTAAGAAATATTTCAAAAATCCGGAAGTCATTGGACAAGGAAACCTGCAAAACAGCTGTCAATGCTCTTGTGACTCCTCACCTAGACTATGGAAATGGTCTTCTGTATGGAACATCAAGTCGCTTATTATATAAACTTCAAGTGGCCCAAAACTCTGCAGTTCGACTCATTGAAAAATTGAAAAAGCATGACAGTGTAAGCCAGCATAGGAATCAGCTACATTGGTTGCCAATTCCGGCTAGAATACAATTCAAACTCATGTTAACAACTTGGAAGGCAGTAAACGGACAAGCTCCCTTGTATATTCAAAAGATGATTCAGCCAAAATCTGAACGAAACTGTAATCTGAGAAGCAATAACAAAATGCTATTAAATGAACCAACCTCCTTCAACAAAAACAAATATGAGGACCGAGCCTTCTCGCATGCCGCTCCAAAACTGTGGAACCAACTCCCAGAGATCGTCAAGGCCTCTAAAACACTTGAAGGCTTCAAGAGAAATCTCAAAACTTACCTGTTTACCAGTTTCTACAAATAAATCAATCATGCACAAGCGCTAGTGAGCAGTTTACTGGAATTAGCGCTATATAAATGCTATTTATTATATTATAATGAATTTCATTTCAGAACAGAAAGTAGTATTGTGCCATTTACTCGACAAGTCACACATAGCATTGAATTCTTGTTTTCACATAAAGTTGCGATAACTTTGAAACTAATTCTAAATTTAAAATGATTTGTAAAACTCAAAAGCAATAACTAGATAGCAATGTCGTAATGAAACGACAGAAATTCAATGTTATTTCATAAAACTGATCAAAAACTTTCATCAAAGTTGTTGCCGTCATTCTCGGTGTAACTATCATACATGTATAATTTCAAGAAGGCAAAAAAGGGATTTCTAATGAAAATTTGTTCTTGTCACTTCAGCAAAGACTTCTGTGAGGAAGTCTATTTCCCTGAACTTGGCTTATGGCATGCAAACAATGCCAATTTCTCATGGATCCCCACTCTCATAAATGGTAGAGATATGATTCTTATGTCAGTAGATTGATCTCTCTGCATGCTCTACACTGTTAGGAAATTTGCCTCTTTGAAGTTGACAGTTTCTAAACAAATTTTTGGTGAAGATTTGAAGTGATGAGTGATCCTGCATCCATAAATCTTGCGACAACACACAGAGATGGATATATTTATTTGGGGTAGATTCTCTGGTTGCTATGACTTGTATGCCATTATCTAATGCCTTTCAGAAGCAAGCCGCTAAAATTGTAAATAAATTCAAATTGATGAAAAAAATGTCCCTTATTCTGAAATCATTAATCAGCGGGGAAACATTCAGTAGACCTAACTTTGAAGGTGAAGCACCAAAATGTAGTGGAGATTTATCTCATACAATTGCTTATATGTATGAAAAGGTTTAGTGTGATTATCTTATGGAAGTTTGATATTTTGGGCCAGCACTATGAGATAACTTTTGAATTTGTTTTGCCACTGTTTATGTGGTTTCCATGGTTACTTAAAACTAGGTAACACATCATTTTGAAATTGAGAATTATGTCTTTCAAAGAGCAGCTTGTTTTGATGAACATGTATCTCAATCTAATGGTATTCTAGGCGAAACCTAGCACATATTTTCAATTAACCCACTTTTCACCATGATAACAACTGGTCCCCTCCAACGCCAAATGAGAAGATGGAAGTATGGTCATATCGCAATGTTTTTGAAGCATGACATTTTCTGGTGATTTCCTTGACAGGAGGGCAATTCCGTAAAGTCCGATTTCCAGATTTTGCACTCTAGCAGCTTGTGTAGCCCTACCATTATATCTCAGCTATTTCATTGTTAAATAGGGATGAGGCCAGGTAGCGGGGCAGGTATGTAAAAAAAATAGTGCATTTATACATAGAAGCATGAAATTTGGTACACACTTAACAAACGTCTATACAAACATATTTGGATAGGGAGCCACTTCAGATTTAGCTTAGGTGGCTACTGGTAGCCATTTTCCAAAATGGCGGTCAATTCTTCCATTTTGCTGCTTTCCGTGTAGTTCCTAGAATAGAATACATGTAAATATTGTTTTTTATTGCTTCTCTAGGTATTCAGTACGTTACTATAACATTTTTTGGTAGACTGGACTTTATTCAGACTTGTTGGAATCCTTTTTCTTAGAAATATTGATTTAAACACTGGATTTCGCAGTTACGCATGGTTACGCCAATTCTTTATAAATCACAAAATAAGTTACATATTTGAATTCCTTGCAAAAGGAGCTTTCAAATGAGTACCCGCATCAATGGGTTTCGTAAAGTTGATACGAAAATGGATAAAAATGTTTTTTGAAGATTTTGTTGTTTCTTTAATTTTGACTAAGAATTCACTGAAACTATTAGTGCGACCATTCATTTGAAAGATCTTCTTACAAGGAATTCAAATATGTAGTCTGTTAAAAAATCAATTGAGATTCAATGAAACTACGGGAAACCGCGAAAATGATACATTTTCTTCAACAGTTCCAACAAAATGGACCCTGACTACCCTAAAATTCCTCAGTTCAATCCAGGAATCAATTGATAATGATTTTTGGATCTATAGAAGGAATAATGAGCACTGTTTTCATACTTTCAAATTATAGGCACTTCACTTTTGGAAAATGGCTGCCATGAGTCAACCAGGTCAAATCTGAAGTGGCTCCCTATCTATATATTTTCTTTAAGACGCTTTTGAAATGTGTGCCAAGTTTCATGCTTCTATGTATAAATGCACTTTTATTACCCTATCCATGACAAATCTGCCCCGCTAAGGTAATAGAGGTGATAAGAGAGGTTAAAATGAAAATATTTGCATTTTTAGAATAATTTTGTAGTTTCAGTTTCACCCATTTTAACCTCTCTTATCACCATGACAACAACCAGTGACCTTATAGGTCACAAAACAAAATGAGATTTGGTCAAATTACAATGTTTTAGCTTCAGGATTTAAGGTTTCTGGTCTCTTATCTTGAAAAGGCTTAAAATAGTCAAAGCGTACTTGCTTTCGGACTAGAACTTTGGAATGCCTTTGAATTGGTCATGCCTCTATTTACATGGTTACTTATAAGCTCTTATATCTGTGTTATATCACATATAAAATTACAAGAGAAAAGATAACAGATGGTGCATCATTTTTTAAAAAATGGAGAAATAGGGCTTTAACATAAGAGCTAGTTACAATGAATGCAAGTATTTAACAACATTCGTGGCTAAATTGAAAGTCTGAAATGTTGTTTTTTTTCAATGCAGTTTTTTTTATTCAAGCCCCTCTTATCACCATGACAACAAGCAGTGATCTCGAAGGTCAAACAACAAAGACAAAATTTTGTCAAATTACAATGTTTCTGGCGCAACCTGTAGTGTTTCTGGTGAATTCCTTGGCTTAAATTACCGAAGTTTATTTTTCCATACCAATATTTCAATAGGACTTTGAATGTGTAATTCAGATGACACATCCATCAGCTAAACACAAGCTGGATATTCTTTATTGTCCATAGATGTATCCTGCAATGTTTACATGTTTGAGTGTTTTGTCTCATGGTATAAGCTGGTGGTCATTCACCATTGGATCAGGAATATGTGTTTATCACTGCTCAGGCTAAAACCCTATATATAGCTTGATAGGCTATATCACAAATTATTCCCTCTCCCAAGGTGAATATCCTATAAAGTTATTCAATTTTGTGATAAGTATAACCTGGCCACTCCATGACAAAACGGCACACTGGGGCTTTTCTTTGATTTATCACCTGGTTTAAAATGATTGCTATAAATATAGAGATTAGTTCTCCGATATTACAAAAATGTGACGTTACCAGGGAGCAAGAATGGTGTGATGTCGAAATCCCAAGCCGGTATTGTCATATTCACAACCAACCCAGATGACCAAGGCTGTTTATAAGTGACTGAATCTATATGTCGGCTACATATATCATGTCTGATGACTGATCGAGCAAATGAAAACCCAATATTCAACTCATGTGTTCCGAGCTTAGGGCTTGGATGGTTTTCTATCCCCTATCAATCATCAAGTGAAGCAAATAGGGTCCTATGATGACATTAATGGATCATATTTGTTTTTGATTGTGGCTTCCAATTTAATCGATGGACCCATCAATAGTGCAACGTGTCAAACGTCATCCTATTGTTTCTCAATCATGAGTGAGTTACCTGGCCTATTACAAATGATTTGTGCTCAATCTTTTCTTCCTCAGAATGATACATCCTCCCATGGCAGGGTTCATTAATATTCACCCTGCCAACAAGTACTATAAAATTCTGAAGGTTTCAAATCCTTTTACAGATTTTTTCCGGCGTGATTTCCGGCGTGGTTCAGAGCATTTTTTAAGGATTGCTGACTGGGAGACCAAAGGAATAACCTTAAACCATTATTCGCAGTACTGTGATGCTCCAGTTCAGCTCAACGTGTATAGTTCAGTTGAACTTTAAGATCCATCAATATATATATTTTATTAAAATAGCACCGGACTGACAACACTTGAGATAAGGAGTTTAAACTGTTGAGCTGATGTCTAGTTTCCTGAAGCTTCGTTGTTTTCATTAAATTTCCCAGGCTACAGTAGCCTGCTAAATCAGTTGCGAGCGTTAGCGAGCAGGCTACAACATTTCAGAATTGGTGCTGTATTTCACGTCCTCGCACACATGCATTTTTGAAGCAGCCAGCTCAGTTCTGCTGAGTTCTGCTGGGCGCGGACCTGACAGGCAGCAGCGCGGACTTTAGGGGCAGCACTTTCAGTGACCTATATTCCAATTCGATACCCAATTCGATCTGAATTTCATCGGTCTGCAGCCTCGCTCGCTCGCCTGCTTTAAAGCAGACTGTGCTCAGTCAGTAAATTTCCCCTATAGCCTTCACCATGCTAAAGTCTGAAGCAAGTGAGGTGTTGTTTTGCTGTCAAGAGTGTACATTTTTAGATACAAGAAGTCGATCAATAAGTTTTGAGAAATAAGTAGAATGCAACAATTACTATTGTTGAGGACAAGTTGAGGGAAGACCAAATATGAGAAAATAATGACTATGACTTATCTTCTATATAACTTGGTAACTATTGCAGCTTTTGCGGATTTGCAGGAAACGTCAGGAGGTAAACACTTTTTATAAATCAATATAACTCCAACAGGTGTGAACTGTGGAGCAAATGCAAAACGTTAATGTGAAATGGATCATATAATATAAGGTATTTTCCACTCTGGAAGATGCTGTCTTAAAGATAGGGCAATTTTTTTTTGCCTTAAAATGCTTTTTTGTCATTATTTTTTAAATTGCCCTGTTACACTGTGCACTAACGAGGGGGGTACCCTCGCCATCAGGGCAGACATTACAACTGTCGATTCAAAGTAATTTTCTGCCATCCTCAGCTTATTTCATCAAATCCAAAGCCAACATTTGTCAAACATGCAGTTCAGGTGTTAAACTAATTCTAGGACACAACTTCAATGTGTGATTACTCACAGAATTACCGAATTTTGCACTTCAAATATATCGTCAGGGTGAGGGTACCCAAAAAGCCTGTCGAGGGTAACACAATTTTCAAATATTGTCATGGTGAGGGTACCACCTTAAATGACTGTTAAGGAAATGTTTCTTTTTCAACAATTACTGCAGTGTGATGTAAACAGCAATGATGATGTTATGATATATCTAGAAAAAATAGATAATATAAGATAGAGTAAGACAAGACCTGTACAATGTAGATGCACTGTTGGCCAAAAGTTACATATAAGGAAACAAGTGTGTTGCTTGTCATTGATTTAGTGTTAAACAAATCTGCTTGTGGATACATGAATTATCTCATCAGAAAATAAAATGATACCATGATAGGAAGAGAGGTCATATATGTAGTTTCAGTAACCATAAAAGCACTGAATTCTGTATTTTTTGCCTTATAAATGCTTTTGAAAATACAGATGAGTCAAAACAAGCGCTCATCTAAATTGAATGGCATTGACAAATATTTACTCATTTTGATTCATACATATTTTAGAGCAACCTTGGAAATTTAATACTATTTTCTCTGGTTTACCTCTAATATTCCTTTTCACGCTCATATAAGTCTATTTAATATTATCAAGTAAGAATCCAAGCACCCAAAAGCTGCTGTGTAACACCAATCAAGTGAGGAACAATGCATTGCTTCCAAACTTTATAATTAAGTTAATTAGGCTGGCAGTGCAGATAGATAAATAGTTAGATAGATAGATAGATAGATAGATAGATAGATAGACAGATAGATAGATAGAACGATAACTAAAAACTTAATAATATAGATCTAATAATTGCACATGTAGGCCTATACTGTGTTTGAATTCCTTTTCAAGTATGTAGCCTCAGCCTGTGTAGATCTACATGTATCTACCGGTCCATCTTTCACTCTCTGCCAACTTCCCTGCCTGTTTGTCTGTCACTCTATTTACCTGTCCTTCTGTCTTTTCTCTCCATCTGTCTATTGGTATTTAAAGCATATAGAGCCTTAAGCCCATTGCCAAGCTCTCCAAAACACTGTCTTGCAGAACTGGAGTGAATTTACTTTTTAAATTTATTTGGATAAAACGGACAGCTTACAGTCTGTATAGTAATACTGGGTAATTAGCTCCGTGAAGCATAATAGAATCAAACCTTGGTGAATCTCAGATTAAAAGCTTAATAAAGCATAACTTTTTTGAGAAAGTTTCACTGTGGATGGTATTGTTTTGGCAGAAGGCATTTGGGCAATAATCTCACTTAAAATCACTTATCCCACTGAGCACATGGGACTGCATTTGAACACATAGTCAGAAAATCGCAATGCTATAGCATGCTATACTATGTAGCCATACGCGAGTAAGTGCACTCAATATATGTAGTACGGATTCAAAATAATTGGAAAAATAAACATAACAAAAATAGACAAACAAACAAAATCTAAGAATTATAAATACTAGGGTGGCCTAAAAAAAACGATTTTTTAAATTTCAGAATGCATACCCCCCCATTTTGTGTGGAATGGTAAAATAATCACACTGTTAAAATTTTATAAAATTCCTGCAAGTCTAAGTGGTCCCCCAAGGCCACTCAATTTCAGCTCAAAGCTTCTAAAAAATGCCCGTTTGCGTAATCGCGGTTTTAAATATCTTGATTATTATTTGACATACAGTGATAATATTAATACCATTGTTCTCAGGGGAAAATTAGCTTCAATTTGAGTGTAAGGAAGCTATATTTATGATAACTTTGAAGCTGGCAGGATTTTAGAAACCTCAAAATTTAAGTTGTCGGACCAAACCGCTGAAATAATTTGTCTGAATTGTCGGATTTTGCTGTATTTTAAAAATTCTACTGACAATAAAGTATAAGGAACAATTTTCTGTGGAAAGTGAGAATGTTTAACGTGGCTCGCTACTCATGGAGCAGCAATGGCGGCGTCACCATAGCAACAACAGCCTGCTGAGCAGTGTGGACTGCTTTTTTGGTTTTTTATAATTCCGTGCGACTGCCGCTTTGTTTGTCATTTGCGTCACTTCTATTAGGGTTAGAAACTTCTGGTTTGAAGCATTAGATGCGCTATGAACATCACTATGACATGCCAGAGATTCAGCTTTATGGTCCGAATAGAAACTTTTTACACTCGATTTTCGGCAAGCAGGTCTAATTTCTAAAAATTGACTTTGAGATATAAATAAATTTTTATCTCAATTTCTATCGCGGTAGCAAACCTTCTCTTATACATTTTATTGTTCCTAACAATATTTGGAAATTAATGACAAAAAAATGAGAAATCCTATCCCGTCAATTTTTTTTAGCGCCATGGTTTATAAAAAAAATTAAAATTGTCAAAATCAAAACTTTTATTCCGAGCCCCTTGGAAAGTTCTTTAAACTAAATATATCTCTTTGAAATTGTAATCAGCAGTTCCATTGAAGTTTTTTCTTCAATTCCATGCTTCATTTCATAATATGGGATGCATGACCACTGAATGGCAGGACAAACTTCACAGAAAGAAAGATAAGAAAAAAATTGAGTTTTTCAGGTTTGCGTGGACTGACTTTCTTGTACATAACCTCAAATATTTCGAAAAAAAGGCTGGTTGCGAACACTTTTTTTTACATATCCTTGCTATAAACTATATTTTGGATCATTCTAAACTATTTTTGAGAAATCCTATCTTATAAAGTTCACGAGTATCGAGCCACCTTAAGGATTCGCATGGTAGAATACCCTTGCAGCAGAGACGCATGATACTTGGCAATTAAGAATACATTTTTTTATGAAGTTTACCATTTTCTGACGACACCAAATGTCAATCAACGTGGTATTTTATGATCCTGAAAATATTTTAACACTTTGGAGACTTCTCAGTGCCACACATAAATTTTATCTTTGCATTTAAAGATTTCACAACACCATAAAGAAAATTTCATTGCACAGTCATTTTTGCCAGAAACTATTCAAGTTGGCATTCAAATTAAAGTTTTCTTTTGCAGAAATCCAGCCACACTTATAGTTCTATGCACCCTAGGGATTATTGTTTTTATATAGATATGCTGTCTCTCTCCTTCAAATCTATTTTCACCATCTGTGTGTATATACCCTGGCTGGCAATTTGAGGACAAAATTTTCAATGCAATAGTGCACATTACCACGTTACTGTTGTCCCTGCCTGTCCAAATAAGCTTGGTGCAATAATACGGGAGGTAAAGCCTTGTCACCGAAAGCTTTTGGTGACAGGGCTTTACATCCTGTGTTATTGCTCCCTCATCTCTAAAAAAATCACATACTTTTGTTGTGTTATTCCCTTGTGTATTAAAAGCTCCCTAAATTGTTTGCAAACAATTGCAAAGTCGAAAATTGGCCCTGCAGCTCTGAAGTTTTTGGGATGTGCCTTGATTTGGTCATTCATGGTTACTCATATCCCAGAATTTTACTTTTTTGTAAGTAGGATTATAAATTTGGGAAAATTTGACAATTTAGACAATTTATTTCAATGGTTTCGCTGGACAAAATGAAATTTTAAGTTTTCTGAAATCCTGCCAACGTCGAAGTTATCATAAATGTAGCTTCCTTATACTCAAATTGAAGCTAATTTCTCCTGAGAACAATGGTATTAATATTATCATTGTATATCAAATAATAAGCGAGATATTTAGAACCGCGATAACGCAAACGGGCATTTTCAGATATTTTGGGCCGAAATAGAGGCCTTGGGGGACCACTTAGACTTGCTGGAATTTTATAAAATTTTAACAGTGTGTTTATTTTACCATTCCACACAAGATTTAGGGGAATGCGATTTGAAATTAAGAAATTGCTTTTTTTTCGGCCACCCTAGTAAATACATTTATAGAATGACCCTATGGCTAAAAAATCAATTATGTCACATGTAGATATCTGCCTAACTTAACTTAAACTCCTCAAATAGTGCATATCTAATCAAAACAAGTTCTTTAATCTGAACACCAATATATTTGTCATTTTCTAGCACAATTGTATAAAGATTAATAATGATAATAATAATATTTCTTTTTTGTAATTTTACTTCTAACATTTGGACTAGACTTAATCACAAAATTAGGGCTAATTCCTTATTTTCAAAACAGATTACACAACTTGATAACTCTTTATTGCAAAGTTCTGTGTTCTTGATTGGAATTCCTGACTTCTTACTTGAGAATTGCAATCATGTGTTAGCACATGCTCTGATCTTGCACAACAAAGATAACATTGAATTAGCTGATTCATTGACTTGTATATATACCTGACAAAAACCATTCGCACTGCTTGCTGATGTGTATGTTTTGTGTTACCCTCACCAATGTTTTGGTGGTTACCCTGCCAACCGGAAGTGACCCTCGCCCTTTTCTTGCAGTACCCTCGCCACTTCCGGGTTGGTACCCTCGCGAAAACGTGCTGGTACCCTCGCCAAAAGTGCTGGTACCCTCGCCAAAATGCTGGTACCCTCGCCCTACCATTTTTCGATTTTTGCGGTACCCTCACCTCGAGTGATTTCTAATTTCGTAAATAAGTTACTTCATCTTGCATGTTTGAGTCTGGCACTTGGCAATGATTCATTCCACAAGTCATCAAAACTACCTTCATAATTTGAAGGCCTCAGTCCTCCTAATTTGTCTGCAATTTCACTTTAAAATAATGAATCGACAGTTGTAATGGCTACCCCAATGGCGAGGGTACCCCCCTCGTTAGTGCACAGTGTGTTAGACAAATTTCAAATTTAAGGAAATGAAAAATCCAATTTATGACATAAGCAAAACTCTATTGTAAAGAGATGCAGTGAAGATTATTTTTGACATAGAAAGAAGGAAGCTTCAGTTTGAAATGCACACAAGAACTTCAAAATTAAGGCATCTGGATATATGTCATTAATCAGAGTCTCTGGAAAAAAGGTCTCCCAATGGAACCAATTTAACATTGACTGGGAGACCAAATATGTCCACTGGGATACCATTTGGTCTCCCAGTTACTATGTTAAAAAATGCACTGGCGTGGTTTCTTAACTTTTCTTAACAGGCAAAAATGAAACACTCAACCATCCATTCAATTGCTGTTAGAGATCTCAAACTGCTAATTATGTCTTTCACACTGCAGGAGAGTTAATCTTTATGTTACAACTTCACAAAACAGTATATCATGTGGTCAGGTTAGGTTCACTGGCCTACACTCAGAGGTGAGGATGGAATGATATGGGAAGACCATGAATTGGAGTGATCCTGGGAGATTTCATTGAATTTATAATTACATAGTATCAATCTTTATAAAGAGTGTTAAACTGACGGTTGCACTCAGTATTCAGTGATTGGTATAATTATACATATTCAGTCACACAAAATATTAAATAGGCCTATATCATGTATTCATGGACCATCTTTTCTAGGAATAAATGTTCTGGCGTTTCCATTCCCAGTAAATTATATCTGAAACCAGTATTCCTGGGAAAATCCGATTGAATGGATATTATTGAAAATCAATGGATTCTAAGCTATTCAATTTAAAATTGTATAAAGCAATTTGGGCAAATGGTGGCTGCCCCCCAAAAAAATGTTTTGCGTGATATACCTTTGTTAGAACATGCAAATGAAGTGTCTAATTGGCTTAGATTGAAATGAAGCAAAGTAACAATGTCATAATAAATTTTACATTTCTGTCAAATAACTTTTAGTTTGAATCTTGTTAATGAAATTACCAATTCAGAAGGTTTAATCATCTGCCAGACTGCCGCAATATCTTCATATTTTATTGCGTATATATAAATATTCTCCGTTTGGAATTAATGGAGGATTTTTAGCAGTTGTATGTTTTTAAAGGATTTTTATTAAAGCCAGAATTCAATACCAACAAGACAGGCTTTCTTGTTGATCATCTATGCTATGCATATTTGTCAGGAATGGATTAAATTGTGTGTGTACAATGTACATGTATGCAGGAAAATAAATACATACATGTGTTTTTGCCTATATCGAATCATTAACGATGTCTAATGACTTTGAGATGACAATCTAAAGTAGCGGGCACAAGAAAAACTTTCATATGTGCCAAGTTGTGCTTATAAATCCAATTTTGTATGGTTTAGGATGCTAGAGAGTGCTTGCTCATGACATAAGCAAACAATCTAACCAGTTCAGAACCCTGCAGCACCCTGTATGAATTTGGCTGGGGTGCGGGTTGGCGCCTAATACACTACTCCAATTGGCCACCCCTCCTAACAAAATTATAGAGAATAATATGACAGCTAGGAGGCAAACTGACATCAAATCATGTGTTATTGCTGTAAATCAATGAACGGGGAGATGCTTCATTATCTAAAGTGCATCTCCTCCTCATTTACCTCACTGGGACAGAGCTTGTTTGCCCTTCTCCTTCTTGCAGGTTTGCATCAGTTGGCTTGGCAAATTTGTCATTTCTATTTATATGGAATCTCTCTTTTAGCCAGTGATCAATAAAACCATCAAAATCATATTTGAGGTCATGTATGTGGCTATATACAACTTTCCTGTATCTTTTCCAAACAGTAAGCCTTGCACAATGTATACCTACTTTCACACAAGACCAGACTGGGTTGGTGAATCCAGGTCTTTTTCAACAATTCCAAGAAAAAAAATCATGCGAAGTCGACTATAAACTGTATATATGTTATACATTCTCTTCTGCTAGTTCTTTGATCAGGTCTTATAGTCAGTCAAATGCCACTCTCCTGCCATCACATCCTTCAATGCAGACCCCGGGGATGGGGGTCTAGTCATTGACATACTAAATGAAGGGCATGAGAGCTCATCAAAAGGAATGCCTGATGCCGGGTGCTTTTATCAGAAAGAACAAAGCGAATGTGACATCCATCATCTGAGAATCTTATTATTATTGTCTGTGGACAATTGCTGGACCAAGCGACCTGCGCAACACGTGAATTTATGTGAACATCATGCAGAATGGACCCATATTTGATGTCCATTCTAAAATGCAGAGCAAGTTTGAGTTGCAATAATTTTCATGACATTTAAGGTCAATGAAGTGTCTTTGATAGAAATGAAGCAATATAAAATATACAAATGAATACTTTTTGTGAGACTGGATTGACTAATTGAGAGCTCTTACACCTGTGTATTTGGTATCTATCTGTAGCCAAGAATGTCTTTTATCTGTCCAAGAAGTGTCAGCATGATTTGTTTCACATATATTTATTGCTGTAGTAAGTAGTTTACATTGTGACATAAATAAGCATAACTATGTTATACAAGATGAAGGATGAACATGGTGGCTCAGAATCAAAATAATGATTATGCTGGGCCAGACATGACATGAGGATAAGGTGAAAGGATGTAGTTGCCCAGTTCGCTGCGCCCACACACACATTCATCATGATACAAATATATATACATCAGTGTTGGAGGTCTCGAGGCCGGCCTCGTCCTCGAGGCCGGCCTCGGGGCCTTATTTTGATGGCCTCGGCCTTGGCTCGGTCTCGGATGCCAAATCCTTGGCCTTGCCTCGGTCTCGGGTGTCTTTGGTTGAGTGATGGTGGCCTCGGGACCGGTAGTATGTAGTATGCATCAGGTCCGTGCCCCTGCATTCGCATGAAAAAGAAATAAAGCATAATTTTTTTATCTGAAGTCATGACTCCCGAAACCATTGCCTGAGCTGGACACTTTGCCCTGAATGTCCCATCGGCATCTTTGATTAATTTTATATAGAATTTGCCATTTGTTTTGTTGACAATAGAATCCGAAACCAAATGTTTATAGTTTGAAAAAAAAAAATTGAATATCAAGCCATGCTTCCTAATGTAGCCCATCATTTTTTCACCATTTCTACCTTCTGGCATTCATGGAATTGGCCGAATGGTGTCTTTGGGGTCCTGACATATGATTTCAGGCCAAAATCATTTTGCATAGTCGCTCTGGCAGGCTTGAGGTCCACCTGAAGCTCTTCAACCACCTGTCTCATGGAGGTTGCAGGTACCTTGTCAGTTTTGTCGTCAGTGACTCCAGGAATGCTCCATTCCTCTCTTAATTCTCTCCACAGACTCCCAGACTTCCCTCTTATTCCTTCCCATCATTGATTGCCTTCATGATATTGTATTCCGGTCATGAGGTCACTCTGACTATGTCAGGGATTGTCTTTTATTCCATTTGGCACTGAATCAAATCTGACCACCTCTTCCTTTTTGTCTAACGTGGAGTCATTTTTAATCGCAGCTCATTCTAGCCTTCCACAGGTATGGCTGATACCTTAATGATTATTCTGTATTGTTTTTACAATTTTCCTGTAGATGTGAGATGCTTTTTTAGCACAAGGAAGTTCATGGAAAATGTTGGTTCCCCAGCCTGTATACTACTCCCATTGGCCAACCCAATGACAATATGACAGCAAGGAAACAAACTGACATCAAATCATGTGGTCATTGCTGTAAATCAATGGCCCGTCATTATCTAAAGTGAATCTCCTCCTCATTTACCTTGCTTGGAGAGAGCTGGATACACTGCCTTCATGTTTGCCCTTCTCTTACAAGGTTTGCAGCAGTTTGCTTGGAATATTTATCATTTCTATTTATGTATATGGAATCTCTCCTTTAGCCAGTGATCAATAAAACCATCAGAATCATATTTGAGGTCATGTATGCGGCTATACAAATTTCCCTGTATCTTTTCCCTAGAGCAAGACCAATAACACTTTTACACGAGACAGGTCTGGGTTTGTGTGTTGGCTCGACTATTAAGTGTATATATACCGGCTCTTCTGCTAGTTCTTTGATCAGATCTTGTTGTCAGTCAAATGCCACTCTCCTGTCATTACATCCTCCAATGCAGACCCCAGGGACAGGGGTCCCATCATTGACATACTCACTGAAGAGCACAAGAGCTCATCAAAACGAATGTCTGATGCCGGCTGCTGTTATCAATATCAGAGAAAACAAAAAGAATGTGACATCCGTCATCTGATAATCTGATTAATAGCCTGTGGACAATTGCTGGACCAAGGGAACTGCACAACACGTAAATTTATGTAGAAATCTTACAGAGTGGTCCCACAGTTGATGTAAACGTCTTTTTTTGTGTGATTTGTGCTCTGCATGCTGCATGTGCAGTTTACAAGCTATCAATTTCAGAATACAAAGGAAGTTTTAGATATCATACACTCTAAAAAATTTCAGGACAAAACTGGTTTTTTAAAAATGGAAAATGGTTTTTTGAAAACCCAAACTTCCATGCAAAAACCAACATGGATTTTTCAAAACACCATTTTGGATTTCAAAAAACCAGTTTTGTCCAAACTTTTTCAGAGCGTACATTTCATGACAATTAATATTGCAGCAAGGAAATTTGATTTGCAAAAAGAGAGGACTGCTGCACTGTGAAAATGGCACATTCATGCTGTACTGATGATTTGTCATGACCACACCCAATTCTTTCAATGTTAATTTGATTTAAGGAGACTAATCCTGCTTTGACAGCAAATGAAAGGATAATGCATCTGATGTTTACTCTAAAATCAGTTATGACTAATAAAAAGGCCTTCTCTTAGCCATGACCAATCAAACAGCCTCTATGTTTCCCATGTTGAATATTGAGAAGATGACACTTCATCAGCCATCATGAGTTATGAAGTGCCATTTTCACAGTGCAGCATTCCACTCTTTTTGGATACCAAATTTCCTTGCTATGAATGAAAAAAAAAATTAAAAAAGCTAAAAAAAACTGAATGAACAAACTTAAATATCAATGAAAAATATTTAAACATTTCAGAACACCTGCTTCAAAGTTCTACCTCAAAGCAGCAGAAAAACATGCAAAATTTCTTATCTTGACCTGCTTACTAAAAGTAAGTAAGAAAGTAAGTAAAACTTTATTTAACGTCTAGTAAAATATATAACAGGATAACGTTAGCACAAGTGCTTGTAATCGACATAAAATGAAAAATATGGGTATTTGCAATGTTAAATGAGATATGTACAGATGACTTAATGATGATATATTAAAAACAAAGTCAAAGGACATAAAAACAATTTGACAACATAAAATCACAATGTGCATATAAGACATGACCCACACCTACGTATAGGTCTCCATGACTGAATGTTATTTTTTAAAATCATTTAAACTTCATTCTTTAAAAGCATAAGGCAATTTTATTGTAAAGCGTGGCACCGTTGTACTTAAAAGTTTAAATTTCTATTTTTCGCTTTTCTGATAAAAAAAAAATCATCAACCCCCCACCTCACCCTATCAGGTGTCATATATCTGGAAATGACAAGCTCTGAAACCTTTCTGACCAGACTCACATTAATGGAATGGTGATTGCTATACACTGTGCCATGGTCCCGTCCCAGTCAAGATAACTATATTAATAAGAAGAGACTTCTTCCCGTTATTATGTCATGGAAGCCACATAAAAATGATGAAAAGGCATCGACTTTCTACTCCTGCAACCCAGATTGTGGACAAATCCATCCGTATCAGTAACTGTGGTGGGGACAAATGTCACTGCACATTGCAATTATCTGCCTTGAGATGTTATGGATAGTTTTGCGGTAGATAGCTCCAATTATATTACCAGCAAGTGTCACATATAATGCTGAGATGATCAGCCTGTGGGCCATCAACAAGTATAGTCAGTCAGCCATAGTGGTGGGATAATAAGGCCATGAAGACACACTCAGTTGGAAAATGAAAGGTTTTGTACTTGTAGTATGGCAATTGACAACAGTAAAATGGCAAAGGGTGCATCAGCTGCCCCATAATTTTGAAGATCTCTTCAAATTTAATGTCTATGAAACGCCATTTATTTCCAAATAACTGTTCTTCAAGTAGGCCATTCGTGAACATAAATGTGTAAAGATTTTTGAAACAAAAGTTTGGTCTCTTATATAAAGGGCATACAAAAAATACCCAGGGTCTACGTTTCATATTTATAATAAATGTATATGAATTATATCTGAGCAGCGAGCTGAGTGCAAGATATAACTCAAAAATCTGTGCAGTGATGGTCTCAACATCAACAGTCCACTGGGAATTAGGTCAAGTGGGTCCAGCTTCTTATCAGTGATTTAGTTTAGCATAACATATTCATCTTGAAAAGTGTCTTATAGAAATTCAATTTCTAGGCTTACACAGAAGTTGGTTGTTGTGGTTTTTTCACAAAAAATAACATTGCCTGACATTTTAAATTCCTTTGTCATTTATAATCGTTTTCATAGCTACGTGTTTTTCAAGTTTGCAATTTGCTTAATTCCAAAATTGTGATGTCAGAGATTTGGTTGAATAATTTCGTTTATTACAAGCACAGATTTCAGTAAACTGACAAAGTGCAGTTACATATGGTTGATGTGTGTTTCACTTGTTCAGCTTGTCCTGGCTGAAAGATGCTTCAATGAACTGTAACTGAACAACAGCAGGGGCGTCACTAGAAATGTGAGTTTGGGGGGGCTGAAGCCCCTAAGACTAGAAGCGTTGTTACAGGCCTTTGAGTCCAAGTGCGAGTCGCCGCAGAAACTAAAAAATTAAGGCGTCTGTTGATCTACGGGCACATATAAACCTAAAATACCCCGGTAATGCACAATATATACTATGTAAAGGGTCTTTTTCTGAACATGGTTATTCAATCACTACCACAGTACCACACAAGGAAAATTTCTTTTTATTTGCCCATGACTTTTTTGGGGGGGGGGCTGAAAGCTCCATTTAGGGGGACTCAGCCCCCCCTTAGTGACGCCACTGACCAACAGACTACTTGGCCTCAAAGGAGAACTTTGCAATTACTGACAAAAAAATTGTTTGAAATATTGATAACTGGTGTCTTGTGAAAAACAGCAACACATTTTGTTTAGAAAACAATGAGGTGCAAGACTCAGCTTAGACCTGCGTTGTTTGTTGTGGTTGTACACAAATAGTAACATTGCTTGACAGTTTTAAATTCCTTTGTCATTAACTGTGATGTCAAGCTCTAAACTCATATGTCACAGGTTGAAGATTAGACCAATCACATTCACCGATACCCTCTGATGTCACGGTTTAACTGCAAAACAAAGTTTTCAGAAAAACACGTAGCTATGAAAACGATAATAATGTGATGTCAAATTCTAAACTAAATGCCACAGGCTGAAAATTTCCTGATCACCCTATGATGTCATGGTTTAACTGCAAAACCAAAAAATGTGTAGCAATGAAAACGATAATAATTGTCTGCCCCATTCTGTAAATCATCTGGTTTGGACATCAAATTAATAGAATGGAATAATAGAGTCAATCGAGATATCAAAAATCAAAATTGTCTGATTTTTTGCAATTTTAAAAATGTTCATAAATTCAGTACAATCATTGTCTGTTATCTGACAACTAGTATCCCTATGGTAGAAGGAGCAACTGCCTGAGTAACAAATTCATATACGGTGGTCTTTGGGTGCCTGGACGTGTTTCCGTATTTACCAACCCAAGTCATTCCATTTTTCTCCTAAAGGCTACTTTTTATCAAGACCGGAGACCCCCCCCCCCCCCAACCCCCTTGCTTGAACTGTCAGTGCCACGCGCACGTTGAGACCTTGATCATGCATATGTAACAGCGGTATCAACATTAAAAGTGCTAAAAATGCTCTCCAAGAAATCATTAGCCTAAGTTTATTACGTGGGTGGTAGACCGACAAATTATCAAAAAGAGCTACAATTCCTTTTTCTTAGGGAAGCTGTAAATGCCCACATGGCACGTAAGCTTTTCAGAAAGCTAAATTCATAAACGAATGGAAACCAGTAAACTTACCTGTGTTTGACATGGTTTGACAGGGTTTCAATGCCATGCAGTTATAGAGCATTCAAGAATATATTATATCTTATTGTAATCCTTGTTATTTTTGTCAGGATTGTCTAATCTAATTATGCTATTACTCATAATTACTGTAGACGAAAAACGAGTGATTTATACAGAATTGGACTGAAAAGTTCCTTGTGATCTGTACGCACTTGTTTTTCGCCTGCTATAATTATGCAACTGGATAACACACAGAAGTACCATAAAACGGGGTTACTGTGTCCGTTCTGTACTACTTTGGCCACCAAATGAGAAAAAGATTCAGTATCCTGTATCTCTCAAACCAATAAAGATGCCAGGAAATTTCTTGTTGCGTCTGCTAGAGTTATTTGTCTACTTTTTATGTATATTAATTTTGTTTCAATATCATGATACCAGTGCTTCTTGTGAAGGCCATTCTGGGAAAAAGCAAATGTGTGATTTTGCAGGGAAGCGTCTACTTTGTTCTGGGTGGGTCAAGTGAAAGCTTACGCAGTGAAAATTATGGACGATTTTTAAAGATAATATATCAAAGTTTCAAACTACACAGGATTTGTATATATGTTATGTAATTTAGTGACTTTAGGGCTATGGCCAATGTTACCCCAAATCTCCAAGTCAGTGTCGGGGTTACTTTGGCCACCCCTGGAATTGGCAATTGGAAGGAGTTGGAACAATTTGTAAAAAAAGCAATCAAGGAGGTATAAACCTTGATTTGACAAACAGGTGTATGACCCTAAAATCATGTTGACTGCCATAAATGCTAAAAAAATACCATAAATTGTCCAATGCAATAATAGAAATTTGTGTCATTTAACAAGCATAACATAGCGATGATGTACTGGCCGCTAGAGAAGCTGTGAACCACCGTAGACTGACAAATTTTCAGAAGAACCATATTATGTCAGTTGACAAGGGAAGCCGTACAGATATCCACACAGTATAATAGGCAAGCTTTCAAGTAAAAAAGAAACAGTTGCAAAACATCGACAGCTATAGAATGCCATTATTTCATAATTCAAATTCATATATCCATGTGAGGTCATAACTCTATCCATGCCGTGTTATTCTCTATGAGTCATTTATAAGCAATTTATTAGGTCATCTACCCTATACTTGCATTGCCATCAAAACGAGTGACTCATTGAGTATCAATCAGGTCACAAGTTGCTCAACGACCATTTGACAGCTTAATGCAATACAATGGATGGGGCCTGTTGTGAGGTCGTTGATATACCATCAGCCAAATGTAAGTACTCATCATTCGTCGACTGTAAGATGTCAGCTGCACCCCTGTTCATTTAAATGGCGTCTGTCTGCAGATCCAGGGTCCTTTTTTCATGTTAATCAATTCAACCAGACTCCTTTCTTCTCTTGCAAGTCTGAAAAGGGCACTTCATCGAGGAGGAGAATTTCTCTGCTTAAAGAAGGCAATTTATTGCGCAGTAAGGGATATAGTGTGAGCAAGCTGCTGGTCCTTTGTCATATTTTGTTAAGAAAACGAACCTTCCACACTAAACTGAGACATAATATCCTTCTGCCTTAACAGGAAAAAAGAAATTAAGGAATCGATATTCTCTAACAAGCATGAAGTATATTATGGCACTTTTGGCAGAGTGTGACATTTCAACTTCAAGTGTGAAGTCACACACAACTGAATGGATCACTAGACAGTGTTGATTGGATAGATAGATCGCCAGTCCTTCTGAGAAAAAGAAATATTGGCCCCTGTCTCTGCTCGGGACTGACAAGACAGAAGCAGCAGAATGCTGTCAGTCCCTGGAAAGTGGAATTGGGTCACCATTTACATATATAGGAAATGTCTCAACATCAAGTCGCACAACAGCTGTTTTACTATGTCAGACTAATTTCAATAAGCATGGCTGCTGGTGAAGATCCATTACTCAGCTTAGAACAACTTCATAAAGGCTGTGTAACACTCAGCAATGTCTGCATGTTCTTAGACTAGGAAACAAGTGGCGCCATTTTTCATATATATTTTTATCCCAATATGACACATACACGCATGGTAGTGAGCGCACATACACGCGCGTGTACATGTAATTGCGCGCATAGGTACGGGTGTATGTGCGTTCACGATCACCTGCGGACATGTCATCCAGCGCATGCGTGGACCTGGATTGACGCGCATGCGTGTATGTGCGATCGTGGACATGCCATCCAGCGCAAGCTTGGACATGCCATCCAGCGCAGGCTCGGACATGCCATCCAGCGCAAGCTTGGACATGCCATTCAGCGCAGTATTTTTATCAGAACACAGGAGCTCCTCCAGCAGTGGCGTAGCCCTGGGAGGTGGAGGAGGGGTCTTGGAAGGGTATCATATTTGGATAAAAATATACCTCCCCTCCAGCAGTGGCATAGCCATGGGAGATGGAGGAGCGGTCTCTATTTCTCATACACTGTTATACCTATGATATTACTCATTGAACCAATAGCCTACATGAGGAAGGCCAAGGTATCAGTGTGTGCCCAGATAGAGGAACCCCCCCCCCCTTCCCAAATTCCTGGATCCGCCCCTGGGTCCTCTCACTAATCTGGATGTGCGCTGTAAAGCATGTCCACTCATGCGCTGTATGGCATGTACACTCATGCGCTGTATAGCATGTCCACTCATGCGCTGTAAGGCATTGCCACGCGCGTAGATTTTTCATGCGTGCGCTATTTGACACACCCACGCGCGTGTATGTGTCAAATCATGCACATACACGCGTCCTTAAAGCGTGTATGTGCGCTCTGGAACATGCGTGGATATGTCAAATTTGGAAAAATATACCTCCATTTTTCTTTATTGTATGTGTGCTTAAATGCATACATCCTCCATGACAAAAAAAAAATAGTTAAAAATTAATTTGCTATTCACAATCTTTCTCAAAATTGAAGTCAACCAAAGTCACATGAGACAGTTAAGCCTATATTGTTTTAGGAATAAGACAAGGCCATGACCAAACGCTGGGACTGTCCTGGTTTCTTCCAGGCAAAGTCATGTGAGTTCCTCACACTCAGTTTCTGTTGACTGCTCACTGGAGCTAGCGAATTTGCCCTCCTAGGTTGCAGCACATTTATGTAAAAATTGTAAGCAAGGTCACAGAACTTGTCAATGGAGGTCAGCTGCTTGCAATGAAAGAGTGGTCAACTTGTAGACCATGTTGTCCCTGTTATGAAATTTTAGGTTGATTGAAATACCAAGTCTAGTCGGTTGGGATCCTCCAATTTAGCAAGTCAATTAACGTTCTTTACAACCACCTCATGATTAGTAGTAAATTGTACTTACAAAGAAAAATCTACGTCAATGACACTATGCCGAAAATAGCTCTGGTTCCGAATCAGGTTTAAGGGAAGCCACATATTGTAGTCCGTGTGTGTGACAAGGTTTGTCGCCTGCATATTTCATTACACATAATTCTAAAGGAAAGGTTTATTGTTAACTTGACATATGGGACTGGGATCATTTCAATTATACTTTTTGTTCCCTTCAGTTGTATATCAGAAGTTGGAAGTCAAAATACTTTTATTTGCATGCGAAAACCCTGAACAGACATAGTATCCTTCTCTGAATGTTACAGAAAAAAAGGAAGGAATCAATATCCTGTAACAAGCATATGGGTCTGTGGTACTTTTGGTGCAGCGTGGCATTTCAACTTCAGGTCACAATGTCAGTTTTATTCCGCTTTAACTCCATTTTTCTCCTAAATGGGGTATCACAGACCAGCCGTCTTTTCATCTAAACTGTATTTCTATTAGAATTCTTCCAAAAATGTCAAAATGTATCAAGATAAGTAATTTAAACTTAAATTAACCCGGAACAAAATTATTTGCCCGTTTGGAGAAAAATTGAATTAAAGGGGTACCAAGAAGGGGGCTAATAATTTAGTCCTCAACTCTACCGCTGTGATTTTCCAGTTTGGAAACAATCCATAACATTTTGAAATACATTGTAAGCGTTTTCTGTCCCTGTCATTGGAAAAACATGCAATTTGTTTGTGTCAGAAATAATTTCCTGTTGCCATCATTCGAAAGAATGCACTTGTCTCTAATGTCACGTGCAACTACACCACAATTCTTTTCTATCTCCAAACATGCGACAACTCACTGTCTGTTGCTAGCATGAGAAAAACTGTAATAGACTGTAATAGACCTTAATAGTTAGGTCTTTCTGGCATGAAACAAAGTTTCAAAGTACACTGACTTGGAAAGTCTACTGTTTGTTTTCAACACACCTGGTCACCTGCACTAAATTGTGCTAGTAAAGGTAAAAAAAACCGTACGTCGAAGGCAAAAGGTGAAAATAGCTCTGATGGTTCCTTATCAGGCCATTAACTGATAAACACGGAGCAACATTACCAGTTCTATTTAATTCCTTTGTCTTGCCCTTCAATTTTATTATAATGGGACATTTTTGGGGACACTCAGTCTCAGAGGTGAAGAACAAATCGTTGATTTTAGATTGTTTATTTAAAAAAGAAAGCCTGAGCAATCCAGAGTCAACTATCTGTTTGTTTATGTTCATGCTTCAACATTAATTTCAACCTCAATGCATGAGATGTTGGACCTCTGACCAGGGATAACTAAGATTTTAGATGACATTATTTAATTAGATAAATATTCAGATGTTAAAAATATTCATATTGAATTATATTTATATCTCCTATTTTGCATTCTTGGAATACAATGTCGACATGGGCTTTCAATGTCTGGTTGAAAGGTGCAAAAAATCCACTCCCATCTGCTGGAAGTTTTTACAGTATAGTTGAAATCAGTTTTGGAAAGAAGAAGATAAATCTAAGGAATCAATCAAGTCCTCCTTTAGCTTTTTCGCTTTCTGCTACATTCCAGCTTTTTAACACAAGTTTAAACTGAAGTGAGCAGTCTAAACTGATGTGAGCAGAGAAACATACATGCACTCAAATATACAATCCTCTTGCAGGCTCTGATGAAGTAACTATAACCTTCCGTGCATGGAGTCTGACATCATGTAGGGTTCAGAAATCAATTATTAGATGAGTAAATAAGACAAGTATATAACCATGCGACAAGTCTTCTTTTCACTCACTTAGGGCCTATCTCAAAAATAATGAAGCCAAAGTGTGACATGACCATCAAAATTTTAAATTATATTTTTGTATGAAATGACCTAAGTATATTGTAAAGAACATATTTAAGTTCCAGAAACTATATTGGCCATGGTGCTTTGATGAGTGGAAATAATTGATAACAGCTGAATATTACAGAATTTTTAAAAGTTTGTTTTTCATGGCAGTGAAACATTACTGGGCTGAATGGTAATTTGTCATGAACTTAAATCCGTTTTCTTTATTTGACAACAACTGGCACATTTTTAAAAGTCTTCTGGGCGGTTGTCATTCAAATACACCGAATATATTTTGAGAAACACCCAATTTTTCGGAAATTTCCTTTCAAAACTTACATATGGGTCATTCCGTGTCAAATCATCAGATTTTCGAGAAATTTTCCACCACCCCGTCTGCGAATTGGCTGAAAAAATTATATGTTGTTTGATGTCTCAAAGGATGAACTTCCTGAAAATTTCAGCTCAATCGGTCAATTTTTCATGATTTGGCTGAGGTTTGAAAATTGCTCATTTTACCAGTTTTTCAGGCATCGTTTTGACCACAAATACACTGTTTGCTCAATAAATCCCCTAATACTCAACTTTGAGCATTGAAATTCGGGATCTACACTATCTGGACAATGGAAAAGGATCCTTGATAGACATTTATTGGTTTGCTATAACGATCACGAAGCTATGGCCTTTTTAAATTCCCCCCTCAAAAATCAATGTTCACCACAAAAAATTTCAAATCTCCTATAGGTATTCCAGTTATAGATACAAAATTCATAGGATATATTCTACATATGTATGGTCAAATAATAGTTGAAAATTGGAGATGTGTTCAGCCTCAATTTTTTAATATAAATTTTTGAAAAATATTGTATATTTTTCAGTATGTAAAAGACAAAACTAGCTGGAACTCAAGAGGAACACGTGACACATCCCTGAAAGTTTCCTATTATCTGTCACATCCATAGGGCATAATACAGAAAAAAATTCAGGAATATGTTCAGCTTACTTTTGGTTCCTCGGAATGACAGCAATGCAACTGTTGAGTAGACCTTCTGCAAAAGGTGTTATAGACAAAGCTTTTAAACTTCTCAGGTATATTCTACATATGTATTGTCAAATCATAGTGGAAAATTGGAGATGTATTCATCCTCGTTTTTTAAAAATGAATTTTCGAAAAATATTATATATTTGTGTTACGTCAAAAACAAAATTAGCTGGATTGTAAGAGGTATAGGAAGCACATCTCTGAAACTTTCCTATTATCTTTCCCATATATAGGGTATGATACAGAAAAGAATTCAGGACTATTCTCAGCTTACTTTAGGTTCCTTTGAATTTTGAATATTATTACACACAGAATAATATTCAAAATTCAGAGGAACCTAAAGTAAGCTGAACATATTCCTGAATTATTTTCTTTATTATACCCTATATATGGGAAAGATAACAGGAAAGTTTCAGAGATGTGCCACCTATACCGCTTGCAATCCAGCTAATTTTGTTTTTGACATAACACAAATATATAATATTTTTCGAAAATGTATTTTTAAAAAACGAGACTGAACACATCTCCAATTCTCCACTATTATTTGACAATATATATGTAGAATATACCTGAGAAGTTTAAAAGCTGTGTCTATGATACCTTTTGCAGAAGGTCTACTCAACAGTTGCATTGCAGTTACAGACAGAATAATATTCAAAATTCCGAGGAACCAAAAGTAAACTGAACATATTCCTGAATTTTTTTCTGTATTATGCCCTATGGATGTGACAGATAATAGGAAACTTTCAGGGATGTGTCACGTGTACCTCTTGAGTTCCAGCTAGTTTTGTTCTTTACATACTGAAAAATATACAATATTTTTCAAAAATTTATATTAAAAAAACGAGGCTGAACACATCTCCAATTTTCAACTATTATTTGAACATACATATGTAGAATATATCCTAGGAATTTTGTATCTATACCCGGAATACCTATAGGAGATTTGAATTTTTTTGTGGTGAACATTGATTTTTGAGGGGGGAATTTAACAAGACCACGGTTGCATTATCGTTTTAGCAAAACAATAAATGTCTACCAAAGATTCTTTTCCATAGTCCAGATAGTGTAGATCCCGAATTTCAATGCTCAAGGTAGAGTATTAAGTGATTTATTGAGCAAACAATGTAATTGTGGTCAAAACGATGCCTGAAAAACTGGTAAATTGAGCAATTTTCAAACCTCAGCAAATCATGAAAAATTGACCGATTGAGCTGAAACTTTCAGGAAGTTCATCCTTTGAGACATCAAACAACATATAATTTTTTCAGCCAATTCGCAGACGGGGTGGTGGAAGCCACTTGTTGATCTGACATGGAATGACCCATATATTAACCCCAGAAGCATATTTTTTCGTTTAAAATGATTTTAACTGCCCTATGTTATGTGTCTATATGTGGGCTTCAAATTGATACCAAATAAGTGCCACCTACCTGAATGTCTGCTCAGCAAATGATGATAGAAGTGTGATTTTTCACCCATTTTTCGACATAAAAAGCTGATTTTAAGTACTGGTGTGATATGAATCTTCAAAAAATGTTCTGGTTTTGACTCAAATCGATTTATATTAATTATCAATCATTACTGGGGGTAAAATACAACCATTTACAAAATAAAAAATATTTTGTTACTGTTTATTGCCTTTTTAGACAATTTGGCCCCAAATTTTAAAGAATTCTCCATAAATGTTAAATTGTTTGGAATTAGGCAATGAAACGTACTCCAACTATTGAAATTAATTGTTAATTTTCACTCCAAGTAATATTAGAATGATTGCTTCACTGTTTGTCAGAAAAAAAATTGAATATGATCAAAATTTTTCAAAGCGTTACGCGTGCGACGAACATAACTTTTGAATTTAATCACCAGAAACCAGTCAAAAACTTTGGTTAATTCATAGATTAATAAAACTTCATAGATGTACTATATTTTGAGCCAATCCAGATTATAAACAGAGCTTCCATAGCTCTGTACCATTCGAAAGTACTCTCGGCGTTACGCGTGCGACTCATTCACCTTTCCAGCTGTTCATTGGAATTTTTCCGTGAACTAGATTTTCCAGAATCATAAAAATTAAAAGGCTCCAAAACAACTAAGTAGATGTAATACTAGATTTCAATGGCAAAAAGATTCAACTGAAATATGCTAAAGGGAAACATTAAAATTTGACTCAATTTTACAAAGTCAACCTTTGAACCCAAATAACTCAATCATGTCAAAACAAGTGGATGGAAGTGCTTGTTTCAATGGATTTATGAAGCCTGGGGATGTGGAGATTCAAAAAAGTAAAAGGAAATAGCAATGGAACATGTCAAACTTTGTAAAGTTGAAAGAATTCATCAGGTGAAAAAGTCTATGTCACGCTAAATAAGTGAAAAAATGCATGTTTTCCGATATACTTTCATCTCTATCTCAATAACATTTTGACGAATTGCCATGAAATTTTCAGAATTTTGGCATAAGAATGTATTTAAGGCAAGACTGTAATATGAAGTTGTTTCATACAGCTGTTATCAAAATTTGTGACCCTCAGTGAAAACCAGCTGTGTGGCTTCATTATTTTTGAGATAGGCCTTAGTGGTTTGCAACAATCATCAAAATTGCAACTTCTGCTTAATTGAAACACTATCTTCTTATCAGGTTCTGTTGTAAAAACCTTTAATTAAAATTATGCAAATATTGATTTTGAAGTCACTAAGGAGTTGCTGTAAGAATAACCATTGTTGTTGCTTTGCTACACTGAAATTTAAAGTTTACAGTAATAGTTGAATTATTATAGACCCAAGCAAAATTTAGGTGTGTGAGAAGCCAGTAATAATTGTACTCGAATATGGCCATTCGTGAACATAAATGTATAAAGTTTTTAAGATATTTATAGTGTGACAAATTGAACTCATTCTGGAGTTTAAAAATGTGTCTCATAGGTAGGATTTAATGATGATAATGTCATATTGGACCAAAGCCGATATGGGCACGAAGCCCCGGTGGCCTTGAAATTGTCATTTTTAAGAGACCCTGGTGGCCTCATTCTTTTACCTAAGGAACATAATCATTATATTATTTTCTGCAAAAGTACTGTGACATCTTAAGTTATAGGTGGTTCCTAAATAACAATTTTTGATTGAGAGTGTACTTTGGTTATTTCATGATCAGGCCGTGACTGACCTTGAATCATCATACCCTTAATTCATGGATGCTTTACGCTACTCCTCCCAAACTACTCAATGCCCACAACTAAAGAATTTGCAAGCAACATTATTTCATGTCTTACAACAACCATAAGTGGGTGTGGTTTCTGAAACTGTTCATATTATACCAGTGCACTTATTAGTCATTTATGCACGACTATCAATCTTTTCTAATGTAGTAATAATTGTTGTTTTCCCTTGACTCTTACACTCATCATACCCATTATCACTGGTTCTATGCTAGTTAAATATAAAACTGGGGCGTATCTAGAAATGGCCTGAGGGGGGGCAATACATGGGGTGAATACGTGGCGCTCCGCGGCTTTTCCTATCGCTTCCATGTTAATTTTTTTGCAAACCCTCCTTTACAGTAAAATAATTTGAAAATCAAATCCCACATCAAAATGATGTTGCATTGATGCTGCTTGCCCGCTAGGCAAGGGGGGCTTGGGTTTGGTGTAAAATATTATTATTTTTGGGCAGTTTTGAAATAAATGATTTCTCAATAAGGTTGCTTGATTTAGAAACGAATATTTGGGAACCTGCACCCGACATAAATAATCTCTGTAGCTGTAACTGTGAAATAAATTATTTCCCAGTAAGGAAAACTGCAATCCCCCCTTCGATTATTAAATGGTAACCCCCGTATGCATGACATCATACATTGCTCAGAAGTAAAAGGAAGCCCTTCAATGTATTGCGGAGATCCTGCTTGTTGTTTGAGGGACATCGTTACATACATAGCATAAACAGAGTGACATGAGTCAGTTTACTCTCAGGTACTAACACGTGGTGTTGACATAACAGAAACACCAAAAGTTCTTCCATAAAACTTTTTGCAAAAATTAGTTGTGTGGGTTGTAGACTGACAAATTTTCAGAAGAACCATGTTATCTCAGTTGACAAGGGAAGCCGTATAGATATCCACACAGTATAATAGGCAAGCTTTCAAGCGAGAAAGAAACAGTTGCAAAACAGTGACAGCAATAGAATGCCATTATTTCATAATTCAAATTCATACATCGTTGTGAGGTCAAAGCTCTATCCATGCCATGTTATTCTCTATGAGTCATAAGCAATTTATTAGGTCATAGCCTAAACTCGCAGATGCTACCAAAACGAGTGGCTGATTGAGTATCAAGGAGGTCACAAGTTGCTCAATGACAATTTGACAGCTTATTGCAATGCTATGGATGGGCCTGTTGTGAGGTCATTAATGTCTACCAGAAGCCAAATGTAGGTAGGCCTACTCATCATCCGTCGACTGTTAGATGTCAGCTGCATCACTGTTCATTTATATGGCTTCTGTCTGCAGATCCAGGGTTCTTTTTTCATGGTAATCAATTCAACCAGACTCCTTTCTTCTCTTGCAAGTCTGAAAAGGGCACTTCATCGAGGAGGAGAATTTCTCTGCTTAAAGAAGGCAATTTATTGCGCAGTAAGGTATAGAGTGTGAGCAAGCTGCTGGTCCTTTGTCATATTTTGTTAAGAAAATGAACCTTCCACACTAAACTGAGACATAATATCCTTCTGCCTTAACAGGAAAAAAGAAATTAAGGAATCGATATTCTCTAACCAGCATGAAGTATATTATGGCACTTTTGGTAGAGTGTGGCATTTCAACTTCAAGTGTGCAGTCACACACAACTGAATGGATCACTAGACAGTGTTGATTGGATAGATCGCCAGTCCTGTCTGAGAAAAAGTAATATTGGCCCCTGTCTCTGCTCGGGACTGACAAGACAGTGGCAGCAGAATGCTGTCAGTCCCTGGAAAGTGGAATTGGGTCACCATTTACATATATAGGAAATGTCACAACATCAAGTTGCACAACAGCTGTTTTACTATGTCAGACTACTTTCAATAAGCATGGGTAAAGATCCAGTACTCAGCTTTGAACGGCTTCTTAACTTTTACCACAGAAAAGGATGATTTTACTCATTGCATGATGAATAGGATTCAGTCTACTTCAATCAATTATTCTTGTTGAAGTGTTGTCACAAGCGTGTCCATAAAGAATCCTCTCTCACTTATTTACAAGGCTATCTAAACCACCCTTTTGCTTCGTGGTACCAAAATGACCAAATTGTATTTATTATGTAACTTTTTGGAGATTGATTAACCAGAACAACAGAAAAATCTACAATTTCATAAAGGCTGTATAACACTCAACAACATCTGCAATTCTGCATGTTCTTAGACTAGGAAACAAGTGGTGCAATCTTTTCTTTATTGAATGTGGGCTAAAATGTATATATCATTCATGATAAAAAAATACTTATAAATTAATTTGCTTTTCACAACTTTCTGATTAAAATTGAAGTCAACCAAAGTCGCACAAGACAGTTAGGTCTCTATTGTTTTAGGAATATACTGTTTCAGGAATAAGACAAGGCCATGACCAAACGCTGGGACTGTCCTGGTTTCTTCCAGGCAAGGTCATGTGAGTTCCTCACACTCAGTTTCTGTTGACTGCTCACTGGAGCTAGCGAATTTGCCCTCCTAGGTTGCAGCACATTTATGTAAAAATTGTAAGCAAGGTCACAGAACTTGTCAATGGAGGTCAACTGCTTCAGTGCTTGCAATGAAAGAGTGGTCAATTTGTAGACAATGTTGTCCCTGATATGAAATTTTAGGTTGATTGAAATAGGCCTACCAAGTCTAGTGGTTTGGGATCCTCCAATTTAGCAAGTCAATTAACGTTCTTTACAACCACCTTATGATTAGTAGTAAATTGTACTTATAAAGAAAAATCTATGTCAATGACACTATGCCGAAAATAGCTCTGGTTCCGAATCAGGTTTAAGGGAAGCCACATATTGTAGTCCGTGTGTGTGACAAGGTTTGTCGCCTGCATATTTCATTACACCTAATTCTAAAGGAAAGGTTTATTGTTAACTTGACATATGGGACTGGGATCATTCCAATTATACTTTTTGTTCCCTTCAGTTGTATATCAGATGTTGGAAGTCAGAATACTTTTATTTGCATGCGAAAACCCTGAACAGACATAGTATCCTTCTCTGAATGTTACAGAAAAAAGGAAGGAATCAATATCCTGTAACAAGCATATGGGCCTGTGGTACTTTTGGTGCAGCGTGGCATTTCAACTTCAGGTCACAATGTCAGTTTTATTCCGCTTTAACTCCATTTTTCTCCTAAATGGGGTATCACAGACCAGCCGTCTTTTCATCTAAACTGTATTTCTATTAGAATTCTTCCAAAAATGTCAAAATGTATCAAGATAAGTAATTGAAATTTAAATTAACCCGGAACAAAATTATTTGCCCGTTTGGAGAAAAATTGAATTAAAGGGGTACCAAGAAGGGGGCTAATAATTTAGTCCTCAACTCTACCGCTGTGATTTTCCAGTTTGGAAACAATCCATAACATTTTGAAATACATTGTAAGCGTTTTCTGTCCCTGTCATTGGAAAAACATTGCAATTTGTTTGTGTCAGAAATAATTTCCTGTTGCCATCATACGAAAGAATGCACTTGTCTCTAATGTCACGTGCAACTACACCACAATTCTTTTCTATCTCCAAACATGCGACAACTCACTGTCTGTTGCTAGCATGAGAAAAACTGTAATAGACCTTAATAGTTAGGTCTTTCTGGCATGAAACAAAGTTTCAAAGTACACTGACTTGGAAAGTCTACTGTCTGTTTTCAACACACTTGGTCACCTGCACTAAAATGTGCTAGTAAAGGTAAAAAAAACCGTACGTCGAAGGCACAAGGTGAAAATAGCTCTGATGGTTCCTTATCAGGCCATTAACTGATAAACATATTTAATAATTTATAAGAAAAACACTGAGCAACATTATCAGTTCTATTTAATTCCTTTATTATAATGGGACATTTTTGGGGGACACTCAGTCTCAGAGGTGAAGAACAAATCATTGATTTTAGATTGTTTATTTAAAAAAGAAAGCCTGAGCAATCCAGAGTCAACTATCTGTTTGTTTATGTTCATGCTTCAACATTAATTTCAACCTCAATGCATGAGATGTTGGACCTCGGACCAGGGATAACTATGATTTTAGATGGAACATTATTTGATTAGATAATTATTGAGCTCATTTATCAATGCATGAGATGTTGGACCTCTGACTATATTCAGATGTAAAAAATCTCATATTGAATTATATTTATATCTCCTATTTTGCATTCTTGGAATACGATGTGGGCTTCCAATGTCTCGTTGAAAAGTGCACAAAATCCCCTCCCATCTACTGGAAGTTTTTATAGTAAAGTTGAAATCAGTTTTGGAAAGAAGATTATAAATCTAAGGAATCAATCAAGTCGTCCTTTAGCTTTTTCCCTTTCTGCTACATTCCAGCTTTTTAACACGAGTTTAAACTGAAGTGAGCAGTCTAAACTGATGTGAGCAGAGAAACATACATGCACTTTCAAATATACAATCCTCTTGCAGGCTCTTATGAAGTAACTATAACCTTCCGTGCATGGAGTCCCACATCATGTAGGGTTCAGAAATCAATTATTAGATGAGTAAATAAGACAAGTATATAACCATGCAACTTCTTTTCACTCACTTAGTGGTTTGCAACAATCATCAAAAATGCAACTTCCGCTTAATTGAAACACTATCTTCTTATCAGGTTCTGTCGTAAAAACCTTTAATTAAAATTATGCAAATATTGATTTTGAAGTCACTAAGGAGTTGCTGTAAGAATAGCCATTGTTGTTGCTTTGCTACACTGAAATTTAAAGTTTACAGTAATAGTTGAATTAATAGGATGATGCCAAAGAGCATAGCGAGACCGTAAGGCATTTAGATACTTATTTGTGATGTTTTGGGTATTTCTTTGTGGTGTTTCAATTTTTTTGTTTTTAATTTTTTTGTTATCCTCTAGATAGATAAATAGAGATAGATAGATAGATAGATAGATAGATAGATAGATAGATAGATAGATAGATAGATAGATAGATAGACAGATAGACAGATAGATAGACAGGCCAGGATAATCCATTATATTAGGCGGAGTAGGCTATAGCCTAGGGCCTCATACCTGAGGGGGGCCTCACTTTCGGTGAAAATAGATAAGTAAAATTTGAGAATTTTAGGTCAAAAATAAATTGAGAAAGATCAAGTGGACAAGTAGGGCTCAAATGCATATTAAGGGCCCCAAATTTATAATCACGGATTTATATGCAAATTAGTACAATAATTGCCAAAATTTATGCCATTCTCAGAATTTACAATTATTATAAAAAAAATCTTCTATTATTGCAAACATTTCCACGACTATTACTGAAATCTCTACTGTCTCAGAAATATTGGAGCAAAAATTGAATGAAAAAGAGATATTCTTTGGGAATAATTGTAAAATTTCCCATTTTTTCTGTGATTTTTGTACATTTACATTCTTTGGCTTTTTTCGGACATTTTTCACAATAATTATTACTGCAGATATTTTCATGATTATTGCAAATATTTTGATACTTATTTTCAGATATTTTTCTGATTATTAGAAAAAAAAGTATAATGTTTCGCCCAAATTTGTGCAATTACAAAAATTGTACAGTTGATAATAAACGAGCTGCGTAGTCTCATGAAATTGGACCAGGGAAATGTATGTCAAATCAAGTAGAACATGGTCAAATGCAGGAGAGATAGATAGTCAGAGACTGATTTCTTCCGGTTATTTACTGGCGCATGTAATTTGGACAGAAAACTTTAGAATCAAGCGATCCATTTAGTAACTTTCACGACAATTTTTAAATACAACTTTTAAGGTCACAAACAGAAATGGAAATCACAGGAAAAATTCTGCGTTGATTTGCGGTCTCAGGTCAGGCCCAGCAAGGGGCCCCAAATTGAGGTTCAGCCTAGGGCCTCATACTACCTTAATCCGGCCCTGTAGATAGATAGATAGAGATAGAAGACAGAGATAGAAGATAGATAGATAGGTAGGTTAGTAGGTAGGTAGTTTTATCTTCCAGAATTTAAATTTAAAATGCAGTGTGCTGTGTTTTTTTTAGACGTATACAGCTGAATCAGTTTTTTTTAAACTAGGCATTATTACTCCACTGTTAAATAGGCCTACTTTTTGTAGTTTGCATCTCAGATCCAGAGCAAGAATATCTGCTTAGTAATAGCTTTACTCTGCTGCAAACTTATATTGTCACTGGTAACCTACATGGATGGGCACTACTCAATGCTCATTAGCATAAAATATGCAATGACATCATGAGTTTATGTGTAGTTTAATGGAAATACTTTTGCAAATGAAATCTGGAAAATTCCTGTCTCTATGTGCTTTTCTGTAGATATGTGACATTGCACATTTATGTCACAAATTATGTGTGTTTCACAGTGAACTGAAACTTAAAAATATCTATTTCATCATAATAAGCCACGACATAACACATGCTTTGGAATGAAACCCTAAAAATTCAGCCTGCAACTGCAGGGTCTCAGTGGCTGAATGCACTAAGTGCCTGCCTCCCACCAGACAGACCAGGGTTCAATTCCAGCCTAGGTCAAGCAAAAAATGTGTACTTTGATGATTTATATTATGTTTACATGCAGTATTTATTTTGGTAGTTAGAATAGAACTTCAATTATTTCTTGAATATATCAGTTGATAAAGCAACTGAAATTATGTTTTCAAGATACACAAAACTTGAGAACCTATGGACATTGGACAACCAGATGTTTTGTAGATAGCAGCATAAACAGCAACATGTACTATAGCCAGCAGATACATTTAGACAGATAGATAGATAGATAGATAGATAGATAGATAGATAGATAGATAGATAGAGTGATAGAATTTTGAGATTGATTACTTGATTGATTGATTTATCATTTTTTTCATCAATCAGTGGCGGATACAGGGGGGGGCCTAGGGGGCACGGGCCCCCCCTAGACCACTGAGATTAATAATAGTATTTTGAGGGAAATACGCCGCGACGTGGGTCCGCGAATGCTGAAACACGCCCGGGCCCCCCTAGATGACCCTGTCTGGATCCGCCACTGTCAATGATTGGTATTTGATTGATTACATTTTGGGTGATTTGGCAAATTAAAATAACAAGAAGTGTCCGTAATTTGATATGTTTTATAAGTAGATAGACACATGTTTATGACCTTAAAAATGATTTGTTACATTTTTTGTGAAGAACTACTGCAAGTTTATTGTGTACAGATAAGCATTGCATTTTGTCACACCTTTTCTGAATATTTACAATTCATTGTGCTGGACTACATGTGTGACAACCCTCCGTGCTTGTAAAAGTCTCTTTTTTTGAACCCTCATTCACTTCAAGTGTGTCCATGATCCAGTGGGGAGCCTTCTGCTGCAGTATTTTGAAGATCCAGGGTTCAAATCCCAGTCACTTGCTTTTTTTTAAATCTATAGAATTGATAAAATTGATTAGATTGATTAGAATGCAGTACATTTCATAAGGCCATTCTATCATATCTCGTTCTGTATCTTCACATTTTATCTTATATTATAAGGCCATCCTGTAATTGGTCAACATCTATTCAAACGCCTGCTCATGAAGCTATAACTAAGTGTGATTAAATATACTTTTTGGAAGCCTTCGCATATCAGGCCCTTCTAGAATAGGATAGAATGACAGAATATTGTAGGAGGAGATTGAATAGGATGAGACCTATAAATCTACTGCTTTTTTAGGCTTTTTAGCACATTTAATTTAAAAAAAAAAAGATTTTTGTTTCGGATTCAAACCCACGCATGCATCAAAGCATGTAACTGTAGCATACAAAGCCTGTACCCTGACAACTGAGCCGTCTGGGTGGCTTGCAGACACAGAGCATGAAAGTTGACAGTTGACACAAAGTTGAAAATAGATACTCTCATTATATGACTACTGCATTCAAGACAGCAAACTACAATTCTTTTTTTTAAAGAATTTTTTATTAATGTAGGACCCTTGGCATGTTGCAAGTTGCAACCAAAATTTTTTTACTGAAACAGCCACTCATTTCCAAGTCAAACAACAAATCAAAGTTCCTGCTGGTTCAGGAGCTCTGGCCAAAGATTATATTATTATGTACCCAAATGTATGGCCCAGGAGGTAACGCCACAAATATGAAAATGAGGCTGGGTCTGTTCATGACGCCACCTGCCTGTTGTCATGGGAGCAAGATTAGGCTAATTATTTATGATGTCACATAAACGGTGCCACTTTCTGCTTTGGCACATGCAAAAAAAATGCTTAGTATATCCCTGTGTGAGTAGCTCTGCCTCCTACCATTTGAAGACCTCTGGTCTCTGCGCTTCGCGCAGAGACCTGACGGTCTCCATTATAGACCCAAGCAAAATTTGAGTGTGCGAGAACCGTTGGAGATAGGAGGTCGTGTGACCACTCAAAATTTGCAGCATGGCAATGTAATAGGGCGTAGTTAATACATCTTTATATCAAAATATCAATGATTTTTAAGAAAATTGCAAAAAACTGATTTTATTAATTTTTCATAATTAATAATGTCCATAAAAGCTGATAAATTAACTGTTTTCATAACAATCATTGATTCAGCACCAGTAAAATACAAAGATAAGTCATTGAATATTCTATAAACATACACTGAACTTCTCAATTTATTATTTGGCATTAAAATGACCTTAAAGGTACAGTAAAATTATAATCAAACATCTTTTCCATGAATATATCTAACATTCGAAGCTCGCAGGCAAATCTTGTTATACGGTGTTTTAAATTATCTTTTTTGCAGTATAAAATTCAACAAATCTAACATTTCTTTTGTTTGCATGTGCAGGATTTGGCTCTGCACCATGGTGTGGGGCATCTGAATGGTGTGGGGCATCTGCATGGTGGGGGCATGTCATCGGGTCTGCATGATACCGGCTGTATCACTGGTCTTAGACCAAACAGTGTTGCTTCATAAACCATATTGCAGTGGATCTGGGTTAGTAGTGAATGGACTGGTAGCTTACTACCATATCTTGCACTGCAGATATGACTTCTTTATTGGTGGGATGCTAAAATAGTAATTAAATCTGCATGCATATTTTCTATTAGATTTTGGTAGGCCTACATTTCCATCCAGGAATTATGCTTCTTATTGAGAAATCCTTTCTGCCTGAAAGACTTGCCATTAAATGATGCCACAAAGATTCCTCAACCATGGGATTCCCCAACCAGGGAACCCCCAATGTAAATTACTAAATATGGACACACAAGTGGATACGTTGACTTCGATTAGATTGGATCGCATTGCTTAGATTAAACTGGACTGGATTGCATAGATTAAATTGGATTAGTTTGGGTTGAAAGGGACAAGCTTGGATTGGATTCAATGGGTTGGAAGGGATTGGATCAGATTGGATTGTGCAGATTGAATTTTACTACATTTGACTGGATTGGATTGGATTAGATTGAATTGGCTTAGATTAGATTGGCTTAGATTAGCTTAGATTGGACTAAACTGAATTAGATTCGATTGGAGTGGATTGCATGTAGCTTAGATTGAGTTATATAGAATTAGATTAGATTGGCTTCTGAAGATTGGATGAAATAAAATTGGATTCGATTGGACTTGATCAGATTGGATTCACTTGGATTGGATTGGACTAGATTGGAATGGATGAGACTGGATATGATTGGTGAACGGTATATAGTCAGTAATGTACTTGAAGGGACTATATTTTTTAAGCGTACCATTGCAGAAACTGCTTTGATTATTTTATCAGCTTTTGCTGCAGAATATCCCACTTGAGGTTTGACTGGATAATAACTCACAAGAAATTTTTTATCAGTGGTACTATTAATGGTCCTATTGTTTAGCTTAATAATTTTTCTCTATTTTAGAGAAAATCATAATTTTGGTCTTGTCCGTATTTATTGACAACTTGCTTTGATTTAACCAATTTGATATCTTAATCAAATCATTATTTACTGTCTCGATAAGAGTGTCAAAGTCTTTGTCATGATATATTATATTTGTGTCATCTGCAAAGAGAATACATTTTGCATTGACTGAAACATTTATCAAGTCATTTATACAGACAAAAAACAGCAAAAGCCCGAGGACAGAGCCTTGGGGCACCCAACATGTTATAGGTATAGTTGTTGGAGTGGTATTCTTGTATCTGACTAACTGAAATCTATTTGATAAACAGCTTCTGAACCCCTTAAGTTCAACACCTCGTATGCCATAATTTTCCAATTCATCAAGTGGAACATCATGCATTCATGCTGCAAAGTGTCAAACGCCTTTGACAAGACAAGGAACAAACCAATGAAGCAAAGGATGATTGAAACAGTCGTCCAATATAGGCCCAGGTTACCCAGCAAGAGTTGCTGGATTAGACCCAGCGATTGGCAGTCTAGCGCGCTACAAATCCTTCCCCCAGATATATAGATATTTAGATAGATAGTCGATAGTGACGTTTATGAACAGATACACGGAAAGAGAAACTAGGGGAGTCCTGCTTCAAAGTGCCTTGGGCATGTACTGTTATGCTCTTCTTGAAGTTGAGCAGCATACCAAATGGTTGAAATGGAGCTCAACCTTCAAGTTGTGATACTGCTCCCACCTGTATACTCATCAAGTGTGATGCAGACTGTTTTCGTTATGGCCAATAAAAGAAACATTTCTTCTTTGGTGACAATTGCAGGAAGTAGCTCTTCATCCCCAAAGCCTTGGGGTAAGGAAAGATCCAAGGTTGCATTCAAGCCTGATAGCTTTGGACCCACTTCGCTGGTCATGTCACAGCTGCTTAGCGCATAAATTACTGGGAGGTACATGTAAGACACCAAGTCGCTGTCCAGTTGATCAACCAGAATGTAAAGTGAACAGTTTTCTTTTTTTGGGTAACCTCGAACTTCAAATAACACTTCTGTAGTTTACATGATTTGTTTGAGTAGTAAATGAGTTTAATCAAGACATCAGTATCAGGTGAAACCACTAAAACTGATTGAAGTCCGTTTCACAACACCATTGTCTATCAGCATTGCACTGGATTAGTACCAGTGGGAGCAGTATCAAAAATCGAAGGTTGAGCTTGATTTTAAACTGTGTGTATGCTGTTCAACATCAGTAAAAGAGCATATAAATAGGGCACATCCACAGTGCAAGATATGGCACCAACCTGCCAGTCCTCTAGCCACTAACACATATCCACTGCGAAACGGTTAATTAGGAAACACTGTTTGGTCAAAGACCAGTGATACTGCCTGTATCATGCTGGCCCTATGACCTGCCCCCACCATGCAGATAAAAAGAACATCAAATTTGTTGCATTCTGTAACAATGATAAGTGGAAAAATCCGTATAAATAACCAGAATGGTCTGTGAGGTTCGAATGTTAGATATATTCATGGAAAAAATGTCTTATTTTAATTTTACCTTACCTTTAAGGTTATTTTTAGGCCTAACAATAAATCAGAGATGGCCATTGTATGTTATAATAATAGAATTAACAATGACTTATCTTAGTGTTGTACTGGTGGTGTATCAGTGTTTGTTATGAAAAAATTAATTTAACAGCTTTTACTGACATTTTTGGCTACGAAAAATTAACAAAATCAGTTTTTTGCAATTTTCTTAAAAACTATTTATATTTTGATATAAAGATGTTTTAACTACTCCCTATAACATTGCCATGCTGCAAATTTTAAGTGGTCACACAACCTCCTATCTCCAACGGTTCTCGAGATACAGCCCGTTTTAACTAGAGAAAAAAATGTTAAAACGACGTAAAAATGGTGGCGGCCATTTTGGAAAGTTCGGCCCCTATGAGAAATGTGACACCAACCTAATTTCATACCTAGACCTATAAATAATGGAATTCTGAAGAGTTTAGCTCTGGACATATGATTGCGTACACCACTACCATGAGCTACTCTAGTAATAAGGGATTTCTCTGGCGATATTTTTTGCGTGTGAAACGTCATTAAAGATTGTGTACATCATTTTCAATGCAAAACTTGGACTAAAAACCTTAATAAACACCCGATTTTCAAAATTTAAAAACCTGCATATATCAAGTAAACTGCTCCGAATTCAATGCACTTATTCATTTTGCTTTATTTGCAATATTAACTTCGCAAAAAGCTTTTCGGCTAATTACGCTGCAATGATGCAAAGTACCAGTGACCACAGCAAACCAGTGGCAAATTCATGATTTTTTTTTGTGGGGGGAGGGGGGTATTAATAATTAACAAACTAATATCCAAACAGGTGGTTTTTTATAACAGATTTTTTTTTTTTACACATCCTTGGTAATGTAATATTTTCATGAAACAAGGGGAGGGGCTTTGGATTTTTTCCAAGGGTATTTATTTAATAGAAATGCCTACTTTAAGATATTAAAACCTTTCGTTGCATGCCAAATACCCTCAGGTTAATGGTAAGATCGATACAGTACCCTTTTTAAAGGGTACTTTTCTTGTTAAGATCAGAGCTTGGAAACAGCCAGACTTGATGTTATAAAAATGTTCCAAAAAACCTCCTTGATACCTTTTTAGGTCTAAATGCTCTGACAAAACAAAATTAATAATAAAAGTGGCATTAGAGTTAAACATGAAACGTATGAACTTTTGTGGCCATTAGATAGTTGAATAAAAAAATTTTCAAGATAGAAGTAAGTAAGAAATCTACTGAGTTATCCTTCAGCTAGTTTTTTTCTCTTTCTGCTTTATTGTAGCTTTTTAATAGAAGTCAAAACTGAAGTGAGCATGCTGGAAACCACACGTGCACTTTCAAATATACACCCTAAGCATAATGTTAAAAGGTAGGAGCAGAGGTTGTACTTACTTTTGCACAAGTATAACCCCTATCTAGCGCAAAGACCCCTGATATAAATCCAATGACCAGGCTGGTACATGTAGTGGGAAAACTCATTGGTATGATACAGTCATTGGTTCAATGATTCGTACAATATCATTTATGTTATGGCCAGTACGGTGAGACAACTTCATCATTGTCTTCAATGGTAAATCGCTATGGGTTCACTAATTTTCAAGCACAACTGTACCAAGCGGAGGAATGAAGTTGACGCACAACGTTTTTAAAATTGTAAATGAACATTGAATCTTGAATGTACTTCTATTACGTTATCTAACTTCTCCCCCTTGCATTGTGACTTTGTGCGATTTCCACATTTGACATAACAATTTAAGGATGAAATTATCAAATGATTGTGGCATTGTAAATTGAAGCATTATAGGCAACACCACACTAACTATTAAGTCATAGAATATGTAAAATGTTTAAATGTCTGCCTGAAACTATGTGGGTGGTGACACCATACTTCAATGTGAACAGACTAGACAGTGGGACACGCACATGCAATTAGAATGGCTTGCTTTATTTTGCTTGTCTGATGCCACTCTATGTGGTAGAAGGACTTAAGAAATTGAAGTTGCTCAAAGTATAAGTTGAATACTTTCACATAAAAATGTTTGTTTATGTTCAAGCAATGGCTTTTGTTCTTATTTGGAGATATTCTATCAAAGACCTTTTTATCATTATGTTTTTCTTTCCTAAATTGCCTAGTAGGCTACTCTTCAGATGATTTCATATTTGTAGACATTAGAGGTAGAAAACACATAATTTTTCCTGCAATTTTCATTGGTTGAGAGAAGGTATGACAAGCTCTGAAACCTATTTTACTTTTATTAGATTTACCACACTGAACACGTCACGTCAATCACATTCTGCTTTGTTCACAAATATAATTTATTGGGGAAATCAAGTCAACCGTTACGTCATTCTTACAAGCTCTGTTTGTACTGTTTAATATTCTATTTTTCAACCCCCACCTCACCCTATCAGGTGTCGTATATCTGGAAATGACAAGCTCTGAAACCTTTCTGACCAGACTCGCTTTAATGGAATGGTGATTGCTATACACTGTGCCATGGTCCAGTCCCAATCCTGAGAACTAGATTAATAAGAAGGGACTTCTTCCTGTTATTATGTCATGGAAGCCACATAAAAATGGTGAAAAGGCATCAACTTTCTACTCCTGCAACCAAGATTGCGGACAAATCCATCCGTATCAGTAACTGTGGTGGGGAAAAATGTCACCGCAGATTGCAATTATCTGCCTTGAGATGTTATGGATAGTATTGCGTTAGATAGCTCCAATTATATTACCAGCAAGTGTCACATATAAAGCTGAGATGATTGGCCTTTATCCATCAACAAGTATCAACAAGGCTGATTTGGGTACGAAGCCCCCGTGGCCTTGAAATTGTCATTTTTAATATACCCAGGTGGCCTCATTCTCTTACCCAAGGAATATATTATAATATTATTTTTCTGCAAAGTTACTGTGACAATGTGCCATCTTACCTTATAGGTAGTTCCTAAATAAAAATTTTGATCGAGAGTGTACTTAGGTAATTTCAGGTGGTGACTGACCTTGAATTAAATATAAAGCAGGGGCGTATCTAGAAATGGCCTGGGGGGGGCTATACATGGGGTGAATAGGGGCGCTCTGCGGCTTTTGCTATTTCTTCCATGTTTATTTTTGGCCTGAGGAGGGGGGGGCATGGCCCAATAAAAAAAATTGTTGCTCAATTTTGGTGTAAAAAATTCTAAATTTTGGGCAGTTTTGAAATAAATAATTTCTGGTGGGGGTATTTCTCACCTAGGTTGCTTGATTTTGAAACGAATGTTTGAGGACATCCTGCACCCGACATAAATAATTTCTGTCGCTGTTATTGTGAAATAAATAATTTCCCAGCGAAGAAAACTGCAATCCCCCCCTTCGATTATTAAATGGTAACCCCCTAATGCGTGATATTTCTGACCATTTTCACATACACTACTCAGAAGTAAAAGGAAGCCCGAAAGGCCCACATAATGCGGAGATCCTGCTTGTTGTTTGTGGGACATTGTTACATACATAGCATAAACAGAGTGACATGAGTCACTTTACTCTCAGGTACCAACACATGTGGTGTTGACGTAACAGAAACACCAAAAGTTCTTCCATAAAACTTTTTGCCAAAATTAGTCGTGTGGGTTAGGGTGGTCCAAAAATATATATGTCCTAATTTCATTGATGGTACCCCCTAACTTTTTTCCTTTGACCATTTGGAAGAAGTGTGCAAAATTTCAGCCAAATTGATTAATATTTAGAGGTGGCTCATCAAGGTCGAAGTTTTGCTATATTTAGCATTAAAACGCCTATATCTAAATAGTGAAAATTGTGTAAAATCATATTTTCCTTTCATTTGAGGCCTATTAAGACACTAACCAACTGAGGAAATAGCAACATAACACTTGTATGTATATCTTCCTCTCCACATTAAAAAAAAGGGATTTGTCACTTATATCATTAAAATTCTTATGTCAATTGATGTGTATTAGGTGAGAATTTGGCAAAATTGGAACACCAATCAGTTGTGAAAGGGATTCTTACAATACAAAAGCATTTTTTCCCCGCTATTGTCATTCACAGTACAATGGTTGAGGCACATTATCTTTTGCAGGGATACCTGTTTGGGAAAGACAACTTACTGTGTTCTATTATCAAAGAACAAACTTTGATTTTATAAGTACTTAATAATTTTTGAGCAGGGATCTTTGCATAACCAACACGATTATTTCTAGGGTATCTCTAATTTTCACAGGTGAGCATGAATTACTTGGCACATAAAACTTAGAAATTCGTCCAAGATCTCGACTAAGAATTATTAATAGGTCATTTGCATACTGGTATATATTGAATGTGGAACATGTAGTTGCAAAAGAAGGAATTGCTACCTGCACCTCTTTTTAAAAAAGTTTCTGTAGCATGTGTCAAAATACCACTTGGCCAGAAATTGAGAAAAGATGTTGAGAACATCACACTATCAAAAGTCACGGCAGCCTTCTATTACACAGTACATATAATCCTTCTGATGTCTAGTGAATTACTCTCTCTGATTAGATCCCATACTCTTTTTCATGCTGGACTATAGTAATTTATTGAAGGTAGTATGGCATGACTCAGTCATGATCCCAAAACATTTATTTAATGATCCTTTCCAATAAATTTTGATACTTATTAATAAATCTATATTGGCGTACCAATTTTGCCAAATTTTCGCCCAATACACATCAATTGAAATGAGAATTTAAATAATATAAGTGACAAATCACTGTTTTTTAAACCTGGATAGGAAGATATAAAAACAAGTGTTATGTTGCTTTTTCCTCAGTTGGTTAGGGCCTTAATAGGCCTCAAATGAAAGGAAAATATGATTTTACACAATTTTCACTATTCAGATATAGGCGTTTCAATGCAAAATATAGCAAAACTTCAACCTTGATGAGCCACCTCTAAATATTAATCAATTTGGCTGAAATTTTGTACACTTCTTCCACATGGTCAAAGGAAAAAAGTTAGGGGGTACCATCACCACATTTTACACTTTTATTATTTTCCACTGGATGTTGGACCACCCTAGTGTGGGTGCATGGCAGACTGACAAATTTTCGGAAGAACAATTTATTAGGTCATAGCCTATACTAGCATTGCTATCAAAACGAGTGGCTTATTGAGTATCAATGAGGTCACAAGTTGCTCAATGACAATTTGACAGCTTATTGCAAAGCTATGGATGGGGCCTGTTCCCTGTTGTGAGGTCATTGATGTCTACCGGCACTGTCCAGCAGCCAAATGTAAGTGCTTGTCATTCGTCTACTGTAAGATGTCAGCTGCACCACTGTTCATTTAAATGGCGTCTGTCTGCAGATCCAGGGTCCTTTTTTCATGTTAATCAATTCAACCAGACTCCTTTCTTCTCTTGCAAGTCTGAAAAGGGCACTTCACTGACGAGGAGAATTCATCTGCTTAAAGAAGGCAATTTATTGCGCAGTAAGGGATATAGTGTGAGCAAGCTGCTGGTCCTTTGTCATATTTTGTTAAGAAAACAAACCTTCCACACTAAACTGAGACATAATATCCTTCTGCCTTAACAGGAAAAAAGAAATTAAGGAATCGATATTCTCTAACAAGCATGAAGTATATTATGTCACTTTTGGCAGAGTGCAGCATTTCAACTTCAAGTGTGAAGTCACACACAACTGAATGGATCACTAGACAGTGTTGATTGGATAGTTCGCCGGTCCTATCTAAGAAAAAGAAATATAGGCCCCTGTCTCTGCTCGGGACTGACAAGACAGTGGCAGCAGAATGCTGTCAGTCCCTGGAAGGTGGAATTGGGTCACCATTTATATATATAGGAAATGGCACAACATCAAGTCGCACAACAGCTGTTTTACCATGCCAGACTACTTTCAATAAGCATGGCTGCTGGTGAAGATCCATTACTCAGCTTAGAACAACTTCATAAAGGCTGTGTAACACTCAGCAATGTCGGCATGTTCTTAGACTAGTTAAAAATTAATTTGCTATTCACAATCTTTCTCAAAATTGAAGTCAACCAAAGTCACACGAGACAGTTAGACCTATATTGTTTTAGGAATAAGACAAGGCCATCACCAAACACTGGGACTGTCCTGGTTTCTTCCAGACAAAGTCATGTGAGTTCCTCACACTCAGTTTCTGTTGACTGCTCACTGGAGCTCGCAAATTTGCCCTCCTAGGTGACAGCACATTTATATAAAAATTGAAAGCAAGGTCAGAGGACTTGTTCCGTCAATGGTGGAACTCAATGGCTTGCAATGAAAGAGTGGTCAACTTGTAGACAGTGTTGGCCCTGTTAAGAAATTTCAGGTTGATTGACATGCCAAGTCTAGTGGGTTGGTCCACTTTGCTTCAGGTGAGATCCTCCAATTTAGCAAGTCAATTAACGTTCTTTACAACCACATTATGATTAGTACTAAATTGTACTTATAAAATCGACGTCAATGACACCAGCCGAAAATAGCTCTGATTCCGAATCAGGTGCAAGTAAAGCCACATATTGTAGTCCGTGTGTCTGACAAGGCTTTTTGCCAAATTGGCATTTAGTCATCAAAAGGTTTGTCACCTGCGTATTTCATTACACTTAATTAGGAAAGGTTTACTGTTAACTTGACATATGTGACTGGGATCATTTCAATTATACTTTTTCTTCCCTCCAGTAGTATATCAGAAGTTGGAAGTCCATATCCTTTTATTTGCATACCAAAAAAATCAAATATTATATATGTTTACATCTGTTTAAGAAATGAAATACTATTGAGATAAAAATAAATAAAGATATAAAGTATATATAATATATAAATGAAAAAAGAAGGACTGGAGACCCTGGAGAGACTAAGAATCCTCCCCGGGAAGAGGAAAAAAAGGAAGGAATCCATATGCTCTAACAAGCATTTAAAAGCCTGTTGCTCTTTTGGTGGAGTTGCATATGGCATGGTCATAATGGCATGGCAAATGTAGTTGCTTTGAACAAAATTATAAGCCCATTTTGCAGAAAAACTGAATTATAGGGTACCAAGAAGGGGGCTAATAATTTTTTCCTCAACTCTACCACTGTGATTTTCCAGTTTTGAAACAATCCATAACATTTTCAAATACATTGTCAGCATTTTTTGTCCCTGCCATTGGAAAAACAATGCAATTTGTTTGTGTCAGAAATAATTTCCTGTTTGTGTCAGAAATAATTTCCTGTTGCCATGATTGCATAAGAATGCATATGTCTATAAAAAAGACGGCGGTTGAGCTGCCCCGGCTGATCCGGGGTACACCGGCATAACAAAAGTCAAGTCAATCAAAACTTTTTCCTGTATCCAAACCTGAAAACAACTCACTGTCTCTTGCTATCATGAGAAAAACTGTAATAGACTTTTATAATTAGGTCTTTCTTTCACGAAACAAAGTTTCAAAGTACAATGACTTGGAAAGTTTATTGTCTGTTTTCAACACACCTGGTCACCTGCACTAAATTGTGGTTGTAAAGGTAAAGAAAAGCCTTCGTCAAAGACACCAGGTGAAAATGGCTCTAATATTCCTAATCAGGCCACTAGCTGATAAATATATTTAATCATTTATGCTACCCTGTCACTTTGATATAGAAAATGAGTGGACTCCTGCACTGTGAAAATGATTTGTCATGATCATACCGAATTCTTTTAATTTTAATTTGATTTAAGGAGACTTATCCCACTTGTTGGTGAAAGTCAAACGAAAGGATTATGCATCTGATTTTCACTATAAAATCAATTATGACAACTCAAATGGCCTTCTCATCATGATCATGGCTAATCAAACTGCCTCTATGTTTCCTGTTGAAAGTAGAGAAGATGACACTTCATTGGCTATCATGAGTCACAAACCGCATTTTTCACAGTGAACTTCATTTTTTCTATGTCAAAGTGACAGACTGTAATGATAAATCTAAGAAATCAGTCAAGTCCTCCTTTAGTTTTTTCCCTTTCCAGCTTTTTAACACAAGTTTAAACTGAAGTGAGCCGTCTAAACTGAAGTGAGCAGAGAAACATACATGCACTTTCAAATATAAACCCTCTTGCATGCTCTTGCAAAGTAGCTATAAATTTCCATGCACGGAGTCTAGCATCATGTGGGTTTACTTCAGAAATCAATACTTAGATGAGTAAAGAAGCCAAGTATACAACCATGCGACAAGTCTTCTTTTTGCTCACAAAATGGTTTGCAACAATCATTAACAATTGCAACTTGCACTTAATTGAAACCCTAATATTCTTATCAGGTGCTGGCATAAAAACCTTTAATTAAAATTATTTAAATGTTGATTTTGAAATCATGAAGGAGTTGTCGTAAGAACAGCCATTGTTTTTGCTTTGCTTCACTGTTTCGACTCCGGACATTGAAGTTGAAAAGTAAAGTTTACAGTAAAAGTAGAACTGTAGAATCAAGCAAATTTTGATTGTGTGAGAAGTCTTAGCACAGGTATTTTCAAGGCGTTCAATCGGATGATACAAGAAAAACAGTCACGTTAATTTGTTGTGACAGCACCTGTGTCACGTCAAACCATCAATCTGCAAACACAAGCTCTCTCAACCAATGGCAATCGCTCATTTACAGTGTATGCAATGTGTGTGTGTGTACAACATAAAGGCACATCAATCCTTTTGAATTTTGCTGAAATCTTTTAATCTGTGTGGTCTCCTGTATTTAATTCTATAGCTTTATTATGGATCTATGGTGAAATGTCAACATTTGACATTTAGAATTAATATTATCAAATGAGCCCTATCATTTTATTTCAATGAAGAGATTGTTGCATTGTAAATTGAAATATAAGGCACAACACCTTTGTAGTTGTAAAGTTAGTATGTACGATAAGGTCTTTATCTCTGTCCGAAGTTCTTTTGCTTTTCTGATGCCATTCTCTAACTTTACAAATTAAAGTTGCTCAAAGTGATTGATATATATATATAGTTAAAGGCAAACACTCATCGAAATCCTACTTTTAATAAGCATATTTTCCATGAAAGAATCAGATGTTGCGAATGCATTCAGCTAACATTTCCCAAAATCGGTTTTTGTCATAGATGAGGAGAAATTTATGAAATTGGCATTTCAACCAAATTTTGTGGTCCTTCATAATATTCAGTCAGCTGTGCAGTGACGTAGGGCTGGGTGGCCACCCCCTCCTCCTCAGATTGAATGGACAATGAGAAAATGTGACTCTTGTAATTTTGACCACTAAACAATACTGTGATAAAGTGAATTGGATTAATTGATTCTGTTATAAAGGTGACAAAATGAATTTGAGAGAAACTGAAACTGTGAAAACATTTCCAGAAGAGTTCTGTCAACATCACTGTCAATCAATATTTTGCCTTGTGTGCTGATTGACTGGTTTTGGGTTGGGTGGGGTTGAGTTAATTTGACAGTGGTCAATCTGCTCCATATGTGGCAATTCCAGATCGCATCTTATGACACAACTATTATTCAACTACCTGATAGATACAAGTACATAGACAGACTGACAAATAGATAGATATATAGATATATAGATAGATAGATAGATAGATAGATAGATAGATAGATAGATAGATAGATAGATAGATAGATAGATAGATAGATAGATAACTGGATAGCTACACAGCTACATGTATATAGATAGATAGATAGATAGATAGATAGATAGATACATTTGTAAAGGATATTATTTTTTAACGTTTCTGGAGGATCATGAGATAATTGAAATCTCAGGCAGAAACGCTTCCTTAATTTTTTAAAAAATTGATGCCCATGTTGTCTCATTTTGCAGTCTGAGCTTGTCAGTTTTGGTCCAGGTCAGTCACTGTTCATTTTAACCTGGAGATGTGATACTCAATGTGTGATTTTGGATGCAAAACTGAAATATTAAAATGAAGCTCAGAATTCATCACAGTTTTACATCGTTTTGATTGTTTGCAGGTGTCATTTCTGATATATTTCACAGCTTTGCCTATCAATTTCAAGCCTCATAAAATGTCACAATGTATTTGTTTATTGAAAACCCTGTCTCACGTCAGTGGAATACTTGCCTTCCAATAGGTGTGGTTTTCACTGTGCCAAAGTTATAGCCAAATCGAAAAATAAATGTAAGTTTTTATTGGGTTTATTTTGGACCAAACTTGGAAGGACCACTATAGTGTTTCTATAAAAATAATGCTCGAAGCTCTCAAGTGATAAAAAATATGCATGATTGTGGCCCTTTAAATAACATAAACATTGATGTTTGTTTTTGGATTATGGTCATTCAATGCCTTTTGTTATTCTTCTAATTAATTATATCTAAAACTTGATTGTCATTTGCCTTTTGTTTCCCGTTGCCCAGTATAGTATATACAAGTTTGATGTCATGCAATTTTCCTTGCTTTTTTAGATCAGAGCTTGGAAACAGCCAAACTTGACGTAATAAAAATGTACCAAAAAACCTCCTTGATACCTTTTTGCTCTGACAAAACAAATAATAAATGTGGCATTAGAGTTAAACATGAAACGTAGGAACTTTTGTGGCCATTAGATAGTTGAAAAAAAAATTTCAAGATAGAAGTAAGTAAGAAATCAATTGAGTCATCCTTTAGTTAGTTTTTTCTCTTTCTCCTATATTGTAGCTTTTTAACAGAAGTCTAAACCAAAGTGAGCATGCTGGGAAACACACGTGCACTTTCAAATATACGATCCTCTTGCATGCTCTGGCGAAGTAACAAGTAGTCTGGCATCATGTAAGTTTACTCCAAAAATCAATACTATAAGATGATAAAGAAGCCAAGTAGTCTTGCTTTCCTCTCAACAGAGATTTAGAACTCACAAATAACCATGAGACAAGTTTTCCTTTAAATACTCACAAAATGGTTTTGCCACATCGTCAACAATTACTACTTATACCTAATTGAAACACAAGTATTCTTATCAGGTGTTGACACAAGAACCCTTAATTGACATTATGCAAATATTGATTTTTAAAAAGTGAAAATGTTGTTTAAAGAATGCCGTTGTTAATGATTTGCTCCGTTGCATGGTACCAATCGGGGCAATGAAGTTGATGCACAATGTTTAATTGTAAATGAGCATTGAATCTTGGATGTACTTCTATAACTTTATCTAACTTCTCCCTCTTCGGCCTATTGCATTGTGGGATTTCAACGTTTGACATTAGAATTTAAGAATGACATTATCAAATGATTGTGGCATTGTAAATTGAAGCATAATACGCAACACCACACTAATTATTAAGTCATTATATAAGAAAAAATGTTTACATCTCTGCCTGAAACTATGAGGGTGGTGGCATCATACTTAAATGTGAACGGACTAGGCACACATGCAATTAGAATGGTTTGCTTTCTTTTGTTTGTCTGATGCCACTCTCTGTGGCAGAAGGACTTAAGAAATTGAAGTTGTTCAATGTATATTGACATAAGTTGAATACTTAAACTTTTTTTTATGTTCAAGCAATTGCTCATGTTCTTATTTGAATATTATCTATTAAAGATATTTTTATCATTATGTTTTTCTTTCCCAAATTGCCTAGTAGGCCACTTTTCAGATGATTTCATATTTGTAGACATTAGTGGTAGAAAAAAAACATCATTTTTTGTGCAATTTTCATTGGTTGAGAGAAGGTAAAGTGACATAGCATTCTACACTGAGCAAAAAAAGAAACGTCCTCCTAGTTCAACAGGATTACAAAGGTCCAAATTATGCTTTTTAATTTTTGAAAACTTAATGCATGTATAGAGGAATATCGCTGGAACCACATGAATGACTTTCATTAATATGGACTTCGCAGTAATTTCACAGCAACAGTGAAAGTCACAAGGGGTGCATTTGAAAAATCACAACATCTCAGTGCTGGCCACCCTTTTCATTCACAGCTTGACAGTGGCTGCATGTGGACTTCACCAGCTGCTTCAGAACTTCCATGGAGCATGTTGGTTGGTTATTTCACCAATGCATCAGTCACTTCTTGGACATTTCCAGGAGGGGGGATCTCTATGCCTGGCTTTTCTGTTAAGGTCATCCGTGACATGTGCTGGGTTTATGTTTGGACTTATGGCTGGCAATGGTATAATATCCATCCCATTGGTCTGAAAGAAGCCCTGAGTGAGCTAGTGTTGCAGACTGGACCCAACCTTTCCACCAAATGTCATCAGAAAAGGTGTGAGAAATGAAAAACTTCTTTTTTGCATTTTTACCACTTTTTATTGACCCTGTCTGTACCGGTACAGACAACCTATGGACCGGTTTTTTGGAACTGGGGTTGGTCCGGTACTGAAGGGGTAGTGTTACTGGTCCTGAGCAATCTGGTTTGCAATCAAGAGTGAGCCCTGCAACTTGCTCACTGGTCATGCAGCTTGCAGCACACCTATGGCTCATTTTTTATACTCAGATGGCAGTCTCGGCATGGTGTTTCTTCAATAAATGGGGATTCTCTGATCATTTGAGCTTGTTTTTCTTCCTTCAAAGCATTAAAAGAGACAGGCCTCCAGTTTTCAGATTTTTCAAACAATTTGTTATGTCTCCATAGACCAAATTAGTGCTTTACACATTTTGACCACTGCTCGTGTTCCGCTTGAATGATTTTATGCAAACAGAATTTTTATTGACTCTCTGGACAAATATACAAATTCTAATGTCAGTTTTACAGTGGTAATCGTTATATTCCAGAAGTTAACAGTATGTTGAAAAGGGGACGTTTCTTTTTGTGCTCAGTGTACATTGGTGACCATGACATTGTAATCCATTGATCTCCTCAATGGGACTGACTCTGGCTGTTTCAGTGAGAGTTTCTGTTTGTGTTTCACACATTTTCAGTACACACATTCTCAAAGTCGAATGTCATGCATTGAGATGATTGAGATCAGAATGATGATCCACATAATGAGTATTTCTACAGAAAACAAAACAAACACATGCAAGCAACATTTTCTCCGAGCAGGGCTCTGACAATGGGCTACCGATCGCTGATACCCCGGTTTGATCCCTCCTATGATTCTCTCATGAATGTTGGCCACATCGCTGGATCATCCTCCATACCTGCTTAAAGAAAAAAACAACATTGATATCAATGTTATTTTCAGAAGTGGTTCAATGTTGTTCCGTCGGTTTCCCTGTTGAAAATTCTTAAAAAATTTGCCCTGGATCATCGAACATGTATCTTATGCAAACTCTCTATTGTAGTACTCTAATTAGTGAATAATTTTTGGGGAGATGCTGTCATCTTTCAGTGCGGGTTGTAGGATTTGCAAATTCCAGGACACTTGGTTCCGAAATTTTTGAAAGGCCCATTTATGATTACAGTTTCTGAAACCCTTGGAATGAGTGTGAACCTTTAAGGTGACTGTTAATTTAAGAGTTGGGCTAATAAAAAGAGTTTTGAGGAAAAAATGATGTCACAAGGTTTTTTTTTTCACTTTTCCCAATGGAATACATGCCCCAGAAAACCTCACGTTCAGTGTTGGTGTCTTCAAACATGAAATCATCTGTAAATATATGCAACAACTAATGGGTTTGGCAATTGACCTTCTTACAACTCCCAATTTATCACACATTCTTTTAATGAATACATGGCTTTACTCATGTTTGGATCTCCGCTGTCAATGCAATTCCAAACCAAGGTGTTCGTGAAATAGATATTTTGTGCGATGTTTTGATCAGCGAAGGGCTTGTTATTCATTTTGACATTTCAACTGCAACATGTCTCGCCTGCAACCAGAATAGATCAATCAAATGCGTTTTCAAATAAGAAATCGTTTCAAGAGTTCCCATTGACACTTCAGGTGCCAACGATTACAAAAGTCTTCTTATCTTTCTGAGTCTCTGACATTTAACTCCAGCTTTATCCAGGTGTTCTTTGGTCTTTTTGTTATATCAAAAATCATACTTCTGTAAGAATTCTTTAGAAAAATGTTTTAAATTTGCTTCTTTATTTCACCACACCTGTGAAAGATTTCAGATCTTACAGGTAGCTATTTCAAGCAGAGATCTAAAGTACTTTGATACAAGTGGCAATGGATGAATGACCTAGGATTTACGTCCTGCATTTTGGCCACTTTTTAAGCTACTTAGGACAGGAGGAGGACATGGCAATGAGGCCAAGGATGATTGAAACAGCCATCCAACATGGGTCCAGCGATTAGCAGCCGGAGCTGCAGCTGGCTACTCCTGAGATACACTGTAACTCCCTCCCCTACATGAGTGCATGTGGTAAAGAAACATCGAAGTGATGTGGCACAATTATAATTATCCAAGCTACATGCATAGTAGACTTACATCGGCTATCAAGAAAATCTCAAAAATAGCATCTTACTCAGTAAAATTTGAAATTTTTAGTCAGCTTAAATGATTGAGTGAGATGGGTGCACGGTTCCCTTGAGCTAACATAGCTAAAGAGTGTTGTTTTAAGTAACATTATGATGATCTGTCAGTTGTCATATATTTTAAAAAACAAGAAGCTGTGTTATAGTGGAGCAGCAGAGGAGGGTATTCCTTGAGGCAAGTGATCACCGGAGTAGAACACGAAGTGTCATACACCAAAATTTTCCCCAGAATTTCTACTTTCAGGAATTGACTTTGAAAATTTATGAAATTTATGGCGAAACCTACGGCAACTGTTTCCATGGCAACAAGTCTATCAGTTCAGAGAAGCTTATATACAACATATAATAAAGATGTGGTCTGATTAATCAAACTCTGTGAATCAATTCAACCATGCATTATGGTACCACTTGGTGTGGGTCACATGTTAGGAAAATATATTTAGTTTAGGTTGTAATTCCGTTGCCATGGTGACCTTTGAATCATAACAAATGTGTGCAAAATTCAATATATCAGGATGCAATATTTTGTATCATGCAGAATTAAGATTATATAGATTAACTGTCGTGTCATATTGAAAGCCCTTGGTCTAAGCTTTCCAATGATGCCTCACACAAGTATGTAGGTAGTATACTCTTGGAGTTTTGACTGAAAATGTGGCTGAGTATCCATTGTTCGATTCATACAAAATTATGACGTTCATGCCATTGTTTCTGTTTGATCATATAACTACTTACTACAAGATATGAATTCACAACCGATTCTACCAAATATTTAACAAATATTATCAAGTTCATGTTGATGACTTCCACAATCATTTTGAACCCCTTGGTTACCATGGAAACCAACAGGTAAACAAATATGACTTTGACATCATGTTGTCTTATATTACAACTGAAATTATCTCGTCAAGTCAGTAAAATAAGCTTTATGCTTCGAATATTATTAAGCAAGGCAGGTTTGGTGGTCCAAATGTTTGAATTGGTTGTCAAGGACAAGAGACTTGTTTTTTTTTGCATAGCAACAGAAAGAACACGACCACCAAAAATGCAAATCTCAATAGTCCATGTTTGTGGGTCATTTGTATGACCGAGAGAGTGAGAGCATTTGACTGCATATTCGGTTGCTTTCTGGTCTGGAGATTTTTTTTTAAATCTGGGAAGACAACATTATGCTATACTAAATACACCACTGGGTCTACAACTGCCTAAACGGTGAAGGCAGGCAGTGAAAGTGCCCGTGCATGTCCAGATATACGTTAGTTGCAGTAAACGGATAATGAGTACTTATATTCATCTACTAGTGGTCATCATTGACCTCACAACAAGCCCTATCAAATGCATTGAAGTGAAGTGTCAATTTTATTATTGGGCAACTTGTGACCTCACTGATGAAGGCTGTGGATCGGTAAGTGACTTGTTTCAATAGCATTGAAAATATAGGGTATGATATCATTAATTGCATATGAGTAATGAAGAATAACATGGAATAGATAGGGCTATGACCTCACAAGGAACATTTCAATGCAATTGTGTAAGCACTTGACTTTCGTCTACTGTAATGAAAACTTTTACTGGATTCCATTTTCAGCAGTTTGAGATTACTGCTAATAAGATTGCTTTGGAAGTTGGAGATAAAGTGTGTTTTTTATGGTTTTATACCTCTTCAACATCTGATAAGGTGATGCCTGGAGAGTGAGTGAGTTTGTGTTAAATACAGGCCAGTGTGGGTTATTTAGAGTGATTTAATGCCTGCAGAAAGAGACACCTGCAAACGCAAACTTTTCGAATTGTGGTAACATTTTGGCCACTAGTTTAAACAAAATGTCAATTTTGAAGATAATTTATTGATATTTCACTACAACAAATAGTGAACAAATGGGGTAAAAGCAATATAAGAAAATGCAATTGGAGGAGGGAGGGGACTAGGTGGGGGAAATCGGGAAATAAATGGTAAGTGAGTGGAAACGGGGCAAGTGTGAGGAAGCAGGGACAAGTATGGGAAAGTAGGTTGAAATTTGGGTAAGCGGGGGTAAATCAGAAGGGGGGGATAAAAGAGGATAATTTATATCATGGGAATGGGAAAAGCCGGCAGCCGGCAGCGGGTGTTTCCTGTCACGAGGCCAACTAGAGTACCGACTATACAGCATGTTTCATGATCTCAAATGGTCAACAATGATGTTCAACCCAGAAATTCATCAAGTTGGGTTGTGTGCCATGCCAAAACACGTGTGCGTCACACCAAAACCTCTTTCCCACATTTCCTAGAAATCGCATGAAAACCTGGCGATGATCGCCAAAAAGATGCAATTTGAAACTTTTGTAAAGGAACCACAACGGTGCAGATGGTTTTGGGGACAATGCGACATGTGGCGTCAAAAAACCCTGAGCGCTGTTGGTTTTTCTGTTAAATTCACAAGAGTGAGCCAAATTTGTGCAGCGCAACAATGATAATCCTGTGACACTATTGGCCTTGATGCGTATAAGTGAATATGAAACAATGATAAAGGCAGGAGCAGAGATTAGACCTGCTCAGATCGACGCACCACCATGGCATCACCCCTGGTTCCTCGGTGTATCAGCCTCCTTAATCAACACATCTTAGTTTAGGAATGCGCCAATGCCTCAGATTATGCTTCGAATGTTGGAAAATATGTCCATTGCAGCATTGCAGTATAAATACCATCAGCGCCATAATCACAAACCATGAATGTCAACAAAATTAGCATCAGCATGCTGAAAACCAACCCAGGTACCATGTCACAGGTTTAGTCGCCGATAACTTCGTAAAGTTTTGGGTTCTTGGAATTTTTGCTCTGTGATGCCTAAAGCCTTGTCACGAGAACTTTCAAAACATTAGTTTTTTAAACTGTGTAAAAACGTGTTCATATGAACTGATACTGCAACAAAAACCTTTTAAGAACATCAAATTGACCTTAACAACGGTTTCCCTTAATATGTATGGGGGAGTGTCAGTTACGTGGTACAGTGCGGGGTTGCGATTTGCTCTGTCCAGGTCCCGATCAAACTCTTGCCTATGTTTGATGGTTTAAACCATCCTTTGCTCATTGCTGTGTCCTCTTCCTGTCCTAATAATTAAGCCTGGCAGTGCATAAATAAATACAGGGATGTAAAGCCCCAATCATCCTGTCAGCTCTTCTTAATATGGAAGTTTTTGGACAAAAATTAATTGTCATTCTTGAATTTGTTGCTTTACTAAATCTCTAGAAACTGCAAACACTTACAGCTCTTGCACTTCCTGTGTATGAATCACCGTTCCTCGGTGTATGATGTTAAAGCTAGATGCTCCATTGCCAGACTCCATTGCCTAGCAATGAAGCATATATGCAAATTTTCTGCTAAACTGTCATAGCCCAATCTGGCCAATAGCATTCCTTATGGAGTCAATATGGACAACCTCATCACAGCCTTGCAATTATGTCTTGGCCAGACTGGCCAATAATGCCACCACAACAGCTCAGGTTCTTAGTTGGGCCTGGAAGGGGTGTTTGCCAGGAAGGGGTGTTTTTTTTTATTAGGTCATACTTAAAGTGTCTGAAGTGTTTAAGATGAGCATTTTTTGGTGAATGAGAAAATCCCTTTTTGTTGTAAAGCCAGGAACAGTTACTGAGTCAGTCACCTTTGGTCAGCTCACTTGAAGAATTTGTGGCTCACTTTTTCAGCTAGCTGAATTTTGTCGGCTGCAACTTGAGCTGACTTAATTCAGCTGACTTTTGTGTTTTTTTCATGAAACATTAAAGAATTATATAAATATATACTATAAAACCATTTAAACTCTCCTGAATATCAAAGAGCATGAAGTGCAGTCAGACAAGAACCACAAATTACAATCATGAGACATAAAAGCAGCCGTAGACCTTCTCTGACCCTTCTAATTGCAATTATCTATGTTCAATTTATTCTGACCCATTTGTCATCTGGAGATAAAGGCTTTAAGTGGCTTCAAGCTGAATTTTCTGTTAAGCTGATTTGAAGCAAAGTCAGCTGCTGGACTGATTACAGCGAAACACTTTGATATAGAATTAAAGTGGACTGTGGCACTGTGAAAATGGCACTTTGTGTGTCATCATGCTGATGATTTGCAGGATCAAACCCAATACTTTCAATGTTAATTTGATTGAAGGAGACTTATCCCACTTGTTGGTGACAGCCAAACGAAAGGATTATGCATCTGATTTTCACTCTAAAATTTGTTATGAGAAGTCAAATGGTGTACTCTTGATCATGACTAATCAAACAGCCTCTACGTTTCCCATGTTTAAAGTAGAGAAGATGACACTTCATCGGCTATCATGAGTCACAGAGTGCCATTTTCACAGTACCACAGTCCACTTTAATTCTATATCAAGTGTTTCGCTGTAATCTCAACTCACTTCAGCTGGAAGGAAAGGTAGCTCGCGGTGGCTCCAAAAGTCAACGGTTTCGCTCCCTAGTTTGATGCGATACAACAGTAGGTGTTAGTATTGCAATCAAGGAAACCCCTATTTTGATGCGCTACATGACTTGACTTGTACGGTGTTCAGCAGCTTAAACATTTTTCCTTTAATGCCAGCCATATTGGCTTGATTTGAATATCTCAAAACAGAATGTTCGAAGAGGTTTCATTCATGCATATTAAAAATTTTGGACTCAGCAACCAGGAATAACCTCTATTTTGATGTATTACTCACCTCTGTAGTGTTACTGTGAGCAACTCAGTCCAATTTTCTTGTCATGGCCGTCATTTTGGCTGCCATGTTGATTTTATCCTGACCAGCCATGGCCTGAGATATCTACCATGATGATCTTAAAGACCAGACAATACAGTAACAGAATAGCTTATAATGTTGAACGCTCTTCCTCCCTCGGTTACAGAAATCACCTCCATGCAGGGCATGGACAAGTAAGATTTTCACTTGAATTTAAGAGGTTGTAATCTTCTGTTGCTATGCAAAACAACAAGTCTCTTGTCCTTAACAACCAATTCAAATATTTGGACCACCAAACCTGCCTTGCTTAATTATATTCGAAGCACAAAGCTGATTTTACTGACTTGACGAGATAATTTCAGTTGTAATATAAGACAATATGATGTCAAAGTCATATTTGTTTACCTGTTGGTTTCCATGGTAACCAAGGGGTTCAAAACGATTGTGGAAGTCAATAACATAAACTTGATAATATTTGTTAAATATTTGGTAGAATCGGTTGTGAATTCATATCTTGTAGTAAGTAGTTATATGATCAAACAGAAACAATGGCATGAACGTCATATTTTTGTATGAATCGAACAATGGATACTCAGCCACATTTTCAGTCAAAACTCCAAGAGTATACTACCTACATACTTGTGTGAGGCATCATTGGAAAGCTTAGACCAAGGGCTTTCAATATGACACGACAGTTAATCTATATAATCTTAATTCTGCATGATACAAAATATTGCATCCTGATATATTGAATTTTGCACACATTTGTTATGATTCAAAGGTCACCATGGCAACGGAATTACAACCTAAACTAAATATACTTTCGTAATATGTGACCCACACCAAGTGGTACCATAATGCATGGTTGAATTTATTCACAGAGTTTAATTAATCAGACAACATATTTGTTATATGGTGTACATAACCTCCTCTGAATTGATGGACTTGTTGCCATGGAAACAGTTGCTGTTGGTTTTGCCATAAGTTTCATAAATTTTCAAAGTCAATTCCTGAAAGTAGAAATTCTGGGGAAAATTTTGGTGTATGACACTTCGTGTTCTACTCCGGTGATCACTATCTCCTCAAATATTGCACTTTTTGGCCTTCTGCTGCTCCACTATTAGCTCAAAGGAATTGTGCAACCATCTCACTCAATCATTCAAGCTGACTCAAAATGTCAAATTTTACAGTAAGTGTAAGATGATATTTTTGAGATTTTCTTGATATAAGTCCCACACTGAAAACTTTTTTGACCTAGAAGTCAAATGACCAAGAAGTTAGTCAAATAGGTTAGTCAGTTTGACCTAGAATTCAATTTTTTACTGTGTAATTTCTACACATTTATAGTGAATGAAATGCCAAATGATCTGAAGCAGCTGCATGGCCTATACTTGGTAATATTTAGACTCCAGTGAATAACTCTAGCTTCTCTTGGGCTAAAAAGTTAAAATCAAGCAAGCGGTGGCATCAGAGCATCATTCCTGCTTCAATGTCTATCACAACTAATAAGACATCACAAACAGGGAGAGGGAGGCCAGATTTCAAACAAGTCGAGATAGTTGTCATAAATAATGGATGGCAGCTTGGGAGGATGAAATTGCGATCCTTCAATCTCACTCCAGCTCAACAATGGAAAGCCAATGATGACAGATCTTTCATGACACTATTTATCTCCCATTACCCTTTTGGATAGACCAAAGGTCTTTGAGAATACAAGAAGACCCCGGTTTGTTAATACCAGATTCTTGGTAGGCTCTTAGTATTGATTTATCTTCGAAGACCATCTCAAGATACATGTATGTTCTGTTTGTGAAGAAAATGTGTACACTGATATGCACTGTATCAGTCTGGAACGGACTGCTTCTTTCTACCCAACTCCCCTGGGGGAGGGGGGCATTTGATATCCAGGGGAGGCGGAATGAATATTCAGAGAGTTTGTACATTTGAAAGGAATAATTACTGGCCGCCTCGGATGCCCCCCTTGGGATCGATTTGAATTTTTAGTACCCCCTCACAGACATAAAAAGCAATACACATATAGTTATACAATTTGTATGCACACCTTGGATGATTGCTATGCACACCTTGGATGATTGCTTGTAGAGATTCGCTGACTTTTGCGCGTGTTTTATGATGTTTTTCTTATTTTCAAATTTCATACCTGCATCATCCTTCAAAATAAACAGTGGTGCAAAGACTCAATTCTGCTGCTTAAAAGATTCCCATTGAATCTAACATTGTCTTTGACACCCCCACATTAAAAACTAAATTGAAAACGCCAAAAGCAATATCAGATATTATTACAAATTGAATGATTTAATTTATTTCGAGCTTAATCACCTTGGCTACTTCAGTTTTCTAGGAATATAACTGATGTAACAAAATATGTGATTTTGTAGAAAATCATCTATTATCTCTTTTGTCAGAGAGAACAGTCAGAATTCTTATTACTTTCATCATGTTCATTCACCTTGTTGTATTATACATATTACATATATATCTGCATCCTTTTTACACGGCAATGCATATACAAATAATGTCTCGTAAATGCATGTGTCAATCTTATTAGTTGTTCAGGTCCTTGCATTGTTAACAAGTATTATTGGACATTACAAAAGAAAACAACACGCATGCTGCATATTCAGATAATTTTACACCGAGGTTTGCAGAAATCAGCATTGGGACAAGCAAAAAAAGGGTGCCTTCAAAGAAAAAATCATCGTCAAAAATATTATGAACAACAAATTTAACAGCTAAAGTTTATTGCTTAGGCCCTGCTCACGATCACCAACTGAACTTTTTTAAAGGAAACGTTAATTATTCATTTAATGACATCAGTAACCTGAGGTCAGGAAAAGGACAGTTTCTGTTGAATGATCCACAAAGTCTTTGCACCTTGACAAGTTGCCTTAATCTGCTGAGCAAAGCACAAAAACATCCGTCTAAATTTGGATACCCCGCTTCCCCACCCTCAATTAGTCCGGTATCCCAATGTGCCTGGTTCCCCCAATTATAAAATATCTAGTGAGAGAAACTGTTTGCAGACTGCAGAGTTTACAGCTGTTCCCAGCTATATACAATATTATACATGTATATCTAACTCAATAAATGTTGATTATTGTTAGACGTAATTCAAAATCTACCTCTACATTGACCAAATCGTGTATTTTAGAAATTCTGAAACACAGTATAATCCAGGCACCCAAACGGGAACAATATTGTAGAAGTTTTTATAAATCTGATATGACCAAAACACCTAACGAAGATAGATTGCTTTTCCTTGTTTTTGTAATAAATTTTTTCAAGGTTTTGACCGTGGCTACGATATGTAACATGTGGATGACAGGAAGCTCAACTACTGCTTGACGACACAAATCTTATAGATTTAGTGACCTCAGAACAAAACGCATGTTTAGGCATGTATATATGGAAACTAATGCGTGAAACACATTGAAGATCTTCGGTTCGATTGTCTCCAGTGGTAGATTAGATTGGCATCTGTGAAAAATACTCTTTCCGGATATCATTATGCATGATGAACCCTCTTTTGAGCTTATCACATCTTAGGGACCAAACAGATAATCTTTAGGGGGGGCTATGACCTTTCGGTGAAAAAAAAAGTTTGTCACCCACTACTGAAAAAGAAGATTGTTCAGCACATGAAAAAAAAAGGTTGTTTCCACCTGTAGCTAGGGTACCGTAATGTTAAGATTGCAATAAAAAAGCTTGTCGTGCATCCGCATGAAAAAAAAATTGTTCGTTGACATGTCTCATACAAAAAAGAAAAGTTCGTCCTGGGGGTAAAGTCCATAGCCCCCCAATTATCATCTGGTCATCCCCTAATATAGCAATTCTTAAAATGCTATGAAGAAAACTGTTGTTCATTAGCACAAGATAGCATTTTTTCAAAATGTCCTCAGTAAGGAGAAGAGGATGCATGCCATTAGGGATAACCTTTGAAAATATGGGTTATCAGGGGGGTGGGTGTTTGTATTTGGAGTTTTCTGTAGGAAATTATCTATTTTTCTGAGGGAAATCACCGATTTTTTGTGTGGAAAATGTCTATTTCGCATTAACAGTTAATAATTCTTTATTTTGAGTGTGCGGTATCCCAAGTATTCATTTGTAAATCAAGCAAAACAATACCTCCCCTCTCCAGAATTTATTTATTTCAAGACTTCCAATACAAGAAAGTTATTTTTAAAAAACAAAAACACGCACCAGGCCCCTCTATCTGGATATATACACAATGTAAAATGGTCAAGACCCTAGCGCGTGCCACAGTGGAGCTCTCTATCTTGATAATTGCCTTTGTTTGAGATTCTTTTGGAAAACCAATGACTTTTTTTTTCTGACAGCTGGAATTATCTATGAGTTCTAAGCTCCTTTTCAAAACAGGAAGTACTCTGCACAATCAGTCAATTTACAGTGTACCTAAATTATTCAGATTTGCAATTTGTGATAAGAATGATATTACTCTTTCAATAACTCTTGTATGCATGAGACTTTTATTGTACGGGATTTATTCTGCATACTCTTGGTACTAACACAGTATTATATTCACGTCAGCGAACTTAGTGCATCAGCCAACTTAGTGCCACAACAGCTCATAAATTTTGAGTCTGTCAGCAGTGGACTGAGAATGAAGGACAGCCTGTACCTGCGATGGAGTTGGTCCCCGATCCACCAGTTAGTCTCGATAAAGCAAACATACTTGAATTTCTCCGACAGTGTCACTACAATGTCTGAATAATTCCATTTGGTGCTTAACTATCCTATTCTGTTATGAAAACTTTATTTTCACACTCATTTGTGTCGACTGCTTAAAAAGAGAATTTTTGGGTTCTAGGTGTCACCCCTAGCATAGAATTGTGCTTGCAGTTTTCAGCAGCTGTTCAAAGTTCAATTGAGGTATGAATTAAGTTGACAAAGAATTGACAGAAACGTTGTTTTAAAATAACGAACCATCAAAATAACGAACTCTGCTACATGCCTATAGGCTAACCATGTATGGTATGGCAGTATCGACTCAATGCACAGAATGAGTATGTTCAATCAGACTGTAAGAAAACAAAGAGCCAATCAGACATCAACACTGCCGCCTTTAAAAGCTGGAATAAAAACTAATTATCTGCGCTTCAATGCCCTGGGCTATAATCTTCTTTCTTGGCACGGAAATTGTACCGTAATTAAAAACTCCCTTAAAAGGCAGCCTAGATTAGATTTATCAAGCCCTTGTTAGCTCTGACATAATATTCCATGATGCTTTTGGGGTTCCCTAGCACAATTTTGCAATGCTTTATCTCTGAATGCTTTCACTGTTTGGATTATCGTCTGATGATTTTATTTTATAGTACGGAGAGTATGTGGGTGATAAGTATAGGTTATTCACCACGGGAGAGCGGATAAATATGTGATTTATCACCCGAGAGCTTCGATCAACCCAAGCCCCAAAGTGTGATAAACACATATTCCCTATCCCATGGTGAATAACCGACTTATACCATGAGACAAACAGTCAAACATGAGACGAAAAGCACAAAGAAAGGCTTCATGTTCTTCTAACTTCTTGAAATAGGACGAGGAGGTCAACTACTAGCCGGTTTGTGAAAAGAATAATCAATACTATCTCTCAGCCTTTTGTATCAAAAGGAAAGCTGCCAGACCTTATAGAACCAAATTGAATGCGAGTTGTTAACCTGCTCCTGCTATACAATTGAGAAACATCCTGTTCTAATTATTTTGGCTGCATCTGCCTTTGGCAAATGAAGTTGTGACCTGAGTTACAAAAACATTCATTCACTGCAAGAAATTCAATGAATTTTATCCAATTCGCTGACAGCCAAGAATGCAGCCAAATTTCGACCATGCAGGGCCTTACCTGTTTGATCCATCCTCACATCTCACTGAAGTCTTGTGAAAGCCAACCCTGATCTCATCTTCCCATTTTTCATGAAGAAATAACAGCTTGAGACCATTCAAAGCGCTTGAATGCATGTTTAATTGTTGTCTGTTAATTGTTTCAATATTTTCTTAGTAGAAAAGCACAAACATTTATTTAAATAACGCCGGAAAAAAGACCTAAAGGGATTAAAGTGTTTCAGAAATTTATAGTGCGTGTTATAGCAGGGTGAGTGTTTACAAGCCCAACTTTGCACCAGAGTTGTTGTGGTATAATTGGCCAGTTTGGCCATGACATAATTGTAAGGCTATATACAGTGCCGCCTGTAAGTAAGTGAAACGCATGACATTGTGCCATTGCATCAATGCTAAACATCCTCAGCCAAACTGCTTGTGGAGGCATGAATTCTCATCGGATGAAAGTGAAACAAAGTTGGTCATAAAGGCCGATGTGTGAGGCAAGTGGGATAAAAATAGCAGCCCATTTTCTTCGCTGTAGTTGGAGTTAGGTATGGGTCAAAGTCTTTGATAAGTAAGTGAACCACCCTTCCCTATGTTTTAACATTGGGCTTGCGTTTCACTTACTTATCAAAGACTTTGACCCATACCTAACTCCAACTACAGCAAAGAAAATGGGCTGCTATTTTTATCCCACATGCCTCACATATCGGCCTTTATGACCCAAAATGTTTTCCTCTCATCGGATGAGAATTCGTCCTTCCAGAAGCACTTTGGTTAAGGATGTTTAACATTGATGCAATGGCACAATATCATGCGTTTCACTTACTTACAGGCGGCACTGTAATAATAATGAAGTTGTCCATAAGGTCTGCCATTGGCCAGTTTGACCTACATATGTTATCACAGCTTTTACAAAATTTAAAGATTGTGCTTCAATGATAAGCAATGAAGTCCTGAGCTGACATCATGACATGTTCTGAACTGACATCATGACATATCTACACTGAAACAAAAAGTGATGTCTTTATAGCAATTGCGAGAGCTGTAAAAATAAAACAGAACAAGTAAGTACAGAAAAACAGAGGCCTCTTTTCAGCATGTTCTCCAGTTTCGAACCTGTCAAGTGTTTCAATTTACTCGTGAAGCCCTGAACATAAGAACAACATGTCACTTCCGGCAGGAAGATCCCAAATCCAAATGCATTGTGTCATCTGAGACAAAAGTTAACGAGATCCTCAAGGTAGTAACCACTTTCTGGGGTCTGAGGGGCGGGGGGGCCATGAAATGGGGCAAATAGACGGGGCTCCGCGGCACTTCCTATCTGTTCATGTTAATTTGGGCCTAACGGGGGGGGGGGGTCATGGCACCATGGCTTCCCCTAAATACGCCATTGCATTCTTCATGAATTACCATTGTCATCATGGTAACAGCACTTGTACTGAAATAATTCGGTATGACGTGACTATGGCTGTGATTGATAGGTTTTATTTTAATTAGTCTGGACTTGATTGAATAGAAAGTAACACTACTAAAGGTCGAAGAACTTTATAGAAGGTGCAGGACTATGACTTGAGAACGTCATGTAGTTTCATTCATTTGATGTCAGTCTGACGTCATTTGCGGTCTGATTCCCACTAGGATGTACCCCGAACAAAAGGCACAACATCAGCATGTTTTGTACAGGAACAAATTGAGAAGTTACAATAAGAGTTTGAATTCTACGTCTCATCAGCGCCTGAGTGGGCTATTTAGAGTTATAACAAGAGCAGTACATATTATGCAACACTCTAAAAAAAAACAGCCTCCAAAAAACCCTGTTTGGTTTTTGAACTTGTCCTGCATATTAAACCAGCTAGGGTTTGTGGAAATACCAGATTGTTTGGTTTTAACAAAAACCAACTAAAACTGGTTTCTTCATAAACCAAACAGATAGGGGGCTGTTTGGATATCTGAAATATCAGCAGTGGTAGTATGTTATCTCATACAAAATTGGTCCAGTGTTGATGGCTGGCCTGATTAGCCTATCAAGTGCGGATGCATGGATGTATGATTGAGGCTTTACATGAAGTATTTATGCACATGGTAGGCTAATCAGGACAGGAGGACACAGAAATCAGCGATGCATGATCGAAACAGCGGTCCAACATAGGCCATGTGTAGTGCGGAAATACAGGATGCAAAATCATTGATTCCACCTACCGGGGGGGGGGAGGGGTAATTTATATCTGGGGGGGGGGAGGATATCAGTGGGGGGAGGGAGGTTCTTTGATTTTTGTTTATATCTGCAAAGAGAAAAGACAAATTGCAACAGTGAAACAGAACAGTTATAGAGTACAATAAAAACACAGGGCAGAAAGAGTGAAGCTATGCACCCAGCAAGCACTGGAGATAGCTCTAAAAAATCAGTAGACTTTTCTTCCTTGTTTTACCAAGCAGTCTACAGTCCATTTACAGACTACCAAGATAACAAAATGTGCTTACCTCACAGAGAAATGCCACTGCAAAGCTATATTACCAATGGGATATTCCCTGAACATTTGCCGGTGATTGACTGTAGTTTGGTCTTAAATCATTCTCATGTTGGAGTTGTTGGGTGTGGTGATACTTCTACGAAATGTTTAGCCTACTTAATCTTCCACATGTTACAAGATGTTGATTAATGATTTCTTGCAAATATGTATCTACAATTTTGTAACCCAATCATCTAATCAACATGCCGGTGCATCAAACATGGTCTTCTATTATTACAAAGTTACAAGCTAAATTTGAATACCATAGTTATAGATGGCACCACTTGACTCACCATTGCTCATTCATGATTATTTGACAAACATGAGACTCAATCTACTTTCAAAATCAACTGTGATGACTGTAAGCTGGGACAAAAAACACATTTTGAGATGATGCACTGTTTGTTACAGCTTAGTTATGCTTTCAGTGTTGATAGGCTCAAATGATTCCTTGCTGTGTTTTTATTGATAACTTGTTCCTTGTTCAATATTTGAACTTCTGTTTGCCAAATGCATGCCAGTATAGATGGTGTTACGTGTGGTACAGAAGGAGGCTTTGTTCTCTGGGGAGCTGGCCTGTCTCAGCAAGTACAGTATCAAAGTTGTCTATGAGGTCCATAAAGTTCCTTATACATTGAAACTAGTACTAGGTTATCAAATATCACAAGATAAATTAAAAGCCATTGTCCCTAAGCAAATTATTTGTGCATGGTAATCTGGTTGATCATCCACAAATGTTGTCACCTTGACACATGGACCAATATTTATAATGGCATGAAAAAACTCTAATACCGGGGTAAACTCATACCTACAAGTGGTCTTGGTTTTTTGAAAAACCATTTTACCTGAGGAGGAGACCAATTCCGAAGACAAAAACCAAAAATGACCTGATAAACCAAATTTCAATGCAAAAACCACCATGGTTGTCTCATAAAACCACTTGATATTTTAAAAAACCACTCTTGTCCTAAATTTTTTAGAGTGAAGGCATCCAGGGGGTCGTAAGTTGTCAAAGAACATCCTCTTCATTATGGTTAATTTTGGTAAATGTATCCAGAAATGAAATCCCATTGGAAAATAATCCCTCTTGTCACTGCATTAAGTTCTCCTCCGCTACAACTATAATTACTTCCGGAAATTGGATTGAATGGCATATCCATTATTCAGAAAAACACCTTGCTGTGAAATTTTTAAGAAGTGCAACAAATCTTAGTGGAAGGCTAATGCAACGCTGAAGTATATTTTCTATTGAATGGAAATTACTCTCTGAAAATAATTCTCAATACCGAAATATGCTTATTAATTTCAAAACATATTTCAAAACATACTCCAAGATCCTCCAAAAGCTATTTGTTCTGCAAAGGAACACTATTTTTATTGATATTGTTTCTCAAAATATAAACGTGACAGGAAAAAAACATGGTCAATTATCAATAATATAATGGGTAATGACGTCTATAATGAACAAATCAAAAAATCTAAATGACTACCCTTAGGAATTTTCTAGATACTAATCTTCTGTAGTCTGATCTAAATAAAGTTTCCAGCCTGAGAATATTTTTCTTAAAGGTCTTTAAAGATGGTTTTATACAACACAAAAACAGGTACAAATTATGATTGGGACTAACGTGATCAAATTTGAAAAACACACTCAAGCACAGGTAATAAATAAGGACTCCATTTTACGTAAGATCTCAAAATGAACAATTCACCGACTGCGACATTCATTTTCATAAACAATACTCATATTTCCAATTAATCATATGTTGTATCTAGGCCTACATAAAAATGAGAAGAAAATACATGAATGTGAGTCTGAGCCTTATTCACAATTCTCTGATGACATGTGCCATATCGTCATCAAATCTCTTTAGGCAATTATGATTGGGGTAATGCTACACTTGTCCCATATGTAGTGTCTAATTTTTTTTTGGAATTGCTCCCATGTTAAATCAAACATCACTCATATTTCCAATTAACTTACTTTTTCACCTGTCAACTTACTGCCCATTAATTTATATCACACAACGCTCCTGAATAAAATGCAAGATTTTCAAAATATACCGAAAAAGTTACGAACATAGTATGAAAGTAGAAGATGTCAGCTTCGCATCGATGTGAAAAGTAAAATACTCTTTTGGGAAAATTTTGAGATTTTTGCATTTTAATAAATGATTTTGTCACACCCCTTTATCACTCAGTGTCACCCAATAAATCACCTTACAATTTAATCATGGAGTGAACTTGTAGCTTTACATTTTTGATATGACATTTCATTGAAATAGAGCTAAAGAAATCATTTAAATGGCATTTATGAGATATATATTGAATGGAGTGTGTTGCAAACTCTTGTGATCATATTTTTTGGTAAAAGTGAATCTCACTGCCTTCTAACTTCCTGGTATGACAGCCTATATAGCGGTCAATTTTGGCCTTAGATGGGTCTCCCTCATAATGATTAATGTATTATTTGTAGCTTTTTAAAATAGGTATGCTAAATTATGTATGATTCGTTATGTAAATAAACTTCAACGTCTGTCTGTCTGTCTATACTATATGAATTGAAATGCATGCTGGAACGGCAAAGATTGTTCAATAATTGGGATGATTGATGTTCTTGATTTGGTAGCTGTTGAAGAGTTTGTCAAATTTTGAGTGACAACTGTCGACAACCTGCTCAGAAAAGAGACCCAGTGCCTTCTTCATCTGTTCAATTAACTGCGGCACATGACGGAGCTAGAAGGGTATGAACTTTAGTAGTGAAAGATATCCCTTATTCATGGTATGCATCGAGAATTGGGACAAAAGCAGTGTGGAACTTCATGCAGTGTTGAGGTAGCATTTTGCTAAGCATTTCAAGGTTTGCAAAGAGCTTGTTGCACAAATTACACTCAAATGTACCTCCATGGTGCTGCTACTTTTGGATGTAAAGAACCTCGGGCCAGTGATAAAGATTTGGGAAGAGTTTCTTCAATTCAGAATAGATTTTAATTCACAATCCCCAACTTAATATGCAGTGCAGGAGGAGGAACTACAGCAAGAACAGGGGTTGATGGCTCAAATTTGGCCTTCAACACTGGTTCATTTGAAAAACAGTTGTAATACTGTGGTTTTTCTACCACTTTCATTTTACATTTACTAGTAGTTTTCAAAGTAAAATTGCTTAATAAAAAGGTCTGAATCGCATTTATGCCAGTGGAACTTGATAATCTTGACACCTTCCTGTAAGAAATAACACAAACTTTTTTTCCGAGCATCGGAATGATCTATCTTAATGCCAAAACCAACTAAGTTCTTAAAATTAGATGAAACTGAGAAGTGTGCTATGAAGCCCAGATTACAGATGAATTCCAACTTGGAACTCGAATGCAAACTTGAATTCTCACACAGATGAAATACTAAGTAAATTGAATCATCCACAAAGTCAGGCAAGAGAGAAATGGAAACAGTGTTGGCTGCTTCAAAGCTTAAAGCACCAGGAAAATACATGGATATGACCTATACTATTAATGCAATTTTTGGCCAAAATAACGATTATCACATCTAGAATAGATATCACAGTTCTAGCTGGATTTTCTTGTGTACAATTGTCTAAAACTATACATAGTTTAATATCAAAATGCCAATAAACATAAAATGTGATAAGCAAATGTAATGATGGTCATTTTCCTCCAAAACACATTTTCTGTTGGATGTAAATGATTTATACGATACTATATGTTATCTACAGTTATATCTTATAAATAAATTGTTACTTGCAAAATTCCTGTGATAATGGTCAGAAATGGAATGTGATAAACAAAAAATTTAATACTCAAATATCTTTAAAATTTTCCCAACAGAATATTTTACTTTTTACATCGATACGAAGCTGAGATCTTCTACTTTCACATTGAGATCGTAACTTTTCCGGTATAGTTTGAAAATCTTGCTTTTTATTCAGGAGCACTGTGATCATATTGAATGGTGTCCACTGCCCAAGGCCCTTTTCTGTGACATCTTGAGTCATGATACTGATGATTTGTCCAGATCACAGTTTGAAAATCACTTCCTGGAATTCATCGCTATGTGTGGATTACTGACAAGCGAAAAAAAAAAAAAATCTGATGCTAAACTAAAAAATCTGAAATCAGTTAAATGATGCATGAGAAGCTCTTCACTCGATCATTACTTATATCAAACACCCTGTAAGGCTACCATGATGTATGTAAGATCGACATATATACCTGGCATTTGATGTACGTTGTCTGTTTCTTTACATTATTCCAAAAGTATTTATTTGACTTCTAAAGAAGAAATATATAATATGTTTATTTTGACATCAATAACAATTTAGGATACAATTGCATGAATATCATAGCAAAAACAGGTATAGTATATAAACGGTTCAACAAAAATAAGTCCCCCTTTACACAAACGTGAATATCTCAAAGAGCTCTTCTCCGATTTCTGTGAAAGTAGGCCAGTTTGTAGGCCTGCATGTTGATGGTGTGCTTGTATATTTGTAGCTCTATTGCTTAATTTTTTATTGAGCCAGCAGACCCCGAGTGCACGTACCCCTATTTTCAAAAATACGAAGTTTCAGATTTTCCAAAAGAAATTTTACCAAAAGGTGTTTAAACTTCACTCAAATTATTTGTTATTGCATCCAAGGAACCTTAACTGTAAAACTGTTACAAAAGAAGTTCCCAGCAGTCTTCTCAATACCATTGAGAAACAAATTTTCTCCAGACTCATGATTCAGTTTATCCAGCTGGTGGCTCCCTCGCATGGTGAAATTGTTCATATCCATTGGAAAAGCCTGGGATTTTTGAAAACAGGGGTAGGCTCACTCGAAGGCTGCTGGCTCAGCCAGGAATAATGCCAATGAGCTATAAATACACACAAGTAAGGTCGATATGCGAGGCTATAATTCAGCCAACTGTCATAAAAATCAGCGATGGAATCTTTGAGATGTTCAAGTTTATCCGAAGGGGGACTTATTTTTGTTGAACTGTTTATTTCAGTTATTGTTGTCTGGAGGAGAGTTTGAAACTCCAAGGAGTTGTGATTACTCACCCCCTCCACCCACCACCAAGATGTAAACCAAGTTAAAACTTTAAAAATCAATGAAAAGAAAAAATATATATAATAATAATGATGATGATAAGCTAGAGCAATGAGGATGAAAATGAGGTAGTAATACTTGGTAGTGGCAGATCCAGACAGGGTGATGGGGGGGGGGGGGTTGGAACGAACGTCGTTTCGGTACTTGCGGGTAAATTTGGCCTGCGTTGGGATCATTTCGGCATTTTGCGGGCCCATGATGCTCCAAAAGTTTCTAAAAATATTATATCCATCTCAGTGGCCGGGGGGGGGGGGAGGCTCATAAGTCTAGGTTGGCCCCCTGGATCCGCCACTGTTTGGTGCACTTGCATACTCCAGAACCACAATATGTGGGAAGAAGTTAATTGCACGAAATATGATTCAAAACAACTTTTTTCAGAAATACTTGCATTTACCAGACTGAAAGAAACGTACCAATGTTTAATAAAATGTAATAATGCTATATTTATACCATTCGACACCTCTGCCCGTCAGCCATTCACAGATTCACAGAGCCAATATTTTCAAGCTATAAATCCCATGTTATTTGTTGACGACATGCTCTGCCATATTCATATATTATTTGAGTGTTTGTGTCATGGTATAAGCCGGTTATTAATCATGGATGATTAATATGTGTTTATCACATATTCCGTCTGCCAAGGTGAATTACATATACTATATAATAATGAGCTGTATTTCGTCTTTGTGTCTGGTTTATTTCTGTCTGATACTTGTTGTCAGGCATGCTCTATTTCTTTCAGAATTTGTGATTGTCAGGGCAGATTTCTCGAAAATCAGCAAAATGACTTGCACATTAGCACAAGACGGATTAGAACAGAAATAATTGATTCGTAGTTTCTCATATTTTCTCAGGGTGCTTTTTCTAAGGATAGCTGGCAGGACAAGAAAAGGTGAAATCCAAATCTTTTATTGTGTCAATCCATTAAATAAAATTATGGGTAAACATTGTTTTCTGTTAGATTGGCAGATCAGAGTAGCTAAAAATACGGCCTTGTGCTAATGTAACAACGATAGATGATGAAGGACAGAATTTTTTACGCTGATCCCACAGCAATATAAGTGGAAACACCAGCATGGTGCCAAAGCTGTATGCTCCTGGGAAAACTGGCTTCATTTTAGAAATAAATTTGATATCTAATCATGTGTTCGTTAATGTAATTTGGATAGACAAACTTTGCCTAATGTAACACAATGAAATGGACAGATGCGAAATTGCAGTTACATTAGCAACAAAAAAACAGCTACCACCCAAAGTCATGTATATAATTTGTGCGAATTTCGATGTAAAAGTTGCTAATGTAACATCAGTGTCCTGAGAGATAATGGAGTTACATTAGCAATCATCTTCATTTTTTTTCTTTTTTAAAGTAGTTTATAAATATGAAAACATTTACAAATTTATGCTTCCAAACAAGTATTTTAAATGAATTTTATCAATCAAATATCATTATATTTTGCTAGAATGTTTTCTGTTGATTCTACACAGTACCAAAGTTGGCATGTCAGATGACCAGTAAGCTTTGCCGTCCATTATGAGAGATAAAAAAAATAATTTTTCAAAACAAAGTGCTACATATTGGTGAATTCTTTTTAAACGATCTTTATTCTTTAGCTCACTGTTTTACTTTGTAATGGGTTCACATGCTTCTGACAGCGACAAATAGATAATAAAAAAAGTGGAGAAGTTTTTAATATACTCTGTGAGCACATTTTCTTGAAATCTGCCCTGATTCATGGTCAGCAATTAAGGAGGCATCCGGCACTTTCAATAATACAAAAAATATTTCAAGTATGTGATGATGGTCCTTAGAACTCCAAAAGGCCTCAAAACCGATGTGCTGGACCTTTAGGAACTATCTATAACTTGGGAATTGCAGTCTTTATTGACTATGAAAGTTATAAAGCAGTTATAGGAAAAAAAATCAACAAATGAACTTGAATAAAGCAATGTAAAAGAGCACAGATGGTATCTTGAATGAGAGATCACGAAAACAAAAAAAAGAAAAGTGATATTAATCCTACCTCATATATATATACCCGCTGGATTTGTCTAGATGTTTTCTCATGCAAGTATAATATTATCTTACTGGAATATGTCAACTAAAGACCAAAATGGTCCTTTGACTTCTGAATACTTTGTACATATATGAAGTTTCTCTATGTTGTATCAGTTTATTTATCAGGTAGATGCTGTAAGCAAAGGGACCTCGCTGTTTACTATATGGCCTGGTCGGATGGGTCAGTGAGCGGAATAATCAATGTATTCACTGCCTTTGAGAGGCAAAGGAAGGGAAGGCTGTCAGACAGACAGATAACAGGCCTTGTCTATTGAGACTCTCCACAGCACAGGAGAGCCGGGGTGGCAAATCAGCTGCATTGTGTGCCTTAGGAGATGACCATTTAGTATCCGGGGTGGGGGGGGGGTTTGTAGATCTTGGAGTTTTTTGATCTTGGAGTTTTAGAGAGTAGGCCTATAACGTAGATTTTGCAGTATATAAAAGTCAACCTCAATGGAACATCTTTCTCCTTCCTTTGTTCTTCTGCTTTTTCCTTCTCTTCCTTCCTTCTTCACACTCCTCCCTTTTCCCTCCCTTTTCCCTCCCTTTTCCTTCCCTTTTCCTTCCCTTTTCCTTCCCTTTTCCTTCCCTTTTCCTTCCCTTTTCCTTCCCTTTTCCTTCCCTTTTCCTTCCCTTTTCCTTCCCTTTTCCTTCCCTTTTCCTTCCCTTCTCCTTCCCTTTTCCTTCCCTTCTCCATTTCCTTCATTTTCCTTAATTTTCCCCAAGATTTGCTGTTAATATGGCGCTGATTTGCTCAGTCGACCTCTTCTCCTTCATTAAGAGAGCGCTATTAGGTGAAGAACTTGTTTCACTTTGGCAGGGTATCATCCACATTTTGAGGAAACATATCCACATGTCAGCAAGTGCATCTTACAATTAAAGGCCTTTTTGTGGTCCATCTCAGACAATTAAGTCTCCCAACACAGTCCTCTCATTGTATTAGGTTACTGACCATGTCTGACGATGTATAACAGGGTCACTCCATAAATAAGAAAGCTGATTGGACACTTCATATTTCAAATGCAGAAGCAGGTCTTTCTGACACATCTGTATAAATGGTTACAAAAACAAACGATGATATTAATGTCACAAGGTCAGCTTCAGATTCTGATTAAGTCATTCGAAACAGTGGCGTAACTAAAGGGTCTTGAGCGGGGTGGCACCGGGGGGGGGGGGCACGCGATTCTCTAGTTGGGGGGCACCCGTAATACTAATTGTATATTTTAGCCAAAGTTCTTGGGGGGGGGGGCAGCTGGGGGGGGTGGCACAGGTCCAATAACTATGGGGGGGCCCATAGGGATGCCACTGATTCGAAATCAGAGGAGATAGTAGATATCTACATTTCGTACAACATAATTCATCTTAGTTGGGTACTGAGAGTGGTATACTGGTATAGGCCTATGGGCATACCGCAAGAAGACTTTTTGTACAGGAGAGCGATAATACGCCTCGAGTTTCAAGATCTAGATTTTGTATCAATTTTTTCAAATAGCATAACCCAGGAACCAATGATTATTAACAGTATATCACTTTGTCAATTGCCCAAATTGTTATAAATCTTATTTTTTTCCGAGATTGCAGTGCTCACCCAATTTAGGTATGATTATACAATATAAACAATGACAATTCTTTATGAAATTGAATAATTAAATATGGTCCTGTCACATGTCTAATATGTGGGCGGACTATATTTCAGAATGTTTTGCTTACAAATTCTATCAAAACATGGTCATCTGAATGTTACCCATAATATGTCACAAAAATTGAATAAGGCGTAAGTTTGTCTGCTTACAAAGTGAATAAATTGCAAGTAACAACAAAACTAATCACTACGACATAATAATTTTGTATTAGTATTCTTGATCACTGAAAAAGATTGACATGTATATCTTTTCAGTATTTATAACTTTGGTAGACGCTAATCAAAAAAGTAACCACTATGGGCCAATTTCACCAACAGAGTTAAGCCAGGTCTCAGTCTTGGACCTGGACTTAATAGTTCAAAATCAAAACTGTAGGATAAATTTCAAGGCCTGGACTTGGCTATTTTGGTGAAATCGGTCCCATATGTCTATATACAAAGATCTCCCATTTCATTTTTACCTTCAGTGAAAGAAGTTTAAAGAAAGTATTGCAATCACTTAAGGGAAAATGTTTCTGGGTAAAAAATCAGCCCCTGCTGCATGTACATGGAGGATATTGGGTCACAAATAACCTGTTTACGCTGTAATCTAGTTTGGCCTTTTGATGGTCCGATTGATGGGTCTCTACACTTTTTTGAATATTTAATTGAGAAAAATTTTACAGATATTTGAGGGTCACAGATTGAAAAGAAACCACTCATTTAAATAGAGCATCGTTTTCAAAAATTAAAATATATCCATTTTATCAAAATTATATATCATATACTTTCAAAAACTCTGAAAAATGATTTTTTCCAACCTGTTTATTTTTTTCATTTGTTTAAGATCAACAGAGCACAGTTTCCCAGATTTCACTCATTTTCAGCTCTTCAAAAACTATGACACACCTTTCTGCCTCAATTATATTTAGGGATAATACATGTAAATGATTATTATTTTCCCTTCGCATCTTCATATAAAACTACCAACAAATCACTGACATAATTGACATCTCAATTTACAAAACTGTGAAATGAGATCCTTCCGATATAAATAATCTTGTCTTTCCATCACCTATGCTGAGTCATGATGATGGAATACCATGAACAATAATTCGCTGTTGTGAAGTAGTTCGCTCTATAGGTTCGCTGCTTTGCAACCTATATGTTTGACCGTGTAAATGGCACGTATCAAAAGACACGTGACAGCAAGTATACAGCAGACACATTGGGTGAGTTTTCTTCTGTTTGGGAATTTTCAATGAAGTTGCTTAATTCTATAGAAGTATCAGGCAATACTAAAATAAACTGCAACAGGATATTGAAATTGGGCTTGACCAAGACCATCAGATTAGAAATAAATGAGCAGTGTTTTTATTAATTAATAATTCATTGGCCAAAAGTAAAACTGCAATCAATACGTAGATGTAACTCCTTCATTTGCCTTTGAGCGGTGAAATCACTTAGTACATTAATTGATGACGGACTGCTTATAATTAACCAAGAAATATAGTACCAAAAGCGAATCATACTGAATCACGATTGCCACATTCTTCATTTGCCTACACTACTCCTACATGAGCAGAATTTTAAACACGTGTCAGGGGCACCTCATGGCAGGGTGTTATTACAATACACTTATCAGTGCAAAGTCTTGGTTCTACATCTTTTCGACACTTAGATTAGTTTTTTATGCAACTGGGAGAAAATATCTGTTATGCTGCCAGCTGGGTTGCCAGCCAGCCCGAGCGTCATCAAGCACCTCCCAGCCAGCTGATAAGAATTTTTTTCCCCAGCCAGCCACCTCAACTGCTTTCTCATTACCTGACAGCAAATTTCACTGGTTGAACCCCAAAAAGTGACTCCCAGCTGACAATTTGCCAGCTGGAAACATCCTAGCTCACAGTCTGCCAGCCAGACGGGCACCATTATTTGTATTGGCAGGGCTTTCTATCTTAAAAATTATTTTGGCTGAGAATGACTGATCTTGGGTGCATATCTTCAGAATGAAGGACTCTCGTAAACACAGCATATCTACACATCATTTCAAAGATTCTTTCATGCTCTTTTCTTTAATGTATATTCCATATAGCCTATGCCACATGGACATCTTTTGAATTTAAATTCCGAAATTCGACACACAATGTATTAATAACTACTACTTCTTGGAAAAGTTCCCTCAAATGGGGTAAATGTTTAACCAGTTGAGGACTCCTGCTCTCTCTCCCACTCATCTATCAACCCCCTGTCAGCCCCCAGAACTGGGCTTAGAGAGCTGCACTTACCATAGAAATTTCCATTTGGACACACTGTCCATGTTGAATGAAACAAAGGTATGGCAATGAATTAGTATCCCTTGCACTTGACTTATTTTCCTCTCTGTGGATATATGAAATATGGCAGTTGCCAGGGGCCCAATTACAAAGGAGGGCCCATGCAAGATGTGAAAAATAAAAAAGACAAGAAAAAGAAAAACTTCGCAATCAGGTTAGAGATTGTGTTAAGTAACCAAATTAATTGAATTGGGAGAAACCGTCTTACAAGGGGTCCCACCCTAAAAGAATTACCAAAGTAAATAGTGTGTAGAATTTTGCTTTCTAAATATGAGTTTTTGCCATCAGTGTTACATATTGAATTTGCAATTGCAATGCACTGCAAAACAAAGACTGAAGCTACATGACCTCCAGACCATGCAAGCAAACAGATGTGTAAACTGCAAAAAGGAAAAAGATCTAAAAAGAGATCTAAAAATCCAAGCAGCTTCCCAGGTTGGGAATCTTTTTCTTGCGTGGTTTTGTGATGCAGTTTGAGAAACTGGACCATAGACGCATACATACTCTAAGGTTGTTCAGCAGTTTCCCCTTTGTGTTATCCAATGAGGTCTTTTGTCTAAAAGCAACGTACTCTTTTTGGGTCAGGCAGATGTTTCTTTTCACTGGCAGGTAAGGAAGAGGTCAATTCGGACACAGAGCCATACTTTTTCATTTAATTCTTGAATCCACTCTGGTAACATGAAACAAACACGTGCAGAATAGTGATAAAAAAACACGTAAGAAAGGTGAGTGTAAAACAAACAAGACATGCATCAGCTGGTGTTCATATAAACTGTTTGTTTGAAGTAAGTTAAAAGACACAAGCATAAGTTAAAAGATAGATTATTGCTCTTGACATTTCTTCGATAAAATTACAGTTAGTATTTGCCAGTTTCCGAAGGAGTTCCTGGATGTTTTATATATGAACATTTTTGCTGATTCACTACACAATTTGGTAAGCATAGATCTGCTTTGCCTGTTTTGCCCAAACCTTTCTGCCTTCGTCAAACGCAATTGAGGAAGGTATTGTAATTACTTAGGTAAATGTTGTCTGTCCGCCATGTAGGCGGGCGCCTAGATGTCCAGGACTCCAGGCAGCAGACGGACAGATCCATTCCGAGCCAAGGCTCAACCACTATCCCTGCTGAGCTGATGCCTTATAAGAATTTACAGGGGTATAGGTCAAAGACAATTTCCACATGTAGCACTCATAGGTAAAACCAAACGTCAGTCACAACATTAGCAAGAGGTTGGCAGAAGGTTTCATTATTATGTATTTCTCAAATGTTTAGCCTTATGCATTTTCAGAGGTATATCCAATATTTGTATGTTTGGCCCAATGTCTTAAGCCATATGTAAGTCAGATGTGTGAAAAATACGTTTTTAGAGTACAGTGGCCATACTTTGACTAAAACATTGTAAAATGATCGCGAGTATTCACGACAACTCATTTGATGCTTAATATAAATGGAGACTGACGTCAACTCTAAACAATTATAACCTACTTGTCCTATCAAGTTTCTTGGAATTTCCTAGTGCAACATTTCTAGTTAGGCCCATTGGAGCTGTCAAGTTATGAGTAACAAAACTCATTATATACTTGCTGCCGGAAATGCTTATTAGCGACACTCTGAAAGAGGAGTTGCTATTGTCATCTGAATGCTGGAAATTGTGTGCAAAATATCTGCTGCCTGCCTTGTTCAATCCTTATGACAATCACAATATGTCACTCAAGCTACATATCTATCTACCTAATCTACTTTATCTATCTATTTGTGAACTGAACAGAATTATGAATTGAATTTGTAATTTAGTAAATGAATTGGTTCATTAAATTTTGCAACAGTTTGAGTAAAGCACAGTTCAAGAATGCAAAGATTTGTAAAACTTTTGAAAGTATCTGACTATCTGTCTATTCTTCCACATCTCTAATTCTCTATGCAGAAAGTTCAATCTGCAATAAATTAAAAAATGTGTCATCCCTCTTTGTCGGGCTGAATCATTTAAGTGCAATGACAGGATACATCCCCCAGACCACTGCCCTATGGGGTAACAACAACATAAGAAAATGTTATTAGGGGCAGTGAGGGGAACAGGCAGGGGGGAAGTTGGGTATGGGAGGAGGTAATGCGGGGTGAAACGGGGGACAGGTTGGCGAAGCAGAGGAAAGATTGGGGAAGTAGGCGACAAGAGGGGCAATTGGATTGAATCTGTAGGAAACGGGGATAAATCTAGGGGCAAAATGCAGGGTATTAGATATTACGAGAATAAGATAATTGAGCGGGGCTGTATAGTGTCACGAAGCCTTCTTTGTTCTCATTGTGCTTATTGTGGATTTTAAAGAAATAACCATTAGCTTTAAATTGCAAAAGTTTAGAGCTGTAGGCAGATTAGCGTTCCAAGCTGTTTCAAAATTAACTTTCAAGTTGGTCGTGTGATGTCGCTGGCTTAGAACTGTTCCGTTTATGTCAATTATATATGGTTAATCAGTGGATTCAGTGCTTATCATATATAGCAGCATAGATGACAGCAAACAAACTAATTAAATGACTTAAGACACTTCATCAAATAAGAAGATTAGGAGATCAACAGAAAACTGTCTATGATGTGGCAAAGCCAGTTTGCAAATTGAAAATAAGAAAATTTTTTTTTTGCTATAACGTAATCCACAAAAATAAAATAGAAGTTATTTCTAAAACGCAGGGAGTCCAGCATGTCATTTCAGGGTCATTAAATGTGGTTCCACATTTAGTTAATCTCAATTTGTGATAGGATAAAAATAGTTACATTTGACGACCAAATTAAGAATAACGGAAGTCTGAGATTAGTGCAGCAATGATAGAATGTCCTCATTTCTGTCTTGAAAATTGACATCAAGCCTTCCTTCTGGTTAGAAAATAATTGAATAAAATTATGGAATGGTTGGCTTTTTCTCTACACAGCAACATCAGTTTTATGAGACAAGCTATAGCAGAATGACGATTAATTAATCGTTTCTTGGTGGCATGCCAGCTAAATGTATTTGTTGGGCTGCCTGAGACAGTGATATTTTACAAGTCATTGACAATAGACTTCAGGCCTATATTTTAAAAATGACACACAAAAACCCTGATTCATAACTGAACAATGAAAAAAATAAAATAGGTATTTCCGGATGATCAGTCAAATTTCCAAACACAAGGAAGGGATCAGCTTGTAATAAGCCTTATTATTGGTTTCTTTTACTGATGTACTTTATATTGTTGATGTACTTTATATTGTTACTCTTTTTTTTTCTCATTTTTCGTCAACATCTTGACAGCCGGTATTTTAAAAACTACTAGCTATTTACCTTAAACTAGGCAGTAACTTTGCTTTTGGTGAACAATTTTTGTGACCTTTCATGTCTGGGAAGAACGTTGTCTTACGTGAAATACCTCGTAAAACCCGCCACCCCTGGTTCCCGTTATGTAGCAATATTATTTGTGAGAAACCTTTATTTAAGAACCTAATGAAGTAATGGTGAACTTTTCTGTGACTGGAGATGTAGTATGTCACTAATGAACCTTTGGTGGACGTCTGTTTTCTGATAGAAAGTTGAATACTTCTTATTTTTTGTTTAGATTTAAATACCATTTGTTTTACTCATAAACTGCATATTAATTAATAATTACTAATAATATATTTAAATTAATAATAATGTCAATATAAGTAGAGTTAAACGCATGTTAATCAAATTTTCAGGGAAGATGGATTGTCACTTAAAACGAAAAATTCCACTAAAAATGATTACTTTGGACAATAATGAATTGTTGCATTTAGGGGTTTCATTTATCAGCCAATCAGATCGCTGTTTTCAAAATTCAAATGTCAATAAATGGGAATTCCCTTACAACTGGACCTGTAGAAAAAGTTTTATGATTTCGACTACTGTGAATAATTATTTAGACCTTATTCATGAAGGTAACCAAGGAATTCTATGGCTCCAAGTCCGGGAAACCCCCCTTATCAAGCTATTGTGCCCAATTCTCAGATGAATCTCACAACAGACAACAATTGAAAATGTCTGAATTGTGAAAGAAACCCAGGAGCATGCCTCGGCGGTCCAACGTTGGCCCAGCGTCAGTCTGATATCAGTAGCATTGGACCAGCTTCGGGCCGACATTGGACCGCTGAGGCACGCTGATAGGGTAGGGAGGTGGGAGTTCCCCACTTCCCGTCAAAAATTTATACCCCCCTTGAGTTTCATGCGGATTTTTAGTACCCCACCCTTAGATTTCACACATATTTTTAGTTCCCCCCCCCCCCGACATACAAAGAAATACACACATATATACTGTTATACATGGCCACACGCACCGATTCGCGTCATTTGGCAGACTTTTGCGCGTAAAAAGTCCAAATAAGATTAGTTTATGCGTGTTTTTTAACATTTTTTCTTTGTTAAGATTTCTTACCCCCCCTTGAAAGTGCTGTTAAAAGTTAAAACCTCCGCCTTGAAACACGAGTGAAGAGTTATTACCCCCTCGGCCAAAACTCCCATCCCCCCAGTCATAAATGCTAAACGATCCCTTTAAAGTAAAGTTCAGAGAAAAGACAGACTTACAACACTGTCGATATTTGGCCATCTTGTAATATCTCCTAAACGTTTAGCCAAATTTTCCACCTGGGAACCACACAAATTACGTCAATTTGGCCCGCCCTTTGTTGCATCAATTCACAAATGGATTTTCATGCGTGGCGTCATGCCATACATGCCACAGCACATGTGCACCATAATAATGGTGGCGAGAAGATAGGTCATTTGATCAAAATGATCTGGTGGATCTTTTTGGATGACAACCTACCATTCATTTTCGTTACTATATGACTAGTGTTGAAAGGATCTCTAAGCGGCCGCAGATTGCTCTTGCTTACCGCTGTATTAAATCAATTAAGGACTTTTGTACTTTCATGACAATTTTGGTTGAGATACACAAACACCGTATTCATTGTTAATTTCAGAGTGTGCAACAGCAAATGATGACAGTGGATTATAACTTTTCTGTCCGGTTTTAATTATTCTTATCTGCTGAAGTCGTTGCATATTTTCTTCAAAAGGCTACTTTTTGGGTGATCATTTTAGAAAAAGTTTCCCACGGAAAAAACAAGGCTTCAGGAATGTAGCCTTTGTGTCTTTCCACTTTCACCTGTGTCATGGTAACTTTCAGTTAAACAATATCAAGTTAATGAGACCAAAGGTACTTGATTGATGAAGAGGACAGTCACAGTAATGGCGAGCAGTCATGCAATTAAGTCTTTTAGATCACCCAATAAATCTTTGCAAATGCATTGGTCTTTGTTTAAGAAATAAATCAGGAATGCCCATAGAAGGTGACCTACTGAATTCTAACTAATGAGGAGTAATGTTCATTTTCCGTGTTTTGTTCAGAAGTGGTCTCTGCTCAGCTTTACAGCGCAATGTTAAGCTTCCAAGTCTGAATAGTTTGTGATTTTTCTTTGGTATCGTTACGTGCTGCAGTGTCATAAATTCACAGGTCATGGATACAAACGAAGTCTTGATACTGATCATCACCATACATTAACACGTAACCTTTGACTGACTGACTTGACTGACTTGTGTTGTGCTGATATACCCTGGATCAGCCGGTGCAGCTCAACCACCATCTTTGTGGAGGGACCTGCACTTCTATTTTTTTGGTGACCGCCGTTACGGCGCCGTATGATGATGAGATGAGAAGACTGGAGTCTGGAATATACCCTATTAATTTAGGGATGCCCAGGGTCTTTCAGCACCCAGAGAATCAGCGTCTTTCAGTTGCCCCAGTACAGAATACTGTATATAACCCGCATCCATCTAATGTCCCATCACTCCCATGGGCTCGGTCTAAAGAGAGTTCCTGGGGTGAGGTTTGAACCCACGCCCCGTAAACCTGTGGACAAGCAGTCTTGAGCATTAGGCTATGGGGAAATTCCAGTTCGAGTTTTTTTTTACTTTTATAAATAATTTCTTGCTCAGATTAATAATAATCATAATAATTGTATTACTTTTCAGCACATTACATTAAAACATCTCAATGCACTTTACAAGATTTGGTGAAATAAACAAATTCTTTCTGGACGTCTTCAAATAAATTATTTCCGGTTGTGGGAATTTCTTAACAAGGTTTCGTTTGATTTAGAAACAAATATTTGTGGACATAACCCACTCAACATCAATAATTGCAATGATACCATTTCCACAAAATAATTTTCCTCCAAGCCCTCCTGAAAATCTAGCGGTCGCGCCATTACAAGTCCAGAAATAATAAAAGAATAAGCCTGGTTGATCAAACAAAGAGTCTTTTTTTATTTAAACCATCACCATTAACACTTATCCTTTCATAAAGTAAACACATAAAGATAAACACTTGACAAAAATAAAAACAAACATACTTTAGAGCATGGTCTCAGGATGCTTTCCAAAAACATGCAAGGAAATAATCAAACCTTGAAAGAAGAGTTGTTATTTCTTTATATTGCCGGAAGACTTTATGTTTTTGTTGCTTTTCATCATATCTTCTATTTATGCAAAAGAAACAAAAGTGCATTGATGTTGTTTTTCTGCTGCAAAAAGATACAAGAACGAATGAAGATAAAGACAAGTTGTCTCTGTCTTCATTCGTATACAAGTGAGTCTTAAACATGCGGTTGTCTCAGACAACCGCATGTTACAGACTCACTTGTGTAAGGTTTTACTGACGCAGCTGCAAACTTTAAGTTCAACGGTCGATTGTTTTCCCAGACAGTGCTTTGACATTTCTGTTTTGGTTACCTTCCTGTGTTTTGCATCAAAACAGCAAACAAACAAACAAATCACAACTCTGGAGATGATAAAATGATATTTTTCACTTAATATAAAGTTTCCAAATTTTTGAGCTTCCAAAAGCATTGAGTAATACAAAATAGTTTACAACACCTTTGTCTGCTGCAGTTGCTGGAACATTCAAAATGTTCGATGAATGTATCATTACTTATTATACCCCACTCCACCTTGATTAAAATCAATGTGGACGACCAATACAAATTGAAGTTCTAATTCATGTAATCATCTGAAAATTGTAAAACAAAAAATTTAAAAAAAGGAGTCACATCTTCGTGAAATCCTAACAATTGACAGATGTCAGTTGAAACAATTTTCACTTAAGTTTAAGCAATTGTGAGCCGACCATTCTTAACAAGATGGTAGCACTCGTTAATAATAAATAATAAATAATAAATAGTTTATTAATCATATTCATGAAACTTGTTGCGTACAATCCTTTCATAGATACATTCATTCAAGACAACTGGCATACATCAATCATTCATAACACAAAAAACATTCACACACAGAATTAATGAAATGAATGGTAATGAAACTAAGATTACTGCTCATTTAGCAAGCGTACACTGGATGGCACAAATGATTTAGAATATCTGGCAGTCCTTGTTTTTATAGATTGTAATCTTCTACCCGATGGCAATTTGATAATATACATTGAGAGGATGGGTATCGTCGCTTGTAATTATTTTACATCTTTGGATTACACACTTTTTGTAAATATGTTCAACACTTGTTACATTGATTCCAAATTTTGCTGCAAATCTTTACAATTCGTTGGAGTTTATTTTTTGATGTAGCACTGCAGTTTCCGTACCAACAAATGATGGAGAAAGCTAGGACAGATTGCACAATAGAGGTGTAGAAGAGTTCTAGGATTTTGTAATCTATTTTTAACTTATTCAATTTTCTCACAAAGTAAAACCTTGAATTAGCCTTTTTATATACAGCATTAACATTTTCATTGAAATTTAGACGATGGTCAATTACTGTTCCAAGATAGTAATTTTATAATTGGATACACATTCAACAAGTTCACCGTTAATATACAAAGGTGGATGTTCATATGCGGATGTTCTGAAGTCGACTATCATTTCCTTTGTCTTTAGGGTTCACATTCTTGCTATGGTTCACTAACTGCATCATCACAGGTATTTTCACCTTATGTGTGTGATGAGCTTGTATGGGCCATAGCTTATACAGAGTGTGAAACGAATTATCTACTGTTTTTCTTTGACTTTTTCAAAGAGGACAGAATTAAAAACATTGGCAGATGTTACCTGTTGGTTTTGTTCATCTGTGCTGCTCCCTTGTTGTCTGAGGAATAAATGTGTCAAAACAAATATGGCTCCTCTATATAATTGCTGTGAAAATCACCTTTTCCAAGAGAAGAAATAATTATCCATTGACACATCTCAACGTGGCTGAAATGTGAATTGTGTGAATAAATGACATTCACCTTGGAAACATATATGATATTAAGCTTGCTGTTGCTGGTTACAGTTGAGTTAAAATAACACTCAATGCTGTAAATGTGAGCATTTTGTTGTAAATATGTGATTATAAATGTTTTGATATTATAGTTTCTAGAAAATTTGTTGTTAAAGGGCAATTCTGTAAAGTCCGATTTACAGATTTGACACTTTAGCAACTTGTGTAGCGGCTGTAGCCCTACTGCCATAACTTAGCAATTTAATAGTTATCCAGACATGAGGCCCAAACTTTGTGTCAAGTCATTTTGGGAGGGCATTCTGAAGTCATATACAACAGATGAGCCAATTTTTAAACATAATTTTACAGTGATATGATCATAAAAACGACATCAGATATTTACAGTGTAAACTTACACACTCATGAGATTTTGATTTTGTTCCTGGATTATGACTGAACATCAAATTGCAACTGTCTGATACACTTCAGAATTTGATATTCTTATGATCATTCACTTAGGCTATATTCAGGCTCAATAAATCAATAACGTAAATACCTTGAGGTTGAATAAAAAAAATATTATGTAAACGCCCACTAAGAAACAGGTATGGCTTTCTCACGCAGCTACTTTTGCAGTGAGATATGGCCCTTGTGTGCGGCTACTTGAGTTCAAAGAAACGAGAGTATTGGTATTGGTCAAGATTACAAGTGAGTCGGTCAAAGGTGCACTTTGCTGGAGGGACGAAGATGAAAGAGCTTCCTGGTAATGCTGATGAAATTTATCAACAGCCGCAAGACCCAGCATTTTCTTTTTACTTATTTCTCTTCCATCTTTTAATGTTATGGAAGCAACAGTCGAGCATTGGCTAGCAGGCTGGACTTCTGCCCCATAGGCCCGAGTTCAACTCCCGGTCACCCCAAATGGCGTACAACAGCTGAGTGAGGACTTAATTGGGCACTGTTGCCAGCAGTGTCTGCATAGTCTGGACATCAGGGAGGTAAACTGAGACCCGCCCTTGGTCCTCCAGATGGGGTCATTTGTTGGCTACCCAGTACCCAACTTAAACAAAATCACCTTTACCTTCATCTTTACCAACAATCTTCAAAAACATAAAATGCTACCTTGCAAAGAATTACTTCATTACAAATATAAGCTGTGTGATTAGGTATATACATGCAAGATATTACTACAAAATCATAAATCTTTCGGCAACCTGACCAGACATAAAATCTGCGGCACATACTACTTTGCGGCCTCAAAGAGAATTGCTGGCTCCATAAGGCTCCATATGGCCCCATACAGCTTGCATTGTGGTCAACACGACTGCCCTTTGCACAGGGGATGTAGGTTCAACCTCTGCTCTGGCCATGTCCGGAGGTTATCACCACAATGAATGACATGATTGTCTTTCTATTTCGTGGTCTATGCTGGTTGGTTGGTTACTATTTGGTTTTTATCATGCAGTTGGCATGGTTACTAGTTGCCACCAATGAGTGCTGGTGAGCAGATTTATATGGAATTTGCACTGTATCATTATATTTCATTTTGCTGTGTAATCAAGTATATGAGATTTTTCCCAAAAGGGCACTGCTCAGCAAGCCAACAGTGTTGTCTTTACCTCTGCTATAATTCTGCAAATATCAGTGGATTTGTGGCATGCATGTTTGTGTGTATGTATTTATTTTTGTGCAGGTATTATTGTGTGACTATGATCACTCAGTATCAATTTGACTGTGATTTTATGTCTGTGATATGAAACAACACATTTCAAGTTTCTCTTTTTTTGATAAATGAAGAATTTATCATGCATTGACATTTTCATAACTATGAAATAGTAAGTTTATTGTCCAAGGATTAGGTTATTCTTCTTACAAAATGTAATATTTCCCCCCAAATTCACACACAGACAGAATAATCATATAAGCGAAGGCAGACAGACCCAGACTAAGGAATTTACTTGCAATTTTATCAGACAACCACCAAATTGTTGGTCGGCTCCAATGGCAAGTAATCCAATTCTGCTGGTAATCCAATTGTGCCTGACAGTGTTTGATTTGAAGCACACAAGTGTGGACGAAGGTGAAGATCTGTGTGAAGTACTCACTGAAGATAGAGATGTGAAAGCAATAAAACAATGCTTTTCTGCATCTAGGTGTAAAGATGTTAGAACAGCTACACTGTAAAATTTGAATTCTGAGTCAGCTTAAATGATTGAGTGAGATGGTTTCACAATTCCTTTGAGCTATCATAGCTTGTTGTTTAAAGTTATAACAACGAAAAGATTATCATAACTCAAAATATCTAGCTATGTTGGCTCAAAAAATGTGTGCAACCATCTCACTCAATCAATTGAGCTAAATCAAAATTTCAAATTTTACAGTGTAACTTATCTTAATCTGGAATCGATTAATATTGGTAACTTAGAATACTGCAATGTACAGTGGGTTGCAGAAGTATTCATTTCACTGATATTAATATTTTGTACTCTCCCATGACTTTCTCTCCTGCCTTTTATGGTGAATATAGGTTGAACAACTTGATTTTTCCATTCTTTTAATTGTCAGTTCAATTCTGTTCATTGAAAATAAGTGTGGTGTACACTAGAGTTTCCAGCCAGTTAACTGTAACAGTTAACTGCGACAGTTAACTGTTTGAAATAGTATTGAAATGAGATTGCGGTCAGCTGAACAGTTAACTGTTAACCTAACAGTTAACTGTTTTAGCATAGTGACAGTCTTAAGGCTACTAAACATGTTTTCATAAAAATAAATCCAGCACTTCAAATTAGTTCACTTATTTTAAATGGCATACAAAAGAATGCTAAAACTGTGATAATCTAGTCAAGATTGTTGATATTTATCATTAGAAAAGCTTGGTCAAAATCTTGTTAATGACCTGTTGTTATTTGTTTAGAAAGTAAAAAGTTAATTGTTTGTAGTTTTCGCATTTATTTCCATCTAAAAATATAGTTAAACACACAGAAGCTACTTGTCAGCTCATTTTCCGTGTCTTGGGGCTTTAAATTTGCCTAAAATCTGGCATTTGAAAAGTTATGTTTTCTTTATGGGTCATTTTCGCGAAAACGCGCAATTTGATGTCCTGCATTCGTGTGTGCCTGCCTTTGTAGGACTGAAATTGATTTTTGGCCAAATATTTAGAATAACGTTTTTCCTGGAAGAAAACAAAAATTTAAGTGGGTGCTGCCATGCTGAATATGCTATATCACTCATTAAGTAGTCCAAATGTCCTTACCGTGGCATGTGCGCAACTCAACATCTTAATTTCAAACGTGTGCAAATTGAAAATTACTGCATAAAATATGACATGCAAAGTATGTATTTCTAGATATTTGTTAAATTAACTACCTAGAAGTTTTTTTTCTGAAATATAACTAATTTATCCACCTCTCAGGACGTTTTGAAGGTATGTCCCAGTTTTGAAATTACCACTGTCTTTACCGTGACCAAAGAGTTTAAGTTGCCACCAGAGTAAGTTAAAAGGGCATTATGTCTCCAGATGCCACTAGGTGTAAAGAACCAGGATATAACTACTTTTTTACCACATCATTGGGAAAGCCAGAGCTGCCATCTGTTGGTCAGACGATGAAATAGGTTTTATCATGACTTCGTCGCAACTTAACTTCGTCTTTACCGAACCCTCAACAGCGGAGGGAGTTCAAAAGGTATGAGGATGTAAATGACATCATTGGTTCAGGAGGCAGTTCCAGAAGTAGTTGTGGTACTCTGAATTATGTAGTCCACTTTCTCTGGAAGAAATGCTGCATAACATGTCTTTTCCGTGTCCAAAATCTGTCTTTACCGTGGTCAGATCAATGTAAATATGCTGTGACACGGTAAAGACAAGGCTGGCCACGGTAAAGACATCTAAGTAAATTTGCTTTGATTTCATTGTGCACGGTAAAGACAATTTTTCCAAATAATTGAAAATGTCAAATATTCACCCAAATTAGTTATCCTGTTACATGCAGCATGGTAGTACCACATATTACATTATGTTAACAGAAAAAAATAGTAGTTGAGTATTATTGGCTCAGCTTCCTGACATAAAAAAATTGGTTATGTCTTTACCGTTACTGCGCGTTTTCGTGAAAATGACCCTTATGACAAATTTTTTGTTTGATTGTTTGCTGGAACAAATCAACCATCAACAACTGAGTACAACAACGCCAAAGATTTATGAAAAGAAGATTATGATCAATTTAATCCCATTATTTACTGTTTGAGGTTGTTTGGCAATCACACCAAACCGATAACTTGCATAACAGTTAACTGGCAGTTAACTGTTAACTGTTTAGAAATGGAACAGTTACCTTTTAAGCAACATGGTCCCACAACCACGCACATGAAATTCACAGCTGACTTTGTCCACTCCACTGAACTGAGGTTCGAAACAGGTGATTACAACAAACAGTCAATGCCAAACAATGCTAAACAAGATAATCCAGCTTGCTATTTTGTAACAGGGCCCCTCAAAACACTGTCAGAGCATAAGAATATATGAATGAGCCAGGGACTTTTTGCCCAAGAAAAAATAATTGAAACATTTGAGCATCCATTTATCTGCATGGAACTGTTCATGGACTATATTTATATTGCATGGGATATCTATTATTTGGAATGGCTAACAGGACAAATCCTAGGATACTTATTGACAAGAAAGGTAAGAGAAAATTCTCCTATGACTATGTCAACACAGAATTTTTTGCCAGCTCACATTGAAAGTTTGGAGGCTGTTAGTCAAATATCAAAGATTTTCCAAGGTTACACTTCGCATAGATTAGGTCCACAGTGACTACATACACACTTCCAAGTGGTTTTCTATAGCTGACAGCAATTTGATTTTATATTAATTGACTTTTTCTGAAACATGTGCTTTCTCCAAGCCAATGTTTTGATCAAACAGGAAGTCATGTCCAGCATGTACAGTGCTGCCACGTTATTGCACCATGAAGCAAGTTAACAGTTAAATTGGAAACTCTAGTGTACACAATAACAATAAGATGTGCATTTATTGTCTAATATCAGAAGATCTTCTTTTTTTTCTGTGTAAAATATCTATCTTGCATTGTGTGTCTATCTATCTATTGATTTGCCATTTATTTGGGCTCTTGGAAGATTCTTCTCGCGATTTCGTCATTTTTCATTGCCTGTTATTTTGTCGTTTCAGCCAACCACACAAACGCATATTACTTGCACAATTTCAAAGACCTTGATAAATACACACTTTAATACATACAACACCAAAGGACACACCGCAACAGTTCTTCCTCCTTCTCAACTGCCAGCAGCAACCATGGTTTTATTATGCACCTGGGTCAGCTGCTATTTGATTTCTGATGGTTATGTCTTGTTGCTAGGCACAAATCAAGCCTGAGTTGTGTGACCTTTAGTCAGTTCCAACCTGAGAAGTATAATTGAGTGGTGTGGACAATGCTATCCATCACAAAGGAATAGGAGAAGGTCATGGTCAGTCGTTGAGTGGTCAGTTCAGTTGTTTACAGTCTCTGCAGATAGACTTGCTCACTGTGATTGACAGACAGACTGACTTTTTTTGACAATTCATAGCAATTTATACATTATTGTCATAGAAGTATTAACATGTCGATTAAATCTTCTAGTGACCAAGAGACACTCACTATGTCAGTCAGCTGATGCCATGCACTCATGGGCAAAAGGGGACTGTACATGTAGTAGAGTTTCCTTTAATTTCAATAGGCTTAGATTCCTGTGGGAAATACACATAAAAAAAGCTTCATTTCCTGTCAATTGATATCAGACATTGTCTTAGTATGGAATTGCTTTTCTTTTTGAATTTCAAAGCACCACACATCTTTTGGCTACTCTTCTTGACAACTGAATGTGCTGCAAAAATATCAATATTTTGCCTTTCATGTTTCAATGCTCTCCAAAGTTCTTCTGTGTTACTCTGTCTCGATCTGAGATTGGCATCAAGAGTCTATTGGTAAAGAAATTGCATACTAAGATGATGACTGACTGGAAATGAATATTTATATTTGAACATAAAATATAGTGAAACTCTACTAAGGTCCATTTTTGCCCAGGAGAGTTGATCCGTGCAGGTGACTCAACCAGAACGGGAATTGAACCTTGAATCTGGCGATTGGCAACTGAGCATGCTACTGACTGAGCCTACCCCCCTTCCCCCCCAACTGGGTGACCGCAGCTTAGTGGCCAAGTAGCTGCAGACTCCCGTTCAAATTTCACTCGTTCAAATTTCAATTTTTGCAAAGCGAATGAAGTGGAAGAACACTCATGTATAGACTGTATAAATTCCAAGGCATCTTCATCCAATATAGCTTCATCAATAAAATGCAAAGTGAGAATCTCGAGGACATTGGATTTCCGCATTGAAGACCGTACTTCCAAATCGTAATGTCTGGCTATAGCAAGCAATTCTGATTTTTTTAGAGTCGTCAACTTCTCCACAGCTGCTTCAGCCAAAAAGTCTTTTAAAAATGCAGAAATTTCCATGGCATAATATTATATAATATGGCTTCTGGCGAGCCCCCAATTCAATTAGTGTTCTTCATTGTCATTGTCATGAGTGCGCAGCTGCTCCGCTGAGATGTCGTTCGGATGAGACCTTTAATTGCCGGCCCCTTGTATCAGTGTCTATTAGGGTGTCCCAAAAAAAATCAAAGTCTGAAATTCATTCGGGCTAACCTCTAAATGTGTTCTATAGCCCCTCTCTGACTCCCATGTAAAATTTCAGCTCCTTTGAAAGTGTTTTAGATGTTGCTCAAGAGCCCCAAAGATAGATAGGGGTTTAACATTGAATTTTCGCCCGAAAATGGCTATTTTAGCCAATAGCTCACAAATTATCGATCGATTTCAGTCCACCCAAACACATGGATAGTTGATACAAAGATGTATAAATTATTCTGCACACTGTGGTACCAATTTCATATCTGTACATCACTTCGTTCTTGTGTTATTGGCAAATATATATTATTTTACATGGAAAAATTGATGCCAAGGCAAAGCACCTTTCTTAATGAATATTATATTTGCAGTCTAATTTTGAATTTTGACATTAGACAATCACATATTGGTTCCATTGTGTGACAGAGACAGAGGACCATCAACCAATGTCTTAAAATCTATTTCAGACTATTGAAACAGTCTAAGAAGTTTTTTTAAATCACAGAAAATCGCCTAAATAAGCATATCCCATATATGTAGATTTTCTCGATACCCAAGCAAGTTAAAAATATAAAATTGGTACCACAACTGCAGAATAATTTATACATCTTTGTATCAACTATTCATGTGTTTGGGTGGACTGAAACTGATAATTTGTGGGCTATTAGCTAAAATGGCCATTTTCGTATGAATATTCAATGCTAAACTCCTATCTTTGGTGCTCTTGAGCAACATCTAAAACACCTTCAAATGAGCTGAAATTTTACATGGGAGTCAGAGAGGGGCTATAGAACACATTTAGAGGTTAGCCCCAATGCATTTCAGACTTTGACTTTTTTTGGGACACCCTAGTGTCTATGCTGGGCAAGTAAAAGATCCCTCACATCAGGTAAATGTGTAACATGTTGACGACAGCCGCTATCTCTAAATTTCACCAATAAACCCTTGTGAGCACCCAGAACTGGGCTTAGAGGGCTGCACTTACCATATCTATCTATCTATCTATCTATCAACTCAGACCCAGAAACAACAACAAAACAAGAGAAACTGAGAGATGATATGATAACGTTGTCCAAGTCGCAAGCTTGTGAAGGGTCACAGATGATATATATTTATATCAGGCAAATGATGACTAGGTTGACGAACTTTATTGAAGACACACTTTCACAAGTCACACAATTAAACTACACATCTGCACATTCGGCAATACGAAAACAGTGTTTCATGGATGAAAAACAGTTTAAACTTTATTAAAACACTCCTTGCATTGTAAATATTCCATATTATGTGAAATATGACATCCATCAAACCAATTGACCTATAGATATACTCGAACATATTTGTCTTTTGGTATATCATGACAGGACCCCCCCCCCTCCCCAAGAACAATGCTTTCCAAACTGCAATCAAATTGTTTAAACATAGGAAATTCACAATATCTGTAGGTTGTAGACCAACCATCTGACCATCCAAAATGTAATATCATCTTTCAATTTTCCATAACAGAAGATTTTGAACCCAATAATGATCCTGTAATGAGAACTTAATATCCTCACATTTCTCCAATTATCATGATTATCAATTGATTTTGTCTTTTTTTCTTATTTTGAACTACTTTTGTGTTGTTGGTTTTTTTGTTTTTGTGTCCTAGCATGTAACATTCCAAGCACAGAAGTATATTGACATACTTCCATGATTGGAACAGTCTTCACCTCTCTGCATCATAGCAACTTTCAATTAACTAAGTTAACGAGACACCAAATTTAACAAAGGAAGATGTCACTGAAATGATTCTTGGTCATGCAATTCTGACATTTCTGATCTTTTAGTAAATTACTTGAACAGGCTTAGAGTTTGAGTTAGAGTTTCTTTAATTAATAGAGTCATAATTTACATACAATGACCTCCAGACAAAAAATTACAAGACACTTTTTGACTTCACTTTTCAAATTTTTCCTACTAATGTCAAAACAATCTCTCCTAGACCTGGCATATTATGCCCTGCGTGAACATTTGACATTATTCTAAGGGGTTCTGATGTTTTCAGGACCACATTTTTCCTGTGTCAAGCTATTTTACATACCAGTCAACAAATTTCAATCTGTTTTTTATATCTCAGACCACTCATATTGACATTTTCAACAGCCTTATTTATGCATCCTCTGAAACCCGGTACAGCAAAAAATCAAGGACAACTCACACTTTGTTATAGCAGTAAGGCTATGCAGGTATGTCTGTAGTTTATGCCTCTCAAATGCAATGTGTTGATAATTATTAACAAAATGAGACATAGATTGAAGTCCTGCGGCAAAAATTGATTATCTTATGAACACTCAAAGGAGTGTGAACTTTTATTTTGGTTCACCCTGCAGGGGAGACCGGGGCTGGTTGTCACAGGGGTATGCTGTCACACTTTTTATTGCACTAAACTAGAGAGTTACACAGCTCAACCAATCATTGTTTACTATTTTATAACCCACTGGAGCCTTTTTGAGAAATCTTGACCCCTGGAAGGGAGTCTGGTAGGCACATTATAGTGCATCAGTTGCCCCCAACCTATTCTGATTTTGATGTCTATGTGATATGTGAGGAGGTTGGGTGTCCTGAGCATGCGCACCAAATTTCAGGTTGAAATTCCAATGGGAACAACCACCTCCAGAGCATTACTTATTTCAATGATATTTCAATGAAGCGGAATTACAATATTTCGCAAAATTGTCATAACTCAAGAACCGTTGGTCCGAGAGACTTGATAATGGACTCAAAATGTGCGGAATAAATGAGTTTATATTCATTACAATTGTAACTTTGGTCCTTGGACCAATAGTTTCAGAGCAAGATCCGAAAAACTTATGTTTTATTGAATAAGTCTATTTTCGAATTAATGCAGAGGTCAGACTGAAGAAGATCCATCACCAGAAATGTACACTATGGATACAATAATCTGAGGTAGAAATAATGCAGATAGGATCAATGTGCACAGGGTAATGCCCAAATTTTAATAAATACCCATTTTTTACATAATTTCCAAGTATAATTGTGTTTTTGTCAAATAACGGAAAAACGGTTAGAGATAGACGGATAGTTTCAATTGAAGTGAATATAAATAGGGACATTCCGCACATTTTGAGCCCAATGCCAAGTCTCTAGGCCAAGTGGTTCCTGAGATATTCAGATTTTACGGTATAATCCGATTTTATACAAACATGAGCTTGGAGGTGGCTGTTCCCAACAAAATTTTGAGCTGAAATTTTTTTTTCATGTTTTTATTATCCAGCCTCCAAACACATCACATAGACATCAACATCTGAATAGGTTGGGGGCAAATGATGCACCCTAAATTGGCACATGGTCTATAAAAATTTCCAGTCACAAAAAGTAGATTTTTTACCTGCAACTTGCATATTATGCCATTCTTTATGAAATAGTTGTTGAAAAAGGTAAAGTTAATACACTTACCATGTAAACATTTCTTTAAATAATGATAGGAAGAAATGGTAAAAAATATGATAAGAACGGCCTTGGTGACCTGTTTTTGCTTTTTCATCAGTCGAGGCAGGTTGTCACAAAAAGACAGGGCAAGTTGTCACAGTTTTTGGAACTAGTTGTTACCCACTAGGACCAGGTTTTTAAACAAAAAAACTAACGCAAATATGAATTGGTGATTTATACATGCTATTTATGACTAAAGATGTAACGCAGACATGGCATAGTGTCTAAATAAATCTATTTCAAATTTATAAAGACATTTTCCAAAAAATTTGTATTCATCTTGATACTGATCAGAATGCTTTCCTGCTGCTTGGTAAGCCTTCATTTGCAGCACCCTTGTACACAGTAGCATGTGTGTTAGGGTGCATCAGCCGCCCCATAAAAAATAAAAAATAGAGATAGGCAGCTGTACCTTGTCATGAAGTTGTGTTTTGGTAACCAGATGAACATACTAAAAAATCAGCCAGATCAAATAATATTTAGGGGTGCCTCCAGAAGCATATTTCCTAAGACATTTTTCAGGAAAAGTTAAGTTTCCGCAGAATCGCGGTTTTCGATATCTTAACTAATATAAAAGATAGAAGAAAAATAATGATATATTTGGATTCTGCTGAAAATTTCCTTCAAAATGAATACCTGGAACCTATACTTTCGTTGAGATAATGTTGATGCCATACATACTGCAGGATGTGTTTTTTTTAAATATTTTATTCGACTTCACTGATATACAAAATTTTTTATTTAAATGACTGCAAGATACTTTGTCTTTAGTTGTTCCTTTCTTTTGGCTCTCGAAACTATTTCTATTATTCAAGGATTCAATGATCTTGATTAATGTTTTACGACTGTATGACAATTAAGAAACAACATTACTGATATGCCATGCATTAAGAAGTCAATATCTGTTTTAACACTGAGAAAACTTGCCTGATATTATAGTGCACAAGAAGATGTGTCAATGTACAATTGTACATAATTTTGTAATCAACCATTCATATTCTGCAAATTAATGAAATACACATATTGTCTGCACATTGTATATTTTCTGGAAGTACTTTCTGAGGCCACATTAAGCTTCAAACCAACATTTTTAGAGTAGGCCTATATCAGGGACTATGTTCACCGAGACTGTCAATATACATAATCTGTATATCCTGCACTAGATGGATGGCAAGGTCCAATGAGGATTTATTTCATAGATTTAATCTATAGTCACAATTCCATGACAAGAACAGAAGCAATTTAATAAATGTAATATTTATTTAATATTTTCACTCAAACTTTCATGGCGTTTTAAAAAAGGTATTGATTACTTGCAGTCTCATGCAGAAGGGTACAAACCTTTCTACTTAAATTCCATTTTATTAGGAATGTGTGAGATCTGCATAAGTGTTAAATGCCATACTGTGTGACCTTCAAGAAAAGTCTTTGAGAGGCAAAGGTGGATAGGCCTTTTTAAAAGTATATTTTCATAAATATCAATTAAATCAGATTAAATTCATTAAAACCAATCATCCTGCATGTGTTAAGAATGGTCAAGTTTAAGATATTTCAGTAAATTAATAATGAAGAAAGAGAATATCATTTCAAATGCAGAAATATAGAAAGAAAGAAAAGTAGCACTTACATTCCTCTAACTACCATAACACAAGCTCAAGCCATGGTACGGCTTCCCGGCTCTATTTTTTTTTTATTCATAGGACAGCTGATGAACCTTAATGTACATGGTAGATGGACCCATCTCCTTGTCCACAAAAAGTATTAGGGCTAGTTATTCATAAGGTTTCAACTTATGGTCACTTATCACCACATAGCATAGCAAACTTGTTTTTTTTCTCTTTTCGTAGTCATAAAACTTTTTGAGATCATCATGAATAATTGAATTGTAATGCATTGATGAATGCCTCCCAATTATAACCAAGATTGTCAATGAGTCACTCACACTGGGAGAAATGCCTCTTGAATTGAAGCATGCTTTAGTGAAACCTCTTCTGAAAAAATGTGGACTGGATCTAATCAAAAAGAATTATAGACCAGTATCAAATCTATCTTTCCTTGGCAAACTAATCGAAAGCGCTGTTATTAAACAATACACAGACCATCTTGCTCTTAACAACCTGGACGATGAGAAACAGTCCGCTTATAGAAAATTTCACAGCACTGAAACCCTCCTGACGAAGATCCATGATGATATAATGTTAAATATGGCCAAAGGTGAGGTAACGATGCTTGTACTGTTGGACCTTTCAGCCGCATTTGACACAATTGATCACAACATTCTACTGAAACGTTTGGAAAGCAGATACGGTGTTCATGATTCCGCGCTATGCTGGTTTAAGTCATACATTTCTGAAAGGTCCCAGTCAGTGATAATTAATAACAAAGCATCAACCAAACTGCCGCTCAAATTTTGGAGTTCCTCAAGGCTCAAAATTAGGACCAATCCTATTTAATTCATACATCGCTCCCTTAAGCGAGGTGGCTGCAAAAAACCAAGTCAAAGACCAAAAGTATGCCGATGACGAGCAACTTATTCTCTCCTTTAAACCAACTTTCTCAGATTAAAGAAATGCAGTAGCTAAAATGGAAAAGTGCATTGCTGAAATCAGGAAATTTCTCCATGAAAACAAGCTTTGTAACAATGGAGAAAAAACAGAACTACTGCTCATTGGCAGTCCACACCAACTAAAAAAACTCCAAGTATCATCAATCCATGTTGACAATGTCGAAATTAATGCAGCCGATCATGTAAGAAATCTAGGTGTAATCTTTGACAAAAACATGACCATGGAAAAACAAGTCAACAAAATGTGCGGGAATGCCTATTTCAATCTAAGAAATATCTCAAAAATTAGGAAGTCATTGGACAAGGAAACTTGCAAAACAGTAGTCAATGCTCTTGTGACTCCTCACCTTGACTATGGAAATGGTCTTCTATATGGATCATCAAGTTGTTTTATAAACAAACTTCAAGTGGCCCAAAACTCAGCAGTTCGACTCATTCAAAAATTAAAAAAGCATGACAGTGTAAGTCAGCATAGGAAACTGCTACACTGGCTACCAATTCCAGCTAGAATACAATTCAAAGTCATGTTAACAACTTGGAAAGCAGTCAATGGACAAGCTCCTTGTATATTCAAAATCTGATTCAGCCGAAATCTGAACGAAACTTCAATCTGAGAAGCAATAACAAAATGCTCTTATATGAACCAACTTCCTACAATAAAAACAAATATGAAGACAGAGCCTTTTCGCATAGTGCTCCAAAACTGTGGAACCAACTGCCGGAGATCATCAAGGCCTCAAAAACTTGTGAAGGCTTCAAGAGAAATCTTAAAACTCATCTGTTTAAGAGTTTCTACAAATAAATCCATCATGCACAAGCGCTACTGAGCAGTTTTAAACTGGAACTGGCGCTATATAAATGTCTATTATTATTATTATTATTATTATATTGAAATTGCTTTGAGAGATAAAATTGAATTCTCAGTAAATCGCTGCTGATATTTATGAAACATAATTTATATGAAGAGAAAAGCAAATAATAAGTACCATGCAGTCAAATAAACAGAAACTTGTGTATATCAGTGACGTCAAACATAATAATCAAAGTAAAAGCATATCTTGCAGTACATGATCACCATAATGTTGACAGAAACATAGGTTCCAGGTATTCATTTTGAAGGAGATTTTCTGCAGAATCCATATATGTCATTAGTTTTTTTCTATCTTCTATATAACTCAAGTTATCGCAAACCGCGATCTTACGGAAACGTAATTTATCCTGAAAAACTCAAAAGAAAGATGCTCTCGGAGGCACCCCTAAATGTCCATCGATCAAGCTGAAATTTCATAATCTTATTTTGTGTGGTAAACCCCAACTATGGACCAAGGTACACATAGGCGTACGGCGCGCGCGATTTTTGGGGGGGGCGAGCGACATTTGCCCGAATTTCAGGATCTAGTTTTAGTACCATTTCAAATGAAATTGGCTAGAAATCATTAATTTTCAATAGTGTTGATTTAGTCATCTGCCCAAATTGTTCAGCCTTTTTGCCCGAATCTTACTGTTTCCCAAACTTTTGGGGGGGCGACCGCCCCCCCTGCCCCCCCCTCCGATACGCCTATGACGGTTGATGTTGGGGCAACTGATGCACCCTAATGTGTGTTGAGGTCCGCACTGGGCTAGCACTGGCCCAGCAGTGGATTCCTCATATGTCCAAAATAACTTGTTTTAGTCCAGATTTGACTATACAGAGTCACACTTCCTACATCCAAGCTCTTAACCAAAAGTGTGACTACCTGCCCCGAGTATGTGACAACCTGCCCTGAAAATGTGACAACCTAAAAAATGTTAAAATGTAAAGATTTTGAATGATATAGGTATATATATTATATACATCTGATAGGTTTAAGTGACTCCGCTTTTAAAATTCATATGGGATGGCAGTGCTCATGTTTGCTTTAAATAGAAATAGTAGCATATTTAAGTTCTACACAGCATGACAACCTACCACGGTGACAACCAGCCCCGCTCTCCCCTACAACAACAGCAACAAAATTATCATCCACCAATGCATTTACAAACTTCATAGTTACTTAATGTGATGCTGCTGATGCCATTCTTTCTTTATCACAGGCCTTCAAATATAGTTTCCTAGTCCGTTTATTGATACTAAGGTGCATTAATTTATGATATCAGCAATGAATCTGTACATGTGTCAGCCATAACCTATAGTGGGACAGTTTTACAGTGGATTTAGACAGTTTTCAGATCAGTTCATGCAGAAGTTCTTTATTTTTCAGACAAAAGATTACCATTGCACGCCATCCTCTTTTGGAGGGGAGGAAGGTTAAACAGAAGTAGAAAATTCCATTGAGCTAACAACCACAGAAGCCTCCATATTTATATATATAATATAATATAAAATAAAAATATATGTCCTGGTTTCTCAAGCCTCTTCATAAGCATGACAACCCCATGCACGCAACATTAGATCATCACTTTGCAACAAGGGAATTTTCTGCGATTTCTTTCTCATGTTTAGAATCACTTCTTTCTCCTGTCTTTTCTATTTCCCCTACATTTCTGCTCGCTTGCAATGCCTGGCCTGGAGATCACTTGTGTCTGTCTTTATAAACCCAGTGCATTGCAAGCTCTAATGCAACACCATTGGTATAAAGGTCATTCTTGGGAGCACTCCTTTGATGAAAGCCCTCATATATAGAAAGTGGGCTGCTGGCTGAAGACTGCAAAGTGGACTCCTCAATGCATTTGCCTCAGACCCGCATACGTGAACAATAAGGCAGAAACTACAAGTGCATCAACTGCTAGGAAAAATGTGGACCTTTTTTTTTTCAGTTACATGGTCTCCAAAAATGAAAATGTATATACATTATATTTACTGGAGGCTACAGAAGCACCTGAAAAGGTTATCAAAACCAACTTCACTGTAAATTTTGAATTTTGAGTTAGCTTAATTGATTGAGTGAGATGGTTGCACAATTCCTTTGAGCCAAGATAGCTTGTTGTTTACAAGTTATAACATATAAAGATTATCATAACTCAAAACAGCAAGCTATCATGGCTCAAACAAATTGTGCAACCGTCTCACTCAATCATTTGAGCTAACTCAGAATTTCAGAATTTACAGTGTTGTTTACTCGTTGACGAGCTTGCTATTGATTACCACTGATTCCCATGTATACTGCTATCCCCATTAGAGAAGCGCTCTAAGGATTCTGAAATGTTTGATGAATTATTGGATACTTTATTTCCATGTAAAAGTCTGATATGATGACAAGTTGATTTTCCAAACACGATATCAGACTATGTTTAGGCTTAATTCAGTTATCAAATGTATTATTTTTAGTTTTGCTTTTGACACATTTACGTTAATTCCATGTGATAGGTAATTTTCAACCACATAATGATCCTGTAAGGAGCCATTAGTCTCTTCTGATTCTTATTTTGTTATTGTATTTTACTTACTTGGAGCTTATTTTAGTAACAGAATTGCTTAGAAATTTGGTCGAGGCCAGAAAAGTGCAAAAAGGGAAGGGAGACCATTCTGACAGGTATGCCCTGTTGTTTATATCTATCTCATGTTAGTGTGCCACGTTCTTCTCAACTGGCACAAAGCTCATGAGACGTCAGTATGAGCATCATGATGTCATGGTGGTATATTCACAGTTTCAGCTGTCTTGCACAGAAGCCTCGCTGATCAGATCATTATAAATCCACAATAAACTGCTGGAATGTTGCGCAGCACTGATCATTCTGTTTGATATGTTGAAGACGCCTAAAAGTTTCTAATCCCTGCCAGTGCAGTACTGAGGCTAGGTTAGGCCCATGCATAGTGCAACATTTTCAGACACACCTGTATTTGATTTTTAAACATCTTACTTTCAGGACATTCGAAAAGTTTTGTGAATTGTGGGAGATATAATTTCGTTGTCAAATTTTGATATCAAGAGATGTTGATTAAATGTTAATTCCAGCCTGAATTATGCTTCACTAATTGTCAGACGTAGCCATATTTATTTTTGCATCATGTAGATTGAGGTTAATTTAATGTAATAGGCCATTTTAACCACAGAATTATCCTGTTATGATCAGTTCCCACCTGTCTTCACCTCTTTTGCAGAAGAGTCTTTATTATAGATTGTAGAAGTCAAATAAACTTTATGTTATTTTGTTATGAATAAATGTCAACAATGGCAACAATTAGCTTAGCAGGGCGTAATTTTAGCAGAAAATGAGGGGGGACACAGTGGTGAGGGGTTCGGAATTAGCCGACGGATCCTCAAATAACTGAGTCAGTCTTTCTTACATTCTTGAATTCCGAACTTTTGTATGACATGGTAGCCTGCCGAAGCAGAAAGGTGGGGGAAATGTCTCTTCGAACAGCAGCATCCTACCAAATTGTGCCCAAGGGCCATTATCACAATACCACAACAAAGTTTGTTTTTGCACAAACTGGGCTTAGAGGGATGCACTTACCATATCTACCTATCTACCTGTCTGTCTATAGATATGTCTCAATTTCTCAATATGCTCCACAAAACCACCAGTGTCGGAGTCGAGGCCCGGACATCCGAGACCGAGGCATGAGCATCCAAGACTGAGACATTGACCACTCGAGACTGAGACCGAGACCAAGGCATCAGCTATCGAGACCGGGACCGAGGCCGGCAGAACGCAAATTATAGTTGATGCCAAACTTTAGCTTAGTATATTATCGACATCTAGCCGTCATATTGCTTACAATAAGGCTATAACAGTGCAATTAACGATTCATTCAGTGATTCAAGTAAACACACTGAACTGAAGACAATAAGGGGGGCAATCATTACATTCTTTAAGGACGGGGACCGCGGAATTCGTCTCACCAGGAATAAATTGCGTGTTTTATTGAATGGCCACAAATTTTATTTGTTCTGAGTGTCTGAATTCTTCAATTATTTACTTCTAAATCAAATATTGCAGAGATAGTACATGTATTTCAAGACTGCTGGGAGCGAATAATTTTACTAAGCCTTTTCGGTATTACTGGAACAACAAATTGCATGGTTTTTTCTGAAATTACGAGGCAACTTGTCTGTTTTATTAGGGATTTTCTTTTAAATGGTTTTATATATATATATATTTGGAATTATATTTTGAGGTATGTATACATGTTGGAATATTCAGTCAAATATTTTATCCCATTCCGTTTACTCGAGTTGCGTTAGTAAACAATCAGGTACTTTAAATGTATGTTGCATTTTAAAAATGTAAACAAAAACTTTAAGACTTCCATCATATTGGTTGAAATTTACATGAAACAATGTTCTATGTCAAAACACAGTAATTAGTGAAGGGAAACAAAAAATATTTAATACTTCAGGAGATTCATAACTTCATCGCGTATCACAAAAAATGGTGCTGCCTTATTATGTACCAACCAGCCTCGAATAAAAAATCTGTCTTTAGAGCAGAAAAGTATTCTATCAGATTCTATTATACACTGTATATATATATGTAGGATAATTCAAGTAGGTCCCTTATATAAAGTAAACTGACTGATAATTATATTAAACTGACAGGAAAATTCTGTTTGACTGTTTTAGCAAATTGAACTTTATTTATGTGGCTGTCCTCGGACATGCCTTGGACAAATAAAACATCTGAGGCCAGAGGGTCCAAGACTGAGTCCAAGGCCAAGGATTGGACATCCGAGACTGAGGCCAAGGCCATCAAAATGTGGTCCAAGGCCGGCCTCGCGGACTCCAACACTGTTGGAATATATCGTGGCCACTATTCACAAGTTCCTATAAGGCCTCCAAACTTCGTTTTGAGGACAAAAATCGATAGATTAATAATATATGTCTATTTGTGATGCTATAATCGGTATCCATGTTTCAAATTAATGCCGAATCAGGTGATTCTGACCAAACATATAGATTGGAATAACATTGCAAGAAAATGTGCTGAAAATATGCATGATTTTGGCCTTGATACAACACTAATATTGATAAATCGCTTACAGGTGATTTCATTATCATGCGATTCTTGTCATTCACACTTGGCTGTGAGAATTAATGCTAAACCAGTGCTTACTACGTTTGATAAATCAAATGTGTGACGTTCTGTTGTTTCTTAACCAATCAGTTTAACTAAAAATGTCATGTATTTGCTTTTGGTGGGTCTAGAACCTAAGAATGGCGTACTAATGAAATCACCTGTAACGTTTTGGTGGCCTGATATAGCAGTAAAATGCAAATCCACTCAAAATCAGTTTTACATGGATTCCTATGGGATTTGGAAATCACTCAGCGACATGTAACAATATTTTAATTCTGACCTCAATTAGAACTAGTAACCTGTTAGTATATTCAATCTGACATGTAGTACATGTAATAATATGAGCGCAGCTCACTCAGCACGAGAACAGCTTATTCTGTTTGGTGCTCCTGTCTACAGTGCCTGCCTTAACAGGAAGTGCCTGTGGTTGCTATAAAAAGTGGAGCGAATAGTTTAGTCACAGTTAAGTTTAGTAATTGATAATATGTAATCTGGCATGCCAGGAGAGAGCGGTAAGCAGGTCCAGACAAGGCCAACACTGTTGTATGCCCAAGGATTGAAATAAATTACATTGTTTTTCTTCGTTTTTTCCGATTTTGTGTCCGGCCGCTAGGGGCGCCACTACGGGGTTTAATTTCCGCTTGGTGGCGCCGATTTTCACAAGCACGCCCTCTGTCGCTTTGTTGAGAAATCACAGATTTTCCTGAGCAGCCTCTAAAACTCACCTCAAAACTACAAAACCCACCAACATCTCTACAACTTCGTGTAGTTTTAAGGCATAATAGTCTTACTTCACAGCTAAACGTAACAAGAAGTTTATTCAAACTCAGAGGTTACCTCCCTATCCTAAAAAAACAAAATGGCGGAAAGTGATCCCACGAATTTTCTGAGATCTATGACAGTATAGCATGATTTTTCAGTACGTATGTGACTAGTGTGGGAAGGATCGCTAAGCGATCGCAATTTTTGCGGCCTACGGCCGCAAAAATTGCGATCGCTTACCGCTCTATAAATACCTTTAATATCTTCCAAAATAGCTTTAAAATTTCAGTCTTGTCTGACAACCTCTAATGACGCACTTCATGGATTTAAATCAACATGTGTATCTAGCGATGGAAATAATCATTTGTATACCCCTGATTGTAAGAAGTGAATAAAAATTAAAAGTTAATGACTTACATGTAAATGGATCTCCAAGTAAGAAATCATAACAACACAAGTTGAAGGTTAGATTAAAGTAATCGATCCAAATATGACATCAATTAAATTGAACAGCTTCAATTTAATTGAAAATTGAAAATAGTAAGTGCGGTAGTTCTATGACAATGATAAGTGCTGCGCGAATTTCATGGCAGTACCATTTACGTATTATCATGTTAGGTAACTGAGTGAAAAGGTGATTGAATGCCTGATGTTTTCGTTTAGCTCTAGCAGGAAACTTGTTGTTGAATTCTTTATTTCTGGCTTCATTAGTTATGACGTACAATGAATGCTCTCAAATTATTTCTGGCATGCAAATGACACCCACTGAGGATTCAAGGTGTCAAGAATATTTATAATAAATCAACTCTTCTTCATTGTCATCTTGGGCTGCATCCGGAGGTATTGTGTTTCTGCTGTAAAACTGACATATAATAGGTAGCCAGTAATTGAAGTAACCCTGAATAGGAAAGGATTAATAATTATAATAAATTTATGTTTCCATGAGAATCTTTCTCTGACAATTTAGCTTCAGAGGAACTTGGGAGCACTAAGACGCGGAGGACACTGAGACATGGGGGTTTTCTTGGGTTTTCCTTTTGATGACATTATCAAGTCTTTTGAATGTTAAAATGGTTTTTTTTTTTTTTTTTACTTTGGTCCCAATGTTTCAAAGCCAGTATGCAGTGGTGTGTCCCAGCCTTTTTAGCTGGTCATCTTCTCTTGTTTTTTTTGTTTTGTTTTTTTCAGTTTAACATCCTTAGGTAGGGCGTTGAAAGTTAAAAAATTGTGCACTGGATCCATAATATTTTTTTACAGTTGGTCAATTTGTTTTGTGGAAAGATAAGACTATCTCTCAATAAAATGTGCACGTCGTGATTCATGAAGGTGAATGAAGTGTCATGATCAATCTTTTAGAATGGGAACCATTGAAGCTTACATTCATAATCAATATGATTTGTCGTAACACATTTTTTAGAGTAAGTACATGTATGTCAGGTTCATGATTCTTTGGTTTGTCAGACACCAACGCACAACATAAACATCTCCAAAAATTAAAGTGCTATTGAAAGTGCAGCTGCCATGCCGCGGAGGGGGGGGAGGCAAGGTGTGCCCTTTTATATATAAAAAAACATTTTTCTGCCTTCTTTTAGTAATTTTAGGCACAAATTAGTAATTACATATTGAAAATTATTATTGACTCTCTATTTAAATTTTGTCACGCAAAATTGGCACGAATATGCCCTTTTTCATCAGACCGCCCATGCCCCCCACGTTTCCTTCCTGCACCCCTGTTAATATACTCCAAATTGGAAATCTTGTTTTTTTTTTGTGTTTCAGCATATATATATATGAAATTACTTACACAAATTAATTTGAGACGGATGAAAATGAAATGCAACTACCCGAAGTGTTGTGCTACTTTCCCAAGAGATGTTGAAATTCGAATGTTTATTTTTATTTTAAATAAAAAATGATTTACATTGAATGAAGAGCTATGATCAAATGCTTGATGTAGATGGCATAACATATGTATATATTATATATATAATTTGTTGTGTGCCTGTGATGTCAAGCGATCTGTCACAACTTAAACGTTCATGTCTTCACAGCTTTGTATTATTGATGCGTTTGGGCAACTCATAAAATTCTGCAAAGAGTTCCAAACCAACACTGTTTGAAAATTGTGCTCTTTCTGAGAGAGTTAAAAGTACTGTTTCAATTTACTTACCAAGTTTTCAAATTTTACTCTGAAGTTATTGAGATTTGTTTAAATTTGTTACCGTTAATACAAAAAAGACATAAAAGTACACGGACTCCAATCTAACTTTGCCGGAAGAGGCCTAATTGAAATAGAAGTTTTTTTCCTCAGTTGTAAGTGGTTTATGGCCCTATTAAGACTTTGGTCCTGCGGGAGAAGCGACGCAGGTGGCTGAGGGAAACCCATCAGTCAAACAAGGAGCACTTCCTGAGTCAACTTCTTAGCTGATATCCTATAGACTTCAGGTGTTGCTGGGCCAGGCGCAAGTTAAAATGTGATCCAGTGAATACAAGCAGGCAGGCAGGCAGGCTTTCAGGCAGGCAAAGCATCAGCCGCAAGGAGCTGCAAGCAGCTGCACAGACCCGCCCCCTTTGATGATGGAGAGCCAGGAGAGGCGAGCTGCATCTGAGCTGAAATGCAACCACTCAGCCAACAGTATATCTGTACGTTTCAAACACCTATCAGTCATAGCAGAAAGTCACAGTCGAACCATGAGGACTCAAATAACTGCTTGCATTGCAAGTGCTGCCTGCTTGACTGCTTGGATTAATTTCAACAAGCATGGCTAAGTATGACTTGGCTGCCAGTGGATTTGATTTAGGCTTCACCGCAGCTCAGGAGGTGACGCCCATGGGAGTCGACTTTCCAGAAGCTCTAACCCAGAGTGTCTCTTTGCCATGTTTTATAACTAACGCAAGTGACATCGCAACAGGGGCTTATAACTTTAGCCCTTGTGGGTCCCAAGGAGCTGTTGACATGGCCCAGGAGAAGATACCCAGAGAATTGCGCTTCAACCCTGATAACTTAGTATCAGTCGTGTCCTACGGAGTACTCTTTGTGATCAGCGCGATTGGAAATTTGACAGTTTTTATCACCCTGTTAAGAATCAGAAGACGAAGGTCCAGGGTGAATTTGTTCATCATGCATCTTTCAGCTGCTGACATGATTGTCACATTCGTAATGCTGCCCTTGGAAGTCGCCTGGCACATCTCCGTGGGCTGGAACGCTGGAGATTTTGCTTGCCGAACGTTGATGTTCTTTAGGGTTTTTGGGTTTTACCTATCTTCTTTCGTTCTGGTTACCATCTCACTTGACCGATACTTCGCCATCAACCATCCCTTGAGCTTAAATGATGCCGACAAAAGGGGCAAGATCATGCTTTTCTTCGCTTGGCTCTTAAGTACCATCGCCAGCCTCCCGCAGGTAAGTCCTCTTCGGCTTTCGCAAATTTAACAAGACCCATTAAACTTTCGTAATTGTGTAATTGCTGTTGCAGTTAATAATGCAATTTCACTTTGAGCACATCTTTCTGGACCCTAATTGCTTTAACGACCGATTCGTCCAAATGGACACCTTGACAGGTTCTTGGTAAAGTTGTTCTGCCAAACCACAAATTTGCCTTGAAAGTCTGCAAAGCAATCCTATCAGTTGACGTTCAAGTAGCAATCTGCTCATGACAAAGACACCCAGAAGAGCTTTCTTAGAAGGGCTATTTGAGGTAAAGCCGATATGAGCCTAATCTCTCAACCACTTCTTTTGATAAGCCTCTTTGGTTTGGCGATCGGTTGATGCCCATTGTAATCTCCATGACAAAGACAAACAAAACCCAAACAGCTGCAATTTACCTTATCAAGACTCATGACACTGACTATATGGCTATGTGACAGAAAAATTATATGCTTGTGACAGATCCATGATAAGGCTAATAGCATGGTGATTTTTCATCTTCTTTTTTTTTCAAGGCTTGGCGCAACTTGTCTTGTTTTCCTGTTGCCTGATACAGAACCTTTTGGGATTCTGGCAGCGACGAATAGACTGCCTTCTACAGAAATGTGAAACTGCAATGAAATAGATAGTCCCAAGGTTCAGGATTTTTACATTCTGTTCAATATATTCATTTAGAAAGTATATAGCATTTTAACTCAGGCAAAGACGAGCTGTCAGATAAATTCTGTAAACAAGGTATTTAATTTTGCATTCCATGTCGAAGGTGATAAATAGAAATAACTGATCATTGATTTTTCTCCATTCTCATCACATGCAGTCATTTTGTGTCGGTATGCATTGTAGTCTAAAAAGGGTTATCAAAACAGACTTTATCACGATTCATACAAACACTAATGTCTATATATATTTTTGGATCGATTTAATATGCACGTGTACATTGTAATGGGTTGCAGTGATATAGATCTGTCCAGTGGTGATCTGCAATAGATTTAAGACTTCCTTGATCCCATTGACTGAAAAACTGTGTCACTTTAACCATTCAGGTACAATTAAATGTATATCATGTAAGATCAAAATATAAATATCAATTTCTCGCTTTGATGCCCTTACATTGTAGGAATATGAATATTTGATATATCTATTCAGTGAGCATAATTATAAGAGAATCTATACTTCTGTCTGCTATTCACATCATGTTATCACAACGATTTATCTGGAGTTTAATGAGGCATATGCCCTGTGATATATACTTCTATCATACACATTATCTCTATGATGTAAACGAAGCTTGGCAGCTATGCTGAAATGAAAAGTGCCTGAAGCTGAGAACTTCTGACATCTCGTCAAGCACCAAACAGGTGCACTGCCACTTTTTGTATGTATCTTAATCTTTATGAAATACTTATGTACAGAAGGAATCTATGTAGAGTATTGCATATATAAACAGTTCTAAAAGATTTTTATAAGCACTGGGATCCTTGGACTATTTTGTTCGACATATTGCCATGGGTGATTCTGTTTTGCAGCAATACTGCTATACCTGGTAGTTATGGAAAAAATTGAGGCCTTTCTTACTGAAAAATTGCACATTATGGCCCCAGGATAGCTATTGATGTGTTATGGTTATACTTTCAACAAGGGAACTATAAAGGTGTTTTCATTGGTGGTGAATCAGGTGATAAAGAAGCGACCCATTTGATTTTTCAAGACTGATTTTAGTATGAGAATCAGATGTGTAATAATTATTGTTTCATTTACAATGAACAACAAGCAGTATTGGTAAATCAAATTACATCCGGCTACCGATTATATATTATTATTTATACTTTTGCCAGATTATAACTCTTATCTAGAACGACTACAGTGTGCTCAACTGTATGTGAGTCTGCCAAGGCATGCCCCTTAGAAGAGTTTACCACTCATTTCTTAGATGAGACTGCTGAGTGTGACAGCATTTCTCGTGCCATTTCAGATTAGGCTTCCAAATGTGCCAATTTAGAATATTTCCTTGTTGTCTTGTATTGACTGACAGGTTTATAAGATTTTTGGATTGGCTTATTGGATAGATGATGAGCTTGCATTGTATTGTACAATTATGGTAACTCATGATCACCTGTTGTCGTGCGAACATCTCTTCACTGAGTTGGTAACATATGGGTAGAGGCTGTATATAGCTCTCTCCAGACAATTATAGCATACACCCATTGTGTAACCTAACCGATTTTTCCGTTAATCGCAAAAAACTGTATTCTGTTTCATTTCTACATGCACATAAGGCAAGACCGGTATCAATACAAAGACAACATAACTGAATTTAATCAAATTTTTTATTTGTGCATGTCATCAGTTTTCATGATAAAATTCTAGGCGTTGGCTTAAATACCACAACATCCAAATTTGAGACACATCCATTGCAATGAAATGTCAATAGCCTTTTTTTTGTATGCATTGCAATGCTTATCATCACGAAATGAGTGGGACCTCGTCGTGATCCTTATTGTTAATGATCTGGAAATGAGCTCTGTTCATGAATTTCCGCTTCCTATGTTAGAAATCAAATTCAAACAATTCATTCGGCACCATTAAAAACACTGCCAAATATAATACTATGAAAAGTTACACCGCAACGCAACCGTCAAATTACCATTTTGTTGTCAAAAACTTGATGTTTTGAGGACTGTCATTCTTGTTTCTCAACCATTGGTAATAAGATGATGACTCTCTGGCGTGTTGGAGCCAGCAGGCATATCTGGATATTTTTGCTGTAAGATTTAATCTAGCACTGTTGGTTTATTTTTGACCACAAGTTTTCTAAAAAAATCATTTTGGGTTAAGTCGTGCCATTTGGATTGGGTGAAGTTATGCCAATTGTATGACACAGGATTTAATTTTTCATTCATCTTTCCGTTTACATTTTACACCTGCTTAAACATGAGCACTGTGAAATAACTTATGCCCAGTTCTCACGGCACGTTACGGAGAACTTTTTTACTACTGAGGGGCAGCTTGAGTTGAATTCTAGGAAAAAAATGACCATCACGGCGACATACAATGTTTATAAAACCATTACATAATTAATTAAAAGCATGTCACGGCGGGGTTCTTTTTGTTCACTGCAGGGAAGAAAAGTGGCACGCCGTCCCCAAAAGTTCGCCGGGGGAAAGGAATTTCCTCCTCCTGAGGGATACTTTTATATCGCCCCGAGATATAAAAAGTACCCCTCAGTGAACCTATAACTGCCCCTCAGTGAACCTATTTCACCGCGGTGGGATGTCAAAAACTGCCGGCGAGGCTTCAAATGTCCCCCCAGGGGCAGGAAAGGTCCCCGCGGGGGCAGGAAAGGTCCCCGCGGGGGCAGTAGAGGTCCCCTCAGGGGCAGGGGATGTCCTAATATCCCGCCGGAGATGTTTTTGAGGCGTTCTCACTGAAAAAATCCATGCCGGACATCCAAAAATCAAGAAAATTTTGGGCTCTGTTCCGCCGTCATGAAAAAATAGTTTGTACCTGTTTAATCTTTTTTGACATCCACGGCGCAGTTTTTCCATTTCTAGGAACCGCTGAGGGGAACAAAAACTTCCCTGGGGGGATGTGAAAAGTCGACGGCGGATCACCCAAATTCATCCAAATTACCAGGAAATACTTCGACGCCGATTTAAATAGTTCTCCGGGAGCCGCCGTGGGAATGTAGCATTACACTGAGATGAACATGTGCTAAAATGTTATTGAATTTGCGCTTGGCTGATATGTGTTCCTGGAGTTTCACGTAACATTATGACTGCCATATGCCGAAAACATGATACAACTGATACATCTGAAGAAACAGTTGAAATGTAAGGTTTTCTTGGAATAAACTAAGTGGAATAACTTGCCCCGTTATGCAGCAGAACTTAAATTGTGCCCAACCTATGGAGCATGTTGTGCCACTTGACCTACTTTTCAAAGGACTACCGTGATCTACCCCACGGTCCGATTGTCCTGTAACTTGCTGCGATTCTTAACAAAATATTACATTTTGATCTAATATTCCGATAACATGAAAAAGTTTCACTTTTGTGGCAAATCACCTTGAGACCAAAATGACTTTCCTCAGTCTCCCCCAAATAAATGAAGTGCTGGTCATGATACCAACAAAAGTCTTACCTCTCAACAGTGAAGTCACATATTACCCAATGACAAACTAGGATTAATTTGTATGTGAACAATAGGGTTATATAGAGACATCTTACGTCTTCAAACAGCTTAATGTAAGTACTTGTAATTTGTTTTTTATCTTACTGCAGCATTAGAATGTTTAAAGAGATAGAAAGCATGTTGACAGAAAGTTACCTTCCAATTGAATACATTCAAAACCTTTTTTAAGAGAAATCGTGAATCGTTCACTTCATCAAAGTATTGCTTGCAAACAGATCTTCTTATTTTAGGAACACCATAAATAGCATTGCCTTGCCTTTGAGTGACTTTGAGTCTGTGGTTTCGTGACTGTCTGCAGCTTGTGGGTTTCCCATGGTTGTGGTCTCGAAAAAGATTCCATAATGAGATGCATGCAGGAAGAGTGGCCTGCCGAGATGTTGGACTTGCCCTAGCCTCTCCAAGCCATCTCTGCGGAAACATGAAGGAACTACAGGCCTCAGCAAGTCACAATAAGTCGATTACTTATGCTCTGTGTGTCACAACTGAATCCATGACTAATCTGGCTGACATGTGTGACAGTGCAGCACAAAGAAAGTTCATTCACTTACTAATCCCTGTTATTTTGCTGTGTTATCACAAGGTTTGAAAAGCGAACACATTTCAAAATCACACAACTATCAGATTAAGGGGTTGTTATCAAAAGAAACACACATTATAGGCCTATACAGCCAGATTTCACGATCAATAATGACAAACCCACTTTGCACACAATTTATCTAATGACGAGTTGGTTAATCCCTTAAATGATACAAATCATTACTGACCAGCAAATCTAATCAAGCATATATTTGGACTGAAACCAGTTTATCAGTTTGCTTTTTAAAAGGCTTGGATATGCATCTATAGATATAATTGCAGCTTGCGGCGTGACCTATCACAGAACCGTATATATTTAGTTTGAATATATCAAATTACAACAATAAATTATCAAAATTACAGCAAACGTCAAAAGTACTGATCCATGTCGAACTTGAGTGGTTGAGGAGCCTAAGCTTGTCATATTTTCGAGCTCTTTGTAAATAACAGCCCAGCAGAAATACTAATAGGCTGCGAAAGTACCAATGTCATATATATAGCTACGTATACATGGTCTCTCAACCAATAGCAGTAGGCCTACTCATTTATGCACACACCACTTTGAGGCAAATCAGTCGCTTCGACTTCAGCTGTAAGATGATATCAGAATCTGCTGGAATGTGAACTGTAAGACATATATTTCTGTTTTACTTACTCATGATGCAGCCAATAGATACAATTGCGACACGATTGGCTGAGGTAAGTGAGGTTGCATTACTACGGACACAAATTCAGTAGTCACAGCTTATTTCCAATTAGTTACAGGGTGAGGAAGCAAATTTTTCAAAATTTTGAATATTTCAAACTTCAGTTGAAATGAAATGTTTTGCTAAGTCATAACTAATTCATATTTTCAGGCCTTAGAACCAAGACGAAAAGGATCCTTTTTGTGAAGTTTGACTTGAATTATCTCCAATCCTAAATTCAATATGGCCGTCTAAACTTGGTGATGTTTTGAAAAAATGCGCCTTCATATTTTGAGGCCGTGAGCCATGAAGATAGTAAGGAGGACTACAACATTGTGGTGACCGGTCTTGTTGACCAACTATTCTAAGATGCCCCACATGGAAAAGTAAGGGGAATTAAGGTCCAAGCTGGAGAAGGGCTAGAAGTTGGCCGCCCAGAAGTCTCCAAAATTTCTTTAAGTGAAAATCCTGAACTTTCTTGGCCATAAGGCATTGAGAACTATCCTAAGTCTGGCTATAGTTCCCATTGGGGTAATTCACATCCAGCCATGGCAAAACATGACATCACTGGACCTAGTAGTATGCATCAGGTCTGTCCCCCTTTACTCGCATGAAAAAGAAATAAAGCATAATTTTTCTATCTCAAGTCATGACTACCGAAACCATTGCCTGAGCTGGATACTTTTCCCTGAATGTCCCATCGACATCTTCTATTGATTTTATATAGAATTTGGGATTTCTTTTGTTGACAATAGAATCAACAACCAAACCTTTATAGTTAAAAAAAAAATTGAATATCGAGCCATGCTCCCTAATGTAGCCAATAATTTTTTCACCATTTCTATCTTCTGGCCTTCATGGAATAGGCCGAATGGTGTCTTTGGGGTCCTGACATATGATTTCAGGCCAATATCATTTTGCATAGCCGCTCTGGCAGCCTTGAGGTCCACCTGAAGCTCTTCAACCACCTCTCTCGTGGAGGTTGCAGGTACCTTGTCAGTTTTGTCGTCAGTGACTCCAGGAATGCTCCATTCCTCTCTTAATTCTCTCCACAAACTCCCAGACTTCCCTCCTATTCCTTTCCATCATTGATTGCCTTCATGACATTGTATTTCGGTTGTGAGGTCACTCTGACTATGTCAGGGATTGTTTTTTAGTCCATTTGGCACTGAAGCAAATCTGACCACCTCTTCCTTTTTGTCTCCTGTGGAGTCATTTTTAATCACAGCTCATTCAAACCTTCCACAGGTATGGCTGATACCTTCATGATTATGCTGTATTGTTTTCACAATTTTCCTGTAGATGTGAGATGCTTTTTTAGCACAAGGAAGTTCATGGAAAATTTTGGTTCCCCACCCTGTATTGCACGACAAAATTCCAATTCCCATCGTCTGATTATGTTCCTTTTAGCATGAAATTAATTTGACTTCTTCCATGAAGATCCGATCTGTTCAGATCAACTCAAGAGTCGCTGAGATCAGCTCAGACAAGCTCAGGTCACAAATGAAGCCGGCTATCCTGGTGAGACTGCGCTTCCCCCAAAATAATCTTGGGTGGTTGGTAGGAAGCTTTCCAAATGGCCTGATGGTTGGAGCGCTTTTTTGCTAAATGCCCTGACTTCTGGCTTCTGAAGGCATGTGTTAGAATTACCCCAGAAACTCAATACTGTCTATAGCAAGTGGGTGCCTGGTACTCAGTGTTCTATGTCAAGGCAATCAAAAGACCACATTCTTGGGAACAGGAAGTACCTTTTGTTAACTCACAGTCATGTCATCTCCCCATTACGTCTGCTTTGGGCAGCTGCTTGTATGAACTAGTAGTCAGAAAAGTTAGGTGTAACAGTAATCTATAATCTGCCATGCATTTCATAATATAACCTTTCATGCATGTCTTGAGGAATAACTTATCAAAGAGCTGATAAAAACTTATTCGGATCTATATCCTCTTCATACCTGTTTGTGTAAGCTGTTTTTAGCATTATTATCCTTCCAAAAAGTACATTGAATCTGAAAAAAACTAGTAAAATTGGTATATGACCTCATACTGCTGGGGCATCGTGATTGGCTGTGGTATACACTATACAGTGTGATGCAGTGTTGGCGTATGATGTCCAGAATAACTATATGGTTATGTGACACAAAGATTCACAGGATGACATTAATTTGACTTCTTCCATGAATATCCGATCAGTTCAGATCAACTCAAAAGTCACTGAGATCAGCTCAGACAAGCTTAGGTCACAAGTGAAGCCGGTTATCCTGGTGAGACTGCGCATCTCCCAAAATAATCTTGGACTGTTAGTAATTAGTATTAATTAGTCATTCTGATGAGGCGCAGCTCTGTCAAGCAAGAAGATCAAACATTTTGTTGTTAAAAAAACTGTTAGGACAACAAACTGCGTATTCAAACGCTTAAGACAGCTGTGAAATACAACAAATATGATGCGGCATGTATGCACTTTTCATGTGTGATGCTCACTGAGTCTTGTCCATCATTGGCTGGATACATCTGTGACCTCCCACCTGATTTACATGAATTCAAATGCCGTATGATGCCATACTGCCACATTATAAAAAGGAAATCACTTTCTATGTAATCTCCGAAATGTTAGCAATAATTCTTTTGCACAAAATTTTATAATCAAGACTGAATTACGACTTCACATAACATTTGATTTAGTGACTTTGAGATGGGTGAACAAAGATGGCAATCTCACATATTTGGGCATGGCCGCTACATCAGGTTTCATTAGACATGTGATCAACTAGTGTTGGGATGATCTGCTCTAGCCTATAACTAAAAAATATGAAACCTTTAACTCCAGCAATCAGAAATGATGTCTCACAGGGGAATGGACTACATTCAAGGATCTAAATGGAATTTTCCAAAAATAGATTGCTGGGTGATTTCTGATGACATATGGGCCATTATTACGATTATGAAGAGCTCTATTGTATTTTCCATTATAATAGATAATTTCACAGAGATGTAGCCACACAAATCCTGCAATATCTAAAATTGGATTCAGCTTTTCCCGACTAAAAAGCCAAATTATTCTTGACGTTAAGACAACATTTTTGTTTATGAATTTAATATTGTGTCTTCGGTAATATTATGTCAGTATGCTGGGTCTAATTGCAAGACACTCTACTTCAATACGTGAAATGAAATATGTGATATATATATATATTACTTAGAGTTGTATTTAAAATCTGAAATATGTTGCAGTTGTAGTCATATAAGTTGTCTTCAAGTAGAAATGGATCTTTTCTGGAAGTTTTGGTTCGAGAGATGACTTTGCATTGGATAATGCATGGGTGTGGGTCTTGAAAGGTAAAACTTTAAGTTTAGATAAAAGGTGATGCCTGGTCTTGACTCTTCTATATCCTACAGTGGTGCCATTCTGTCACTGAAATTGCATGGACCTTCTTTCTTTCTCTTTCTTCACACGTCATTCTGGTATACCCAAATTACGGATAGTTCAACCTCATTGTGAGAGGGCTGCAGTTAGCATTATGTTCCTCTATGTTTGTGGAATGATGAGTGACATGTATGATAAATTATAAGGCTTGGTGTCTGGCTCATACTCTATTCATTCAGAGATGTCCAGGGTCTTTTGGTTGCCTCAATATTGAAAGTTACCAGCCACCTCCTTGATCCTAATTATGATGTGCACGTCCCGGATCGCCGGGTTAGCTCTACCTAACTTTTGTTTAAGTTCCCCTGGGCTCAGACCATTTCTCTTTGGTTTCACATGGTTTTCCTGTTTCTTGTATGTGGTTATTCTATTACGGTCGATCAATGTCGACTGTTCATGGAAATTCGCTTGACTCCAGTTCATTTCTATAAGCACACGAGTGACTCGACATTCGTCAACTGCAATAGTTACAGGAGTGGGTGTCAGACCAAGGTCATCTAAAGCTTGTGGATTCAAAATCAACTGCTGTAAGCATGAGATCACCGTCTTGTCAATTTCGATACAAATAGGTATTAGGCCTGTTTGTTTACGATATCCTGCCTACGAACATTGAGAGCCCAGTCTGGTGCAAATGAGAGCTGCATGCTGCTGCCACCTGGCACAAAAGGTGATTTTGTATGCTACAGCATTGCTGTCCCAAGAAATAGTTCCAATTTCATTGCACATTCACAAAATTTCAATTCAACATTGATGTGTACAAGAGTCAGGCTCGACAATAACATTCTCTAAGGAAGTAGACAATGCCATCAGCACGCTCAGAAACAGCCCCGGTTTCTTCCTGACAAAATTGTGTGAGTTCCTCAGACTGAAATGATGTGGACCGCTCGCAGGAGCTCGCGGAATAGCAAACTAGTCACTAGGTGGCAACACATGACAGCATAATGTTCTGGTCTGCCAAGGCTGGAATAGAAGTGGCAATGTAACAGCAGTCCACTTGTAGACAGTTGAGAGCCATTACATTCGAGGGACGAGAAAATCAAGAGTTTGTTTGGGACTCAGACTGGAGATTTACGTAAAATGTGATGATTAAAGTGCTGTTTTTAGCAGTTGCAACGTGCTTTGTGCTATACAACATTATTTTGGGGGAACTTTAAGTCATGTTGAGGTGACCCAAACAGCAGAAGCACCTGTTTGGACAACAAATAGGATTTAATGGACAACAGGCTGTTGTGACATAACAACTTATAGATAGATAGATAGATAGATTGATAGATAAATAGATAGATATATATATAGATAGATAGATAGATAGATAGATAGATAGATAGATAGATGTGGTAAGTGCAGCCCTCTAAGCCCAGTTCTGGGCGCTCACGAGAGGTGATTGATGAGATGGGAGAAATAGCAGGATACCATTACTGATTTTAGGATAAAAACGAGGCATGTAACGCAATTTCTTGTCTATCAAAGCTTTAACAGTCTCAACTACATAGAGAAGTCTCAATATTGCAATTTCAATAATTTTAGTTGTGGGGATATAAGAATTGCGTTAATTTTCTTCAAACCAATTTACATAATTGTAGTTGAATTGCCATTCTGTTAGAAGAGACAGACTTTATTCTCACAACATTGAGTTGTTGTTTGTGAGCCTTGTTGCAAACGTTTTGAGAGTGGGTCTGACTAATATGTCAATGGCGAAGTGAAAAGAATCACATGTTTTGATGATTACAAAAATCAAGAGGCAGACTTGCAGATCTACAAGAGTGTTAAAAAAGAGAAGAATTGATTGGTTGGCGCTTTATCAGCTTCGACTTGCTGACATCCAATAATATGTTTTTGCAGTTGCAAAAGATCATTGTTTTCGCTCTGTGTAATTAAAATTTTGAACTGTTTTGTACACTATTTTGTTGGTGCTGTGAAAGTCATTATTTCAACAGTTTGCAAGGGATCAATCTGTGAAACCAAAACAAAACTTCCAATTTCCATCATCACTATCTCGCAACCGAGCAATCTGTCGATATAACAACATGTAGGCCTGTATGTTTTTTAAGATTGCTCCTCGTATACAAACAAGGTGTCTACAGAAAAAAAGGACAGTCAACAAAATTTGATTTGTTTACAGTTTATTTTTTGCCAAGGATCAATATTAAAGGAAACATGATTAATTTCGTATGTGAACAGTATTACGAGAACAGTCAAATCCTTCCCCCGTGGCCTAATTGGTAAGTGCGCTTGTCAACTGGCTTTGAGGGCGTGGGTTCAAATCTCACCCCGGGAACTCACTTTAGTCCGAGCTCATGGGACATTAAATTGAGGCAGGTTGTATCCAGTATTCTATGCTGAGGCAGCTGAAAGACCCTGGGTATCCCTGAATTAATAGGGTATGTGCCAGACTCACAGTCTTCTCATCTCATCATTGTACGGCGATCGTCTGCCTCGATATAGCCCACTAAGGTGCTGCAGAGGCATAAAACACAAACAAACAAAAACACTCAAAACAGTCAAATTACCCATTATTTGCACCCCTTGCAGTGGTAACTTTTGCAGATAAGATTGAAATGATGCGAAAACACGTTTGATGCACTCCACCAACATTTTGCCCCATGCAGACATGACGGAGGCCTTTAACTTTGCTGCAAGGGTTGGGATAACTTGCTGGATTCTGCCTTCAAGTTGCCCATACTGAGTAATTCACTGGACACAGCTCAGGAGACAGGGGGTGGCACTCTACCTTGCTCAGCAGGTTTTGAGGCACTCCTGAGTCTTATATGCAGTATGGGCAGGTGCTCGACCTTCTTGGAAGATGATTTTGCAGACAAAAGAGTTTCCTGTCTTATGCCGTGACATCACAAATACTTTCAGAATGTTATTATAAATATTTGCATTGATTCCGGCACTCGGATCAATGGCTAATTGAGACATTTTTGTGATTTTCTTGTCATCAGATGACCTAATGTTGCAGAACTGAATATGAATTATCTTCAGCTGGAGCATCAGCAAATGTCCCAATACTCACGAATAATTCATTCCGTCTCTCACAAGTACCATAAATGGTGAAAAATTTCTCATTGTCAGTGAGGAAAGCAGGACAACCATAGTCAGCTTGGAGCAACACAAGCACTTTTGCATATCATGCTTCCATTTTGCCTTTAGTGGTGATTGAATTCACAAATCACCATATTTGCAATATTTCTTATGTCAGACTTGTCACCAAACTCTGAACTAATAGGAGCGCAGAAAAGAAAACAAGTGACTGTCCTCTTTTTCTGTAGACACCCTGTATTATCATATTCCACTTTGATATCTACTGATTCTACTCTCTGTTGAAAAGTGGAGTATAATTTTAAGTATTAATCAACTAACCAAGATTTTAGAGTCTATAGCACGCCGGTCAGGTTTTTACTCCTCAGATCTAGAAAAATGCTCGCCAGTCATCCAAAAATTGAGAAAAACACTGGCTCTTCCATGATGGCTTAAAAAAGAAGTTTCAACTAGTTGAATCTGTTTTGATGCCACGGCGGAGTTCTAGGAACACCATCTATTTTCTTTTTGCTCCGCCAGTTAGCAAAAAATCAACGGTGGGAAGTCACAAAATATCAAAGAAGTCTTAAAATTTCCAGGAAATCTTATTCCCCCGTGATCGATGCATAATGCCCCATTCTCACGGGGGATGACGGTAAGCTTTTTATCGACGGGGGCGCAGAGCCAGACGAATTCTTGCAAGATTTTCAGTTAGGACGGCGCGAAGGGCAATTATGTAATCAATTAAGGCTAATCGATAACCATGCAGCGAAAGCCACGGCGGGGATTTTTTTGTTCCTGCGGGGCAGAAAAGTTGTACGCCGTCATCAAAAGTTCGCCGGGGGAAAGAAATTTCCTCCTCCTGCGGGATACTTTTATATCGCCCCGTGATATAAAAAGTACCCCGCAGGGAACCTATAACTGCCCCTCAGTGAACCTATTTCACCGCGGCGGACTATATTTTCACAACGCCGGGGATTGCTTTTACGACTGCGGGAATGGTTTTGTTCTCCACGGGAATGAAAAGCATGACGCCGTTGTCAAGGGCACCGCGGCGGAGGAGGGCGCTGCGAAAGCCAATAAAAAGGGCCGCAGAGGGCCGCCTTGCTTCACTTGCTGCTTGACCTTTGAAGGGGACACTCCTGGATGCTGGACAGACATGATGGCTGATGAAGATGCTGGGGAAGACCTTGACGTTGCTGTTGTTGCTGCTGTTGCTGGTGCTTTTTATCTAAGAAGAATACGGAGAAGGAGGAAGATGAAGAGATGGTGGATTCGGAATTGGCTGCTGCAGAGGGAACAACATGGCCATTTCTACCAGCTGCTGCCTGAATTGGCCAACAATGATGTCTCTGGCTACTACAACTTCTGCAGAATGCCTCCTGACATTTTTGCTGAAATCCTGGCTGCTGTGGCTCCTGCAATTACAAAACAAGACACCAACATGAGGAGGGCTCTGGAACCTGGATTGAAGTTGGCAGTCACCCTACGGTACATGGCGACAGGAGAGAGCTACAAGTCCTTGGCCTACGGTTTCAGAGTGGCTCCCAACACCATCTGCAATTTTATCCCCAGTGTCTGCATTGCCATCATGCGAGCTTACGAACATCTGCTGGCCCTGCCAATGGATCCAGCATCCTGGAAGGAAGTTGCCAAGGGCTTCGAGAAGAGGTGGAACATGCCCCATTGCATCGGAGCACTGGATGGGAAGCATGTTGGCATCAGATGTCCTCGGAAAGCTGGGTCAATCTACTTCAACTACAAGGGCTTCCATTCCATTGTGCTTATGGCTTTGGTGGATTCTGACTACAAGTTCCTGTACGTGCAGGCTGGATGCCAAGGAAGCTCATCGGATGGAGGAGTCTTCCTGGACACAAGGCTGAGGGACCTGCTGGAAGAAGAACGACTTGGGCTACCCCCTGCTGAACCTCTACCTGGCACAGTTGGGAATCCTTTTCCATACTTCATCGTTGGAGATGAGGCCTTCCCCTGAAGAGCTGGTTGCTGAAGCCTGTTCCAAGAAGAAACCTTGACATCCCCTCCAGAGTCTACAACTACAGAATTTCAAGAGCCAGGAGAGTGGTGGAGAATGCCTTCGGTATCCTGTCCCACAGGTTCAGATGCTTCCTAACTACGATGCCCCAGAAACCCGGCAGAGTGGCAGCCATCACTCTGGCAGCCTGCACTCTACACAATCTTCTGCGAGACAGAATAGGAATTCATCGAGCCATGGACAACGACGTAATGGACAGAGAAGATCCTGCAACCCATGAAGTCACTGAAGGACTGTGGAGAGGAGACCCCTTGCATGACCTTGGATTCGCTCCAGCATATGGAAATGCCACAAGACAAGCCAAACAGTACCGAGACTACCTACGAGACTACGTGAACAGCCCAGCAGGAAGTGTCCCCTGGCAGATGGACAGAATTTGAAGATGAAGCAGAGCAGCAGCAGCAGCAGCAACAGCAACAGCAATTCAATGCCCCCCTTAAAAAACCACAAATTAACCCAGCCCTTGTAAGGGCTTACCACTTCCTCCAGAAAGAGCAGGCCTTGTACACATCTTTATGTTGACAAACCCCCCCCCCCAAAAAAAAAAAGCCCTCCCTGCAACAACTACATATTTTGTGACGTACACTCTAAAAAGTTCAGACAAAATTGGTTTTTTAGATTCAAAATGGTTTTTTGAAAAACCAAATTTCAATGCAAAACAAACATGGATTTTTAAAAAAATCCATGTTGGTTTTTTGCATTGAAATTTGGTTTTTCAAAAAACCATTTTGAATCTAAAAAACCAATTTTGTCTGAACTTTTTTAGAGTGTACGTAAAATGGTAAATTTTTAGCTTTGTATCTATCTGTACAACCCATTTAAATCACTTTCACTTCCTCTCTATCTGCCTATCTATCTAGCTATATATCTGGCTATCTATCTGTCTATCTATCTGCCTATCTATCTATCTATCTATCTATCTATCTATCTATCTGTCTATCTATCCAAGTGCAATCCCTGCAAAGTGACGATAACTGCTTTTGTTTTCTGCAGTGTATATATGTAACGAGCATTGTGTTCCATCTATCTATCTATCTATCTATCTATCTATCTATCTATCTATCTATCTGTCTATCTGTCTATCTGTCTATCTGTCTGTCTATCCATCTATCTATCTATCTGACTATCTGTCTGACTATCTATCTATCTATCTATCTATCTATCTATCTATCTATCTATCCAAGTGTCATCACTGCAAAATGACGATCACTCATTTTTCTTTGCTGCAGTGTATATGCGACGTCCAAATATTTTCTTCTATATAGCTATCTATCTGCCTATCTATCTGCCTATCCATCTGCCTATCTATCTGCCTATCTATCTATCTATCTATCTATCTATCTATCTATCTGCCTATCTATCCATCTATCTATCTATCTGACTATCTGTCTGACTATCTATCTATCTATCTATCTATCTATCTATCTATCTATCTATCTCTATTAATTAAAGTGGTGAAAAAACTTTAATTAAGAAAGCAGAAATGCCACCTGTACTGGTTAAGCAGAAAGTGAAAATGGGCCAAAAAAAAAAAGAAGGGAAATAGCACCTTGCTTTTATGAAGGTGTTTAAAATTTACAAGGGCCAGGACCGGATTTTTTTTTGGGGGAATTTGTCAACTTTTTTTTTTGGGGCTCTTTTCATTTTTGCTCTTGTTTGTCATCGCAAGAGTTTTTTTAGTCAACATAAGATGTGTACGTGGCCAGCTCTTTTGGGAGGATTTGGTGGCCCTTAAAAGGGCCTGGAGTTTTTTTTTTTCTTTTTTCAGACGACTTGAACAGGCATCACTTCCTTGGAGAGGGCATGTTGACTTGGCTCCACTGGAACGACAATGGAGTTTGCCGCTGGTGGACAACTGTCGGCTGCTGCTGCTGCTGTAGAGACTGCTGCTGCTGCTGTAGAGACTGCTGCTGCTGCTGTAGAGACTGCTGCTGCTGCTGTAGTGGTGGCTGCTGCTGCTGTAGTGGTTGCTGCTGCTGCTGTAGTGGTGGCTGCTGCTGCTGTAGTGGTGGCTGCTGCTGCTGTAGTGGTGGCTGCTGCTGCTGTAGAGACTGCTGCTGCTGTTGTGGCTGATGCTGCTGTAGAGGCTGGTGCTGCTGCTGCTGTAGTGGCTGCTGCTGTACTGGCTGCTGCTGCTGCCCAAAAGAGGGTCCGGGGAAGCCAAGCTTCTGGGGGCTGTCAAGCATCAGCTGGCTGAAGCTTAAAGATGACTGCTGCAGGGCTGGAGTCTGGCTTCGAATTGGCTGCAGGGACTGGAACTGGCTGCTGCTGCTTGGCTGGGACTGCAACTGCTGGCGTGGAGGCTGGGACTGCATCTGAAGACTTGGCTGCTGGGGCTGCTGGGGCTGATGCTGAGTTGTTGGAGGCTGCTGCAAGTCCTCGTTGACAAAGGATGGAGCTGGACCAGGAGGAGGGATGTATTGGTGCTGCTGCTGCCCTAGGATCATCTCCACATTCTCTTGCTGCATCATCAGGATTTTATCTTGGACGGCCGCCTGTACGAAGTAGTTGTCCGTCTGGCTCAAGGAGTGCAGGAGGCGAAGTCTCAGGGCACGGTTCATGTTCTTCCCAGATGTGAAGATACTCCTGCACATGTTCTGCAACTGGTGTACTTCTGGATCCAGCCTGTGAGAAGTTTGTGGGCACATGTCACAGAATGGTCCTGCCGGCTGAGGTGGTGCTGCTTTCCTGGCCTGTCTGAAGTGTAGTGACCAGCAATTGAAGTCAGGGCAGTGGCCATCTCCTGGTCTGTGTCCTTCCTCTTCTTGGATGGCTTTCGTCCTGGGAAGACCTGCGACTGCTGCTGGGATGGCTGGAGGGACTGCTGGGACATCTCCTGGGAGGACTGCTGCTGGCTGGCTGGGAGGCTGTCATCAAGGTCAGGCATAGGATTGTAGTCCATGGGGGCATCAGAATCGGACGACAGGCGGTTACTTCCTCCTGGTCCAGTGAAGCTGGAGACTTCCATGGCACCCTTCGGAGTGATGGAGGACCTCAAGAATTCACACTTCGCCAGGATGTACTTGTCTCGGTCGGACATCTTCTTTCTGCCAGCTCCAGAAGGTTGAGGTCTGATGCACTTTGAGAAGGTAGTCCTGAGGTTGCCCCTCCATTTGGTGACTTTAGCTGCTGTGATTTCCTTCCCCACTAGCAATGTAAGTTCTGCTGCTTTCTCTGCATCAAGTCTGTCCTTCTGTGCACTCTTGAAGGTGGTGGAGCCCTTGGAGTACAGCTGCTTGTTTTCCCGGTACCAGTCGATCAGCTCATCCTCCTGCTCTTCTGTGATGCCCAGTAGGTCCCTGGAGTTTGCCTTTCTGTAGCCCTTCTTCTTCTCCTTGTGGACAAACTGTCCATCGGCCTCCTGGATCAGCTCAACCTCAGATCCAGTGTTGTCAGAATCTTCCTTTGGCTGGTTCTTCCCCTTGCTGCCCTTGGACTTGGCACCCTTCTTCTTGGGAGTATCTTCCTCTGTGGTGGCATCGTAGTCGGAGTCCAGGGTCTGCTGGTGGATCATTGCAGCTGTCAGAACACAGTCATCATCTTCATCATCAGCAGGAGTATCATCTGGAGGTGGAGGTGGAGGCTGGACTGCAGTCTTGGCTCGGGTCTGGGCTGGAGTGACAGGCTTGACTGGAGGCTTGACTGGAGGCTTGACTGGAGACTTGGCTGGAGGCTTGACTGGAGACTTGGCTGGAGACTTGGAGGTGGCTTGACGCTTGGCTGAAGGAGACTTGCCAGGAGTGCGAGGCCTTCCCCTTGGAGCAGTCTTGGTGGGAGTCTTGAAGACAGCAGCATCAGCCGACTGGGTGCGCTTGGTGGGAGACTTGACAGAAGCAGCAGCATCAGCATCAGCAGACTTGGGACGCTTCTTCTTGGCTGCAGCAGCAGTGGCAGGCCTGCCACGCTTGGTTGGAGACTTGACAGCAGCAGCAAGCTTGGCCAGGACTTGATCTTCAGCTTCTTCATCATCATCTTCATCCTCCTCATCAGGTTGTTGCAGCACTTTGGGTGGTGGCGGGCCCTCGAAGATGGTCTCACTGGTCACTGTTGATGTAGCAGTGGTCACTGCCACGATGCTGTCTTGCAAGCTGAACATGCTTGGAGACAATGTAACAGCTGCGTAGTCTATGAAAGGAGCTGGTGAACCAACTGGAGTTGAAGATGGAGTGGTCAGTGGAGTGTTGGCTGGATTGTTGCCCTTGCTTGGTGCCCTCAAGGTCTTCTTCCCTCTTCCTCTGGGTCCCATCTTGAAGCAGGATCAATCAGAAATGAAGCAGGATGAATCAGCAATGAAGCAGGATCAATCAGCAATGAAGCAGGGATTCAGCAATGAAGCAGCAATTCAGTAGGCTGTGAAGCAGAGTGTCATGGAGTATAGATGCGTTCGTCTTGAAGTTCAGAGTGGTTATGGTGCTCTAGTGGCTGCTCTTCTATTTATATGCGAGGCGCGCGCCAGTGCGTCTCCATGGCAGACCCCCCTTTCCCGCCGTGGCACAAAAGGTCGACCCCGTGATGGTTTCAGTACCCCGCGGACAAAGGATTTTGCTAAAAATAGCCCCTCTGGCGCCACTCTGTCTGCTCCGGGAGGGGGTCCAGACGACGGCGAGAAGGTTTTGCACACGTCCCGGAGCATTTTCCTTGATGGCGGAGTGCAGAAGAACCCCGGGGTCGACCTTTTTGGCGCCACGCAGAGAATCCCGCTTGTTTTCCTAAACGGCGGGAAACTTTTTGCCCCTCAGTGGCGCGAAAACTTCGACCCAGTCTTACTTTTCTGATCGCGGCGTCGAACAATTTATCTGGTCTGCTCCCCCGTCGATTTTAATAAAATTTGTACTGGTTGAAACTTTTTTTCTGCGACCTCGCGATTTGAAGTGACGGTAAGAAGCAGGATTCTCGACGGCGTGCAACCAAAAGATGTCCGGCGGGAAGCTAAAATGCCCCTGCGCGATACGTAAAAAGAGGAAATATTTTTCCGTCTCTCCTGAAAATACTTCGCCCCGTTTCAAAAAGATCTCCGGGAGCTGCCGTGAGAATGAAGCATAAGGCTTTGTGAGTTTGTGAGCAAACCATGTAAATCTGATAACAACAGCAATTTCTCTGAACTAAACGGGCAAATGACATAGTAGATTCGTCTCATTGGTTGCTTTGAAGCTTCAACAGCTGCTGTTACCTGAAGCTGATTGCATGCATCAACATGACAGTCCTGATGAAAATACTAAGATAGGTTGCTCTGGGCTAAAGGAAGATCAGCTTCACAGTGCTTGGCAAAAATAGATTTATTAGCAACAATAGGCATTGCTTCCTACTAACCACAATACCATAATTGCAAACCTTGTCACTGCTTTGTTATGTGAACTGAAATTACTTCAGCAACAGTCCGAGTGGGCGAGTCCGTGCTAAGTGTTGGTTAAGGTGCATTGGTTTGATTTACCTGCATGTGCAGTGTTTACTTTTGCACTCGATTAGATGTTTCACACGTCTTTAGAAGCTTCAGATCATGCTCAAATCAATTCTCGGTTTAGATCTCCTTGTGAAATTCAAATTATCAGGGGGCCACCATTTAAACTCACGGAAGTTATTTTAAATAAATAATTTCTTGCTCAGTTTTGGTGAAATGAATACTTTTTTGGGCAGTCTGAGTCTTGGAATAGTCTATAAATTTCTGCTAGGGGTTGAAACGAATATTTGAGGATGCTGTGTGCTCAAAATAAATAATTATGCAGAGGAAAACTCCAACCCCCCCTCCCAATTATCTAATGGTTTTGCAATTGATTGTCATTGAATATGTATATTTGTTTGGTGGAGATTATATATTTTAATCTTTTTCATACCAATGCACCACTGTGAAATTTATAGTAGTTTTATTTTTCAAATTCAGTGAGGACTTCCCACAAAGAAAGCAAATTACTCGCACGCTTTCCATATATGTCCCTGCTGGGTAAACATGATGTTTGATTTTCAGTACTATATATATATACGTATATGTTATCACGTTTTAATGCTTGTTTTATGAGGCTATAAATCTATAATGTTGCTTATGTCATATAAGCCTTCACAAAAGCCTGATTTAGAATAAAGTTTGAGTCCAGCAGACTGACTGTCTTTGTTCGCATCAGAGCATACAGGAAAATGAATTTTACTGAACATTAGTAATATCCGCATGTTTTGCAGGAGCTGACTGGCAAAATTTGAGCTCTGTGGCAAAAAAAGTCAAAGGGCCCAAACATCATTGCTGTTAATGACATTTATGAAATGATGCATGTATGAGACCAAAATACTATCTATGATTCTCCACTTCAGATGCACAGTGCGCCCAGCGACTTTGATATAGCCAAAACCATATATATATATATATATATATAGGGCTCTATTTAAAAAATACCTATCTTGCAGCCCCGTTCCCAACTCCCCTAAAAGAGCTTGTGGCAGTTGCCGCTCTATTACTGAGTGCCACACATGTTTGATATCAGGCTAACAGAGCGAAACAACGCTGTGCATGAAAATATTGATTTCACTGATCAGAAGATCTATTGGAGCTGCTTATGGTTTTACTTGCATTGACGTGATCACTTCACTAATTCGACAATGGTATTACATGAAGTCGCAATAACTTTTTTTAGTTAGATTTAGAACTTTCGCTTGTCAGGATTGTGATATTCGAAACTAAATGAAAGTATCTTTTCGTTAAAATTTAATTTGCCAACTTGTCAGAATTATTCAAGATAAGTGGGAATTATATGGGGAAGTCACTTATTCACCCTATTGTTTGTGGTGACATCTTCAAAGAAAAAGATGATGTAAATGAGTCCATTTGGGGCATTTTTATTGTCTGGTCATTAACCATAATTTCCATCGAAATACGTCAAGAGAAAGAAGGAGCAATGAGGGAAAGGCACCAAACCATTAACAATTAACACAAGATCATCAATGTGCTGACGAAATGAGATGCAACAGGAGAAAATAAATGCTCTATTAAACCAACCATCACAGGGAAGGGATATCTCAGACCTGTGGTTTGTTCAAGTAATTCGCTCTTCTGTACTCCCTTCATCATTTGATTAAAATTGATCGGACACGCAATAATCAAGGCACCTCTTCTCCAGTTCCTAATTGCATGAGACAGACAAAAAAATTCTGCAACCGTTTCTGTTTTTCTTGAATCATGAACCTCTGAGTTGCTTTGGCACATAAGATTGGAAAATATTGCTGTTGGTTGGATATAGAAATTGACATGATGGCAGAAGCTTGCCAGAAAAAGACAGAATATGGCGGCGAAAAGGACAAAACATATTGGATCAAAGAGAAAATGAGGTAAAGTTAGGGTTGATAAGAAAGTTTTCCTGAAGTCATACTTTGCCTGACTTGAAGCAGAAATTTTATTGTACTCCATGAAACTTGAATCAAACTGAACCAGGCCTCAACCGTGTTTGAGGTCAAGCAAAAAAGTGGAACAACACTGTATTAAAATATTGATTTAGCTGAGCCCTAGAAGATCTATTTGAGCTGAAATGTGCTCATGTTTTTTATCATTGTAATGAAGTTCTCATTGATTAGAAAATGGCATTATATGAAGACTTAATTAGACTTACACATTTGCATGTCAAATGGGATAATGGAAAGAGGATGAAAATATCTTCTTCTTTTTTTTCAAAAAGTTTCAGACTTTAGTGTTAAACTTTAATTGTCTAGCTTTCCCACAAAAACATATATGAAACCATGTCATTGGGAGGGTGGCATCTTCTGTTAAGAAAAAAAGGAGAGAGAGAGAGAGTAAGAATATAGCGTGAAGACGGACAAGGTGCTTATGCAAGTTCCAACAATGTGCTGACAAAAAGAAATGCAACAGGAGAAAATAAATGCTCTATTAAACCCTTCGTCGCAAGGGGATGTCACAGGCCTGTGATTTGGTCAAGTAATTCTGTCTTCTGTACTCTTTTCATCATTTGACTAAGATTCATTTGATACCTCTGTAATCAAGGCACCTCTTCTCCAGTTCCTAGTTGCTTGAGACAGAATGTACAATTCTGTAGCAGTTGCTATTTTTTGCTTTTGATCACAATGTCATAGCATGCAAAAACACAGTTGAACTACGAACCCTCCTGAAGACGATACATTGTACCTGTATATTTGTAAAATATGGCACAAGGAGGGATAAGGTTGTTCTTGGCATGATGAATGTTGACAGGATGGGAAAGACAAGACAGGATACAATAGGGTGGGGATGGAACAGAACAATGACTATTATGGGATAAGATCTAGGGCAGCACTGCCAGCACAGAATAAGATAGGTTGAGATCATAAAATGGATTGGTCAGGAGATGAGGTTGCAGCGTACATGTGGGAAACGCTACTACGAAAGTCAAAATTGAAGTTAAATACTGAGTACTTGGAAATTTTGTATAATAATTTAGGACGGTTCATTACTGTCATGTCTAGCTGTCAGCTTGCACTGTGTTATTGCTGATTATCAGCAGTCATGCAAACCACTCCTCAATGAGACAATTACAATAATGAAAACAGCATATCATGATACGTATAGGGAGTGACAGTATATTCCTGTAAAACTATGCATAAGGAGAAACATACAATAGAGCGCTTTGAAAAAGTATGATGGGCTATGAAATCATCATTTGTTAGCAGCAGAGCTGCTCTTACCCCAGAATTTCATGCAATCTCGTTAGCATTCCGGAGGTCACTCTCTTTCAACAATCTCATTCAAATTTACTCTACATTCTCTGTTGGTTTTTAACTTTCGACCAGTCACTTTTGGTGCCCTTCTGTGAGGGAAAAAATTATAAAGAAACTACAATGGACTAGCTTCCATGGGTCAAAGGTCAACAATGCCTTCTTCTTCTTCTCCTTAGTATAACTGTGACCGGTGTGCCTGTGTTGGAACCATGCACTGTCTGTGCTGCTTAAAGTGCTTGCGTGTTATTTTTCTTCTGCATCAGCAATCTGCTTTATCTCCCAATTTAGTGATCAATTTTCATTGTTCTGAAGTTTCTGTCTGAGTCTGTCTCTTTGACAATGACTAAGTAAGGAGGTGTACGTTATGTATGCCATTGTATGGTTAATATTATTTTGTGTTTGCATGTACAATGTAGATGTAATTAGGGATTAGTGTTCTGCAGACACAGACAAGCAGACAAACCATTGACAGCACTGAAAAAAAAAATTGTAAAATTTACGGTAAAATAGCTGGCAGTTTTGGGTGCCAACAAGTTGCTGTGAAAAACACAGACTAAAGCCGTAAATATGTAGCGTCATTGAAACCGTATATTTTACATGTTTTTACTGTAACTTCAACAGTTCAAGTGTTACTGTAGAGGGTGAGCAGTCCGTAATTTTTACTGGAATATGCCTGTAATATTGACAGCCCCCTCATGCTGCCATTTTGAGCAATGTTTAACTCTTGTTAAAAAAACATAATTATCACCCAGAGCAATTACTGTTTAGCAGTAGAGTGTTCTAAATCACAATTCAATAGAATAGATATTTTGATGCTTTTTAAAGTAATATCTGGATATAGGGAGTTTTTTTATAATTAGGAAAATAGCTATATCAACACCTTTGCTCATTCAGTATATTAATGGTTCTACACTGTCTACATTATAGGAAATATAATTTTCCGGTTTTCTTAATTTTTTCCTTAAAGCATCAGATTTGCAAGCCTCAAATTTTTGGTAGAGCATGACTACCATTATTCCAAAAGTTATCAAGTCACAGATCTAAATTTTGAAAAATTAATTTTAAATTAAAAACAACATCACGCTTGATTTTAAAATTTTTATTAGCAATTTTCATCACATCATTTTTGGCACAGAGCAAAATATATGAATATCACTAAAATTACCAACTCCTGGTTTGACCACCTCAATTTATCCATGGCAATTTCTCCGCAGTGAATCTTAACCATCATGTAGTTAAAAAAAGTTTATACTTCCATGAGTCCTGCTGGATACAGAATGTACTGTGTAGCTTGTACAGAGAACCAGCATATATATGATAATGAACAAGCAAAGCCTGCAGGGAATCTTTTTGAGGAATCACATCCTTCAAATTTGCAAGATGGTAAAATCATATTTTTTCTCTCATGAAACAGGAGATGATCATTAAATTTTGGTTTGTTGAAAAGCAAGTAAATTTAATTTTCGAAGCATGATCTGTAAAGATTATGTTGGTCTTCTTCGTTCTCTTCCTTGTCTTCGTGTCTTGGTGTTTCAGTGTCTTCAGAATAAAGCACCTGAACAGAAAAATGGTCAATTGAGATATTTTCAAAAACATTAATGCATACTTTTTTGACAAAATGAATTGATACTGTTGGTGTCAGGAAGGAAGAACGTCTTACCTTAAAAGGAATTCTTGTAAGTTGCAGGTTCGATATTGAGGAGGACTGATGTTGTGGCATACAAAAAGATCCATATGGTGTGGCAGTATAAAATATTTCATGTCTGAAAAGAAAGAGAAGTTTATAATAATTTGAGTTAGGTCCAGTAATGTTAAATTTATCACGCATTTTACACTTATAAACAAAAGAGCAGTCACAGAGAGTTAAGAAAGACAGGGTTTGCATTTGTGCATTGCTAGGATTAGTTCCATTTGTACGATTGCCCAACTGGATATGATGGCTTAGGGGATGACCGTTTAATATGCAAGCAGGGGGTGAGAGTTTTTTGAAATTGATAATTTATTGGCCAGTTTTGGTAAAATAAATAAATTCATTTTTGGCAGTCTTGAAACAAATAATTTCTGCTTGGAGTGTTTCTAATCAATATACGGGGAATTGGCACGCTGAAATAATTCGCCGCAATAGTGAAATAAACAGTTTCCTGCAAATGAAAACTCCAAGCCCCCTGGTTATTAAATGGTCGACTCGTTATACCACTGCTTGCTTTTTTCAGCCAATCAGAAACCAGGATTTTGCTGTGATATATATATTTGTATTTGAAACTTTCAACGGCCCAAGACATGGCATGCTTGATTGATCATAAGTTTCGAAATTGGATCAAAATTGACAAGGGAATAAAAAACAAACACAAAAATAGCAAACAGATTGGAAAAGTAAATAAAATACAATTTGTCACTATACACTGGGAAAATTTGTAAAATTTTCAGTAATTTTATGCTGAATATTTCACGTGTCATAAAGGTTTTATGAATAAGTAATATAGATGCCATATTTGCAATATTATACCCGTATCCATGTATATATACCTCAAGTTCCAAATTTAAGACCATTCAATTTCTTTGTTATTTCGGTGCCGATGCCTCTGAGCCCCCTCTAACTTTTTTTTTTTCATAACTTTTTTTTCTGAAATTATGTTTCTCATCCTGCACACTTTTAGCACAAATATGTGTTATGAAGCACTCAAATCTGTAGCACCATGAAAGGACCCAGAACTTGTCAATAAATTAACAGCCGCTTGGACCAATGTCTTATCTGTAAAAGAGCCCCCACAAGTATTTCTGGCTTCAGAGTTATCCTCCTGAAGTATTTGTTTCTTATAATAATGCAGAATTCTGCAGGAAGCAGCAGAATTTTGCAGTTCTACAGCTCCCTGCAGGATTTTTGAAGCTCTGTTATCATCTAGCTTGTTGCAATGCATCTGCAAAGTTCAGAACTCTTTGAGAAGGTCTTGTCGAGAGGTATGGGGGTTGGGTTGGGGGGTCGGGGGGTTTTGGTGCTCGTCTGTCCCAGCAGGGTTTCTGAAAAGTTTCTGCAGCAAAATCTGTAATAATTATTCTATAGCTAAGGAGTTATGCAACTTTGGAGATTTTATGCACTTCTGCAGCTGCCTGCAGAATTCCTCCAGAGCTGCTTGCAGCTCGGAGGACTGCATGGCAGTGCTAGCTGATCCGTCAGGCTTCATTTCCTGTTTTCGGTAAACATGACTTATAGTGATTTACTCAACACAACTCTATTTTCTCCTCCACCTCTGCACACACGCCATCCTAATGAGTCAGAGTGATGTGGCTGATAGATAAGGGATAGATCTATCTGTAACGTCTGTAAATAGATGCCTGCAATGCCGAGAATAGTCAGAAATTGAGATTTTTCTGATGCGTTTTGACCGAACCACAATGGCTACCCCTGCCTGTCCCTAACCCGAAATCGGAATGCAGCAATGTGATTGGTCGGCACAGGCTGACAGCAGAGCCTGCATATAGCTGACAGGTTCCCGCCGAAATGAAGCGATCTGATTGGTCGAAGTTGTCTGCCTGCTTCAAGTTACATAGACACTAGGTGGCAGCACTATCCTGAAGCAGAAAATAATTCCAGGTGTGGCAGCACTGGTTGTTTACTTTATAAATGTTTGATATTCTTATTTTGTATATATATATATATTTTTTTTTTTTTTGTTAGTTTTTGTATTATTAGCAGTTGTTTTTGTACTCCATATTGTACTTGAAAATGCTGTTTGCCTGGTATGCAAGCACTGGCTTGCAAAATTATAATTGGAATATTGAAATGCAGGTCTTACTTGACTAAACCCATCTTGACAAATCGTACCTTGACAAAACAGGCTCCTTGGGCCACTATGTTGAAGATTAGCATATTTTGACCTGGTTTACTTTAGTGGGTGTGACTTCAACTTGGCAAGCCTATCTGCTTGCCCCTTGGTCGACCACAACCAAAACCAAAATGGAATTCCCCAGTTGCTAAATTTGCTGTTGTCAGTTAAACCCATGTGCTCTTTCTGATCTATGTACATGTAAAGGAATGGGGGTCTACAGAAATACGAGGGGCGTTCAGAAAGTTCCGAGGCTTTTTTACATATGGATACTTATTTTCAATCTACAACTATGAATTTTTCACATTATAAAAGTCAGCATATTTGGAATGGATTTCCAAAATTTTGGACATGTTTAAGTCATTCAGTGGTTGCCATGGAAACTGAAAGTTCAGCTTCTTGGGGCAGATAATACTGAAACCACTAAAGCCAATGAATTTTGGCTGTGAGAGACCTCTCTCTATCACTTGCATTAGTGAGATTGACAATATTTGACACAAGAAATATAATATCAGCCTCAAAAAATACTCCCAAGCTCACCAAAAGCATTGATTCATACACCTGACCCATTGAAGTAAATGTTCCTTGAAGTCCTCCAAACAAAGTTCTGTGAAAGAATTTTGGTCATCCAATGCCTTTTCTCCTCCAGTGACTGAAACCGTACTGGGATGGGCCCGTGGCAGCTGTCACTCTGCCACATAGGCCAGTCCGCCCCAACTGTCCAGCTCTGGAGGTGCACATTCCATGTGCTTTTCTAGTTTGAAAGCTGCCTGCAGGATTCTGCAGCTTCTTAGAACTCTGAAGAATTCTGCAGTTCTGCAGCTCCCAGTAGGATTTCTGAACCTCTGTTACTTCATGTAGCATATTGTTATGCATCTTTGACAAGATCTTGCCACTATACCCTGGAAATGTCAGTTTGGGGGGGGGGGGGTTGTGGCAGGGTTGCAAAAAAAATGGATTTAAATTTTAAAAAATTCTAAAAATTGGATTTATTTGATTTAAATCAGATTTTTTTTACTTTAAGCGGTATGGGGGGGTGCTCAGGTGTTTCTCTGAATATTTTCAGATGATCAAATGATTTAAATCAAGTTTTAAGCCTCTGCAGCACCTTAGTGCGCTATATCGAGGCAGGCGATTGCCGTATGATGATGAGATGAGAAGACTTTGAGTCTGGCACATACCCTATTAATTCAGGGATGCCCAGGGTCTTTCAGTTGCCCCAGCATAGAACACTGGATACAATCCGCCTTCATTTAATGTCCCATGGGCTCAGGACTAAAGTGAGTTCCCAGGATGAGATTTGAACCCACGCTCTCAAAGCCAGTAGACAAGCGCACTTACCAGTTAGGCCACGGGGGAACTTTTATGCACCTCTGCAACTACCTCCAGAATTCTGCAGTTTCTTAAAAAACTACAGCTTCCTGCAGAATTTCACCAATCCTGCAACTGCCGTCAGAATTCTGAAGTTTCTTAAAAACTCTGTAGGAAGCTGCATAATTCTGAACCTCTGTTGCTTCAAGGGAGCTGCAGAACTGCAGAATTCTGCAGCTTCCTTCAGAATTTTTGAAATTCTGCAAATAACTGCAGAAGTGCATAAAAACCTCCCAAGTTGCATAACTCCTACAGAATAACAGATTTTGCTGTATAAACTTTTCAGAAACGCTGGTGGGACACACGAGCACCAAAACTCCCAACCCTACCCCCAAGCCACTATCAACCCCTCCCCCCACCGTTTCTTGGGTAGCGACAAGACCTTGTCAAAGAGTTCTGAACTTTGCAGATTGCATTGCAATTTGCAACAAGCTGGATGACGTAACACACAGAGCTTCAAAAATCCTGCAGATTGTTTTTAGAAATTACAGAATTCTGAAGGCAACTGTAGAATTGGTGAAGTTCTGCAGGAAGCTGCAAATTATTTAAATACTGCACCTTCGTGCAGAATTCTGCAGCTTCCTGCAGAATTCTGTAGCTGCAGAAGTGCATAAAAACCTCCCAACCTGCATTACTCCTACTGAATTACAGATTTTGCTACAAAAACTTTTCAAAAATGCTGCAGTGACAGAGGACCACCAAAATTCCTGACCCCCTTGCTGACTGCCAAACCACTACACTCCCAAATCAATGTTTCCTGGGTAGTGGCAAAATACATGTCAAAGAGGTCTGAGCTTAGCAGATGCATGGCAATAAGCACAAAGTAGCAACTGCAGTTCAGAAATCTTGCAGGGAATTGCAGAACTGCAGAATTCTGCAGACAGCTGCAGAAGTGCATAAAAATTCCCCAGCTGCATAACTCCTACAAAATTGCAGATTTTCCTGCAGAAACTTTTCAGAAACAATGCAGTGACAGAGGACCACTATTTCTGAAGTTCTGCATGTGGCTGCAGAATTCTGCAGGCAGCTGCAGTTTTTTTGTTGTTGAAATTCTGCAGTTTTTTTTTGGAAATTCTGCAGTTTTTTTTGGAAATTCTGCAGGTTCCTGCGGAAGTGCATAAAACCTCCCAAGCTGCATTATTCCTACAGAACTGCAGATTCTGGTGCAGAAACTTTTCAGAAATGCTGCAGTGACAGATTACCACCAAAAATAACTTGTAAAAGTAGCTTACCCTTAGTTAGTATTCAACATGGCTGGGGACTAGTGGGGAGTTGAAATAACAGGAAAGAGCAGCTGAAGGATTCCTGAGACTACCAGCACCTGGAAAGCAACAAAAAGTAGCTGAGTTCATGTTTTTAGTTATTGAAAAAATAAAACATTTACTAAAGCCATTATATTATTTATATCACTTAATTTTGTCTCATGAAAGGAAACAGACTGAGGTACTCTGGAGATATGGAAACTTTTCTAAAAAGTCATAATTTATTTGCAAATTGATTTGCGAGATTCCCAGCCACTGACTGCACTGAGGGAAAGTATTTTTCAAAAGTTTCGATACATTTAGCCAAATGCTATAAACGTTCATCCAGATTATATGATGGTTGCCCTTGAAAGTAAGCACACCACTGGAAGATTCACCTTCGAATTCCGCATTGAGAATTTGAAATTTCACAACATATTTAAGGGGGTATGAAATGTTTACAAAAGAAAAGTCATAAAACATGCATAGAGCTGGAGCTGGAGCGGTCTTCCATTTCTTGTAATATCTTCCTTCTAGAAAACATCATCAATCTCATACTACTACATGCTCATACTGACCTCTTTTGCAGCAGATATACACCATAAAATACAGGGTGATCAGGCATAGAAGAGTAGATAAAATTCAATCAGTGACAGTGTGTGTTGCAAAAGTAAACACCCCCCATGTGAGTTCACTGAGTTGTAATGTTCTTTATTGATAAAGTTCTATGTTGTTTTGACCTGATGAAATAAAAATTATGATATATAAATTTGATCCCTGATTTGTTTTTGGCATTTATGCATTTTGAATTGTTTTACCCTATATTTGTAAGGTTTGTGGATGGACAGTATCACAAAATCGACCAACTTTAATAAAATTGTAACAAGAATCTGCTGATTCAATTGGTCGCAAAAACGGCTGCAAAGAGATTTGATTAAGTTTATCGTAATGTGGAATACTTGTACCAAATTACCTAACTCTGAGGGAAATACTGAGGTCACAAATGGACAGTTAAAGAATGACGAAAGGTGGCTGCCAAAACGGCTGTCACAAACTGGCCTTCATCTTGAATTTATTGTCATGTTTCCAATCAATACCCACAGGCCAAGGTCGCATGTGGCAGTTCAGGAATAAAGAAAGATGGCTGATAAAGTGCCCGCTATCTTGGATTTCTTACATGCGGCAGTACAGGAATGAAGAAGGATGGCTGCTAAAGTGCCCCCTATCTTGGATTTCTCAACATGTTCCCAATTCATATTCACAGGCCAATACCTGTACAAAATTTCAAAACTAGAAGCCAGATATAAAGGTCACAGTGGGCAGATCAAGAATGGTCGCCATTTTGGAGTGGCCATTTTGGCAGCCATCTTGGATTTCTAAGAAAGCAGAAGAATGAAAAGGTGTGCACTTGTTGTAACTAGTAAAAAAAAATTATTGAGTAGCCTACCCCTCTGAGGTGACCCCAAGCCTGGTAGTAGAACTTAGCAATAGAAAATTCCTCGAGGACTTCAGGTCACCCCCTCGGGCCTTGTAAAATATGCAATTTTAAAAGTACCTCTGCCAAAGGTGACCCTAAGCCTAGCAATATAATTAGCCAAAAAAACAATTTTTTGTGAGTACCCCCCAAGAGACGACCCCCTTGGGTTTTGTTGAATAAAGTACCTCTGTCCAAGGTGACCTCCTGCCTAGCAATAAAACTAGCTAAAAAAAAATTTTTTTTGCAAGTACCCCCGAAAAATTACACCTCGGGCTCGTAAAATTTAATTTTAAAGTACCTCCCTCTGAGGTGACACCACCTATTAACTAGCAAAAAAAATTTTGTGACAATCCCCGCTCCCGCCCCCGCCCCCGAGGTGACCCCCGCAGGCCTTGTAAAAACTAAGATTTTAAAAGTACCTCCCTCTGAGGCGACAATATAACTGGCATTATAACTAGCAAAAAATAATGTTTTTTTTCGAGAATCCCCCTCTGAGTTGACTTCCCTCCAGCCTTCTATAAAATATAAAATTTTGTTCCCCTCCATGAGTGATAAAATATATAAAATTTTAAAAGTACCTCTCCCTGAGGTGACCCCCAGCGAATACCCCCTGAGGTGACCCCCCCCCCCCTTCAGAAAAAAGTGCCTCCCCCTAGGAGTATCCAAGCATAGTAATACAACTAGCAAAAAAAAAACAATTTTTTTGCAAGTTCCCCCCCCCCCCTTAGATGACCCAACTGTTCACATGTATCCCTATTGGCTAATAATTATGACCACACCCACCATGTCCCATATCCTGATTGGCTCTGAAGGGCCACACCCACTAAATTATAAAATATCCAGTGAAGCCACTGCCTATAAAAAACACCTGTCGACCAATCACACCTTGCCACATGCTCTCAAATTAGCCCACTTGAATTGCTTTTAACCATCAATTCCCACACTCTCAAACCTCCCGCACTATGACTAGGGATGCCAAAACCTGCTAGGTGGAGCTGATCGCAGTTTTGCTTCTTGTGAAGAAAAAATGACACCTAGAATCTTATTTCATAGTTGCCTCACCTTACGGGCTTTTTTGCATTGAAAACAGTATAAAACTTATCAAAATTTGATGAAATCTGTTTCTAAGATATATTAGCTTGCTGTTTTTCACTATTTTGTTACCGTGTTTACATTTGTTGCATTAAAAAAATTGAATTTAAAACTTTGGAAGTGAGAATGGACATGAAATATTTAAAAGACATGCATCATTTTGGTATTTAAAGAAAGCCAATATTCTCATGAAACATTCAGTAGCCTTTGCAGAATTTTTAGAGGCCGTAGAGTGCAAGCACAACCCTTTTTTCGACTAGACCTCAGCTTCCAGTTGAGGGCAAGGGAGACTGACACCTGGTGGTCATTTTTTGAAGTTCTATAAAATTGCCCAAAATATCAATAAATTTCTGAACATAGGGTTTATGTAATTTAAAAGAGTTAAAATAATCCATTATGACTTAATCAACTCACCTATTAAGAGTCAAGCAAAATTTGATTTTAAGGATATTTCTTCCCAAAAATGGTTATTCTTTCATGCAAAATAGCTCCATAGAACAAAAATTAGAGAGGGGACCCCACCTTTTTAATTCATGAATATATAGATATTGTTAAAATAGTATTACTATGCAGTTTGTTTTAAAAAAAGCAACGGAGCTGATTTTTTTTCCAGTCTAAAAAAGGTGGGGTTTTTTTAAGCATATGTACCCATTCTTTGCTGTGAAAATACAAATTTGTGGCTTTTAAAATTTATATTCCCAAAAGACAGGCCTATTTTCTTTTGCAAAATTTGGAGTAAATCATCCAATTCACAGGCCTGCTATGCTTATAGTCCACTACCCCCCCTTTTTTTGGGGGAGGGGGGTAATTACTAAAAACCTAAATTTTTATCCATGAAGATCCACAGTGTGAAGGTAACCAAGCCAATCACAAGTTAGCCCTGCAGCCATTCACCCAATTTTGTGAGGCGATTATGTCTACCTAGTTACATCCACAGTGTAAAGGCAAGACTTGAAACTGCCAAATATACCATTAAAACACAACAAATACTCAATATAAATATTCACCCCTTTCAATCTTGATTATGAGGGTAAATTACCCAAGATATTTCAAAATTGTGGTACCTGCACTATTTATCCAAGTCAACATACTAACAATTTGCAAACATTTTGAAAAAAAAAAAATTCCCAGTCAATCAAAGTTATAGCAATTTACCCCCTTTAGGGTAATTACCTCCCAAAAATCTTTTTTTTGGTATGTAATATGATTCAAATTCATGAATACTATAACACAAAAGGTTTCATGAAAGTCCCCCTCATTCAAACGAAGTTCAAGTGTAAGCTGTCATCATAACTTTCTTGAACACAAAAAAGGCCTGTATTTTTGCATAGACATTACATACTTTGTGCTATTGTAGATGTTGATACTTTGATACTGTAATCTTTTTGCCTCTGGAACTTGTTAGTATATCTATATCACTCCAGCATTAGAATATACACAAGAAAGTAATTCTCAAATGATTTTGTAGGCATTTATGGTCATGGTGTCACTTTTTTTGCAGTTGGGCGTTTTCATTTGCTTCTGAGCGCCTATACTTCATGTTGTTAAATTGAGCACAGCAAGGTTAATCTTAATGTTAGAAATTATTTTTTGGCTGATTCTTAATCACAAAATCATAGTGCACGCCTCTGTATCAAAAATTATTATTCCTGTTCATTTATTAGAAATGTTCTGTCATCCCTACTATGACCAAAACTGTCTTGCTGTCATTATGCGACACAGCTTTAAAAGTCGACCACACCCCAAAACCCCAAAACATGAAGGTCATAATGGGCAAATCAAGAATGAAGAAAGATGGCCGACAAAATGTCGGCCACCTTGGATTTATCGACATGTTCCCGTCCATATCCACCTGTACTAAATTTCATAACTATAAGCGAAATATTGTGGTCATAGTGGCAGTTCAAGAATGCCAGCCATTTTGTAGTGGCCATTTTGGCAGCCATCTTGGATTTCTTGACATGTTCCCGATCCATACCCACAGGCCAAGTCAGGTACCAAATTTCATAACTCTAAAAAGCAGAATATTAAGGTCACAATGAGCAGTTCAAGAAAAAAAAATGGCCACCAAAATGGCCACCACATTGGATTTCTCGACATGTTCCCAATCCATATCCACAGGCCATTGCCTGTACCAAATTTCATAACTATAAGCGAAATATTAAGGTCACAAATGGACTATTATACTAACCTCAACCGGGACAACGACGTCACCAGTAACGACGACGACGATTGAGTGAGGACGACCATTGCTCTTCGTTTTCAAAGAAAACAGATGAGCTGAAAATGGAATAACACAAATCAATTGCTGGGGATTTAAACTGTGGTTATTTGTCTTAGTTTAGTGAGATGATATCCACAATGCAGGCATCCAAATTTTTATAAAGAAAGCTCTGTGGGGCACAGTGAGACAGTTTAAGGCGGGGTACAAATAAAAACAAAGTGCCTGTCATAATTTATTAAACACAAGGGATAATTTGCATTGATACATTATAACTAATTTTATTATACAAATAAACACACAAACTTGGCGCAGAAGCCCCTATGGTCGTAAACCTCTGATTTTAGTTAGCCATATCCAAAGGGAAGCATCAGAGAAGAACTGTGATTAGTACGTAACAGGTGCAACAGTACCAATAAGCTGTTCAAGTGTATTGTGCAATGAATTTTGTCAATTTTTACCGTCAGCGAAAGAAATTCGAAAAAGGTATGGTAATCATTTGGGTAAAATGTTGTCCGGCGGGCAGCAGGCAGATTAGGCCGCGGATGGATCGTTTCTAGGCCAGTACTTGGCCTCTATTGAATGTACATGGATGAAATTAGGTACACACATAGCCTGTATGGTCTAGGTGTGATTTGTGTGGTCTGATGCATAGATATTTCATACTTTTTGAAATAATTAAAAAAAATATATATAGAAATTATTTTTGTTTCCGGGCCAAAACTCAACAACTATTGCATGTGCATGGATACAATTTGGTACAGATGTGGCCTATATGGCCTAGTTGTGCCATTTGATGGTATTATTGATAGATATTCTATACTCTTAAAAAAAAAAAGAGAAAAAATATAATAAATTTTTGTTTTTGTTTTTCGGGCTAAAACTCAGTCACATTGCCTACATGGACTGGTTGTGCCTTTTGAAAGGTCTGGAAATTATTATATACCTTTTTGAAAAAAAAAATAAAAATTTAATCTTTGTTTCTCGCCCAAGACTCGGTCACTATTTAAGGTTTGGTACACATATGGCTCATATGGTCTATTTGTGCCTTCTCATGGTCTGACTGATAGATATTCTATGCTTTTTATAATATTGAGAACAAATATTAAAAGTAATTGTAATCTTCTAAAGGTGTTATTCACTGAAGGTTTGCTGCTGCGCAACCTATGTTTTTTTATGTTTTCTCAATATTTCATAGAGCATCAAATATCTCCAAATCAGGCCATCAAAAGACACAACTTCACGATATAGGCTAAGGCTATATGTTACACCAAATTTCATCCATCAACATGCTATTGTGGCTGATTCTCAGGCAAGATAAGAAAAAAAAACAAACTTTTAATATTTTTTTCATTTGCTATATATATGTGGTTCCCATCAATGAGACCACCAAAAAGCACAACTAGGCTGTATAGGCTATATATATCTGTACCAAATTTCATCCTTGTTCATGAAATAGTGGCTGAGCCCAGGCCCGGAAACTTTAAAATGATTTTATACATTTTTTCACAAATTTTAAAAAAGTATAGTTTTACAATATTCATTAATCAGACCACAACTAGGTCAGATAGGCTATATTTGTACCAAATTCCATCCATGTACATGCAATAGTGTTCTAGAAACAAAAAAAAAAATAATTATTTTTTAATTTTTATAAAAAGTAAAAATATTCATCAATAAAACCATCAAAAGGCACAACCAGGCCACAAGGGCTATATGTATACCCAACTTCATCCATGTAGGCCTACATGCAATAGTGGTGGGAGTTTTGCATGGGAACATTCTACCTGCCTATCTTCCAAACACCCAGCTGCATGTCCACATTCAGAAGGACAACATTTTTCAAAAGTGATTACAATACCTTCAAACTTAATTCAATGTAGGTTAAAAGCTTTGTACTATAATAACCATCTTTTATCAAAATTTTGAATAAATCTGTATCACTACTACAGGTGTGGTTGCCGTCTGTCTTTAATGACCATTCAGTACATAAATACAGGATGAAAAAGCCCTAACCTCCATCCACCTGGTAACTCAAACATCACAGGAATGACCACCAAAAACTAACCTATAGAAGTGTGTGTCCTGTCAACCAAACATGGCCAGCTCCTGAAAGTAAAACATATGTATTGCTATTTTGTTCTATTTTCAAAGAAATTGAATAATGGTCTCAAGGTCCAACTCAAATTTAGAGAGCTAATGTATAGGCCTAATTAACTTCATAACTTGAAGAATATTAAGTTAAGATTTAAATTGACAAATGCATATTTGATGTTTGTGCAAAGACATGATGAATAGATTATAGAAACTATTAAGCCATGAATGTCTAATAATAGGTGTAATAGGCATGCATAGCATTATACAGATATAGATATGTACAAATATATGGAATATATAATCATATTATGATATCAATTCAAAATTAAAATGCTTGTAAAATAGAAATACTTATCTTAAAGGAGCATTAACAGGTTATTTTATAATTACAACCTCTTGTGCATATGCTTTTCTTCAATGTTTAACCTGTCCTGAGTCCTTAACTGCTGTCTATTAGCACTTGAAACAATGTAACCTATATACTTGCCTTAATTGTTTCAGTTAAAACTCTTGAAACGAACGTGTGAAAAACTGACAAACAAAAAGGAAGACTCTACAGATTACTTCTGTATTTATTGTTATCCATGCAGATTTAACAGAAACTTGCCACACTGCTAACAGCACTTAACTGTTGTATAACTACAGATTTAATCTGTATTTTGTACGGTTGCTGTAGTTTAAACAGAAACATAATGTTCCACAAACAGGACTTAACCATGGTCCAGAATGACAGATGAAATACGTATGTTTTACGGCTCATGTAGATTTTACAGAAAGGTTCCATTCTCTTGACGGTTTTTGACTGTAATATGTATGATGGCTAAAACTATGTAAAGTTAACAGGATTGTGGCTGTCTTTTTCACAATCTTTTTTTTCAGTGAGCCTTTCAAATGAATTAGATCGTTGACTGCACACAACCTTCACAAAATTGAGAAAAGTTGGAGAAGAGATGAAGTGTTGTGCAAGTATGTCTTTCCATATCCACGGGCGGTATTGGCAGGTTCTTCTATTTTTGGAAGACCAATATTGGCATGTTCTTGAGTGACTTTTCAGGCTTTCTGCAGCTTTGGGTTTCCCATGATTGCAGTTGCAATACAAGATTCCACACTGAGATGCATGCAGGAAGAGTAGGCTGCCAAGATGTTGGACTTCCTCAGGCCTCACAAAGCCATCTATGTGGAAAGTACTGGAAACCTAAGTAAGGAGCCCCATTACTCGTGCTCTGCTTGTTACAACTGAACCTATGACTTACATTTTGTTGACGCATTTTATTATACACAATTTATTACGGGCCAATTTATGCAATGAATGCCCATGTTAAATCCCAAATTGTGCTAAGATTTAAGGCTGTTTGTCATCTAGAATGTGCTAGATTGCCTGATCAATAATGACAAATCCATTTAAAGGAAATAAAGTTTGCGTTAATGGAAAATCAATTACAAGTCTTAAATCTGATGTAAATTTGCTGATAATATTATTTGCTTGAAACATGCAATTACATGAACTAATTGATCCAATTAGATTATTGGTCAGAGACGTGCTTTCCTGTTTTCTAGCCATGGGTGCCAAAACTTAACATCAGATATAAGCTTGCATGACCTATCCGAGCACCATTGTCGAGTATCTTGTTTGAATTCTAATTACTTCAAAAGTGTGACAAAACTTAATTAAATGTGGATTTCAATCTTGAGCAAAAATGTAAAACTCACAGCTAATTTCTAATTATTGGCATGAAATTTCTATTACCCATCCACCAAGATGATCAGCTCAGACGAGCTTATGTTCTGAAAGAACCGAGTAATTAATGGGCTTCCTGTAGAGTCATTGAATCATTTCAGGAATTCGCTAAAACAGATCAGAAACTGTCTAAAAGTTAACCACTGTTTCATTGCCACTGCTTTTCCAGCCTTGGCCCTTGGCAGAACGCATGTAGTCATGTGTTGCCACCTAGCGGCAAGTGTGCAATTCCACCAGCTCCAGCGAGTGGTCCACATAACTTGAGTGTGAGGAACTCACAGAATTTTTTCTGGAAGCCAGGGCTGTTTCTGAGTATGCTGATGGCCTTGTCTACTTCCTTGGAGAATGTGGTCTTCTTCTTCTGAGTTACTGTCCCGCCTTTTCTTAGGCGAACCTCCTTCTGGTTGCTGAGTCTTCCTATGTTTTACCTCTATGTTGAATTGAAACTTTGTGAATGTGCAATGAAATTGGTACTATTTCTTTGGATCTGCAATGCTGTGGTATGCAAATCTAATTTTGTGCAGGGTGGCAGCAGCATGCAGTTCTCATTTTCCCCAGGCTGGATCAAAAAATGGAAAATCGATGTTTATATTGTTACAAGTTTCAAGAATCACTGTTTTGTTTCTCCAACAACAAGCTTGACTACATGCGCAATTAGCTGGCTATCAACATTATTTAAAACATAAATTGTGAAAAATATAGCCTAAATGTTCAAAATGCTGCTGTTTGTATATTATGTTTCTGTCAAATCGATACAATGACCATAAAGCATACAGCTATTATCTGTTTTTTAGTTTTGTTTGTTACATTTCATAAGATAAGCTTGCGTGTCTCTAAACATTCATGTATGTTTTAAAGCCTCAATTTTGCAACCAAAATTCCTCTTTTATGGCCATTTGAATGTTAATACAATAATCAGTGGCGGATCCAGACACGATAGTCTAGGGGGGGCCCGGACGTGTTTCGGCAGTCGCGGGCCCGCGTTATTGCAATTTTTCTTCAAAATGCTACTATTAATCTTGGTGGTCTAGGGGGGGCCCGGGCCCCCTAGGCCCCCCCTGTATCCGCCACTGATAATTTTAATTTTTTTTTTACAAATTATGACTGATTTACATTGAGAAGTTTTTAAAAAAATAAGCTTCATCCTTATCAATGACCAACTTGCACTGTAGCATTACACTGCACACGGAGTTCGTACATGCAGATGATTTCATATTTGTGGACACTGAGATTCAGCATGAGTTTTTTTTCTAGGACATGCATTCAAAAGAGAAAAATTACATCAAAAACTTTTGACATCTTTTTCCCTGTAGAGTACATGTCCTTGAAAAAAATCACATCCAGTCTCAGTGTCTACAAATATGAAATCATCTGTAACATTTATAACAGATGACTTCATATTTGTAGACACAAGGACTGAATGTGAATTTCTTTCTAGAACATTTTATCCTTTGGGAAAAAGTGATGTCATTTTTTATTTATTTCACTTTCCCCTATTGAATACATGTCCTCGAAAAAAAATCACATTCAGTTCTTGTGTCTACAAATATGAAATCTCTGTAAGAGACTGTAGCCTACTCTCTATACAGATGCACAAGAAGCAAAAGCAGTGAGCTGCCACAGGCAGTGAACTCTGCCAGAATCCACATGCACCAACTGACAGGCAACTGCCCCTGTGGTGGAACAACTGCCCTGAAAGTTGAAACCGACACATTAAAGTCTCTATTGTCACATGATATAATTAGTTTTTGAATATCATCAGTAATAATACCAGAAACAGAGGCCCAAAGTTGGCAGTTCAAATCCGAAAGAAGTGAATTTACCCACGCATGTGCATGAATTCTGCCAGTCTGGTAGCAATAGCTAATATTGAATTCTTAATGTAGCCTACAGTTAACGTAATGGAATATAAGTGTAAATAAATCATGTATGTTTGTCGGCATTGTAATATATAACATCAAAGAAGCCGCAGAATTTCCAAATAAACAATTTGAAAATAATTTTACAGTCAATGTCATTGAATTATGATTTATAGACTTCCGAAAGCCATTTGTTAGAGACTGTTTGATGTCTTATATAGGCAAAGGAAGACAATGGCTGTGGACTACTGAAAGATGGAGGGACTTGGAATAAATGATTTAGACAAATAGGAGTCATACTGACAGTTTTTTGAGAAACATTATGATTGAGTTCTTTCTGACCATTTGGCCTGTTTACCATATTCTATAGTTGTTTTGTTTATCATTTGTAGTGTATATGGGAAATCCACTATTTTTTTTCAAGGGACCTGAAGATTAATAGATTAACAGTTTTTCATGACTCGGCTGTTGGTATCTGCATAATAAAGTTAATATATATTGAAGTTGCTTTTGAGCAGTGGCATTGTTTTTGGCAACACAACTTACATTTTTTAATCTAGTTGTTTATATGGCAAAGTCAATGTTTTGTCAAACGTGCCTCAAAGAACTGGATTCTAAAACTGTTTGGGCAACGTTCATCATTCTGATTGCGAGATTGTTACTGATATTGACAGACCAATTAATGTTCATCTATTCAACTGTATCATTGAAACATCCAGCCAGAGTATTACTCCATTCTGCTATATCCAACAGTCGGATGATATTTCAGGTTGCATGACAAACCGAGACTAGATTTTCATTTGACGTGTGCTGAAGACTTTCCTGTATCTTGTTGCGATAGTCATGCAGGAGGAGGAAACTCGAGTAACCAAAAAAGTTCGATGGGAATGTTCATCAGATTGGCAGACATTTCAGGACTATTCAGAATTAATGACAGGGGGGGGGGGCAACCTCTTACACGTGTCTCAACGGGGGTGCTAATTATTTACAACATGTTTCAGTATGAAATTTGAATGTAAGAAAATATCATAAAACATTCACACACCAACCTCATCGGCAACTGTGTATGTGCGGAGTCTGCAAATCGGCATGCGAAACTAACAACGGTACTCATATATGCTGGGGTACTAAAGTTCCACGTGAGAGGGGTACAAAATTTTGATGGCAACTTCTTACAAAACTCACTCCTCCCCTAGTCATAAATGCTCAAAAAGTCCCTTAACGCCATCATCGTAGTCCATTGGATATTCTTGATTTGTTATTGCATGACAGATGTACATCCTTGATTGAGGTCAGGAGACGCAATTACACCATTTTTGCCCTGCCCATGAAAATCACTTCAGATCGGGATTATCTGAAGCCTCTCTGCTTCTCTTGGAAAATTTTCTTAAGCAAGAGTATTTTGTACCTGTCATTCAGGTCTGCAGAAATACATACCTGGTCATCTGCAGTAATTTACGACCCATGGAAATATGATGTTCTAATCTTTGCCTTGACTAGATTCTTAGTAAGTGTATATGGAAGCCTAAATAAATAAATTAATCACATTACTACTTGTGGTATTTAGTTAATTAGTATTTTCTTTGCCAGTTTGAAACCCCCTGCTTCATATAGCAGCTGGTATCATAACATTTGTCGTTTTAAAATTATTGATTTTTGCCAAAATAACTATTGGTGCAGTTTGTGCCACACTCTTTGTGTGTGACCATTACATATACGGGGGAGGCTTCTGGTTTGTCCTGGAATTGGAAAAATTATTTATTTGAATTTTCATGGTAACACTGGACAAGGCTAATATTTGTTTGGAGTTTCCTACATGTGACGTTCTAAAATATTAATATCAAACACCATATGAATAAATAAACCATCAGAAATTGCTTATTTCAAGACAGCCTGAAAGGTTTTTTTTATACCAAGACTGGGCAGAAGATCTATGTGTTAACCTCGTAACTATAATAGTTATAAAGCCGCAACCTCAGTTTTATTCTTGATTTGATTTTATCACTTAAATTTTGTACTTCATGGAGCAAAAAAAGTCATTTCCACTGAGATTCCTATCACTGAATTGATTTGAATGACTGCCAAGAGAAAAAAAAGTACTGTCACAATGAAATGTGGCTTTATCATTATCTCCCTTTATCAAATACATATATATATATAGCAAAAAACATAAAAGGTTTCATTGTCAGGTGACAGCATATATACTAAATGCATCAGTACATGTATTCCATCACAGCACGATTCACTCTTTCTAAAGCGACTGCAACATACACTTCATTGTTACATAATTATTCATCTAGATTTAGAACAAAGCTTATGTGTCAGTTCTGTCACACAATGGAGCTGGCTTAAGCTCCCTTCGCCACAGATGAAAGCCACAGATGAAAGCCACAGATGAAAGCCAAAGATGAAAGCCACAGATGAATGCCACAGATGACAGCCACAGATGACAGCCACAGATGGAAGGAGCTGCTGTCTTCTTTATCATCAGGCACAAGAACCAGAAAGAGAAATGCTTGGTTCATCTCATTGACTCTTATGTTAAATTTCATAAATGTGGCTCACAGAGTTCAGTTGGCAATATCCATTTCACTGCAAGCAGATACAAATCACTTGAAACTGTTATGAACTCTAAATACCTAAACAACAAGCCTGAAATTTACTCTGAGAAGCTATTGCAGAAATTACATCAATCATTTTGGTAATGAGTTACACAATCATGTATCATTGAGTAATGTATCATTCAAACTACACAGCACCATCCCAGAAATGCGACAGACTGTAAGTAAATAAACCATCTGAATCTGAAATCTCGATCTATTTTAGGTGTTACTGCAACGTCCTACAGCCTTCCTGAATATATCTCTTTTTAAAAGGCCGTGAGGTGTCCTTAAGAAATAGCTTGGAGTATCAGAGAGTACGACTTTCCAGCATACTTGTATATTTACATATTATGTGTACCTGGCCTTAAATTGAAACTTGGAAGCAAGCTGACAAAAGAAAGTGTATAACCCATTTGTTCCTTTGGTGGATTTCCTCACTTTTAAGGTGTGGTCACTGGTCACTGCACTCTCTTGTCTCTTGGAACGAGTCGATAAAAGGTGTCTGCTTGGAGGGTTCAACTATACAGGACCATTCTGCTAGTTCTTTGATCACGTCTCGCAATCAGTCAGATGTCACTCTCCCATCATTACATCCCAAGTAATTCACATATTGTCACTTTGAGGTAACATCATCAAAAGAAATGCCTGAAGCTGGGCTCTGCATGCAATGAAAGAGGTGAAGGATGACCATCGTCCATCTAGAATCATGATTCTTATGTTGACAACTACTAAACAAAGCAACATTAATGCAACCTGACATCAATGTTGTCCCCCTATTCGATATGTACAAGATTTGGTATAATTTTTTGTAGTGATATGTGATTAACAATGACTTCTGGTGCTTCTGAATAGGTACACTATAGACAGGCAGAAGGCTACCTACAGTGGCAAAGTGTCATTAACTATAACCACTGCATAGAGTAAACTTGCTTTTCTAATTATCACTCTAATGATTTTTTGAGGGATTGCAAGGCAAGCAAGTTGATCCTTCATGGAGCTCTGTGAATTATGCAGATATCCCATCTATTAATAGTATGAACAGCATCATGTTCTCTCATGGGTGCAATTTTGGAGGGAAACATGAGATGATTTTTTCCCTGGAGGCCCTTGCTTAGTTGGCCCTTGGCTGCATATACTTATCCGGTCAGGGTGCATCTGACAAAAAGGCAAGCAAACAATTTTAACCCAACATGGATGTCTAAATAGTAAATGCACGGATGCCCAATTGCCCATCACAGAATCTAGTATCAGGCCAGATATTTGTTGGATATCCGGTGTCCGACAGAATTAGGGTATCCGAACATGACATCTAGGATGCCCTAAAATTAGTAAAAAGGTACAGAGTGTTCGATGACAAATAAATTAACGTTAGAAAAAAACCGAAGTCAACAACAGGATTATCCAGTATGTCGGTGCTGTACAGTGTGTCCGTACTTATTATGCAGCCATGCATGTTTTTTGTATGGATAAAGGATATCCATATGGTGTTATTTATTTTGAAGATATAATGAAAACACATGACTGCATATAAGTCTGGACACACTGTAGTTATCACTGTACCTTGAATTACGAAGGATTTTATTTGTTTCATAACATCAAGTTCATCTTGCATTGAGACCACCTTCTATGGTTAGATACGTCTCTCATGTGAATCCATTTAGCTATTACTGGCTGTCGATATTGCAAGTTTCTGATATAATCAGGCAATCTATGCAGGACGTTGCAGGTGCTATGTGGTCAGAAAGCTTTTGGAGGTCAACAATATCGATTGAATGGTAAATTACAAATAAATGTTGCATGACATGACAAACATAATCACTGATATGATATTAGACATAAAGCTTCTAAAATTAAATAACTAACTTGGCAATCTGCACTCATTCTATACTCTATGTGGCCATTGGGGGGGGGCATTATACCCTTGTGGTCGCTGAAATATATATTTCCCCTGATACGCAAAAATTAAGTGAAACAAACACGATGTGTCATACTCACATTCGGAATATCATGTAAATAAAATTATATTACATAATTCTTCCTCCGCTTAATTTTGGTGCAACATATTTGTCTTCTTAGGTTGGACCACATCTACCTGAGAAATTTCAGAGTTTTGGAACAAGCAAAAGTGCACAAAACAGAAAATATGGTAGGGGGTTAAATGCATTTTTTGTCTCATTTTTACCAAATGCTAGGTCTCACCAAAAGATCTCCATTGTTCTTACTTTCAGTTCCACCCATATCTACTGTGTGTCAGTTTTAGTTTTCGCATCTCATAGATGCAAAACATGAATCTAGATATAAACTTCTCGAAGCAGCAGGACTGATTTAACCAGCCTTCTTGCGTATGAGCCAGGGATTGTGTTCAGTAATGCAACTTATATTTTGAGCTTCATGCATGTATACATGTATATACCAACTCTTTCACCAAGAACACTTGTACATCTTTGTGTGGTTTAGATTCGTTGTTTTTTTTACTGCAACCTAGTAACTGTAGTGGTGTCTTACTTACCTTGTCTCATCATCTCTTGTCTTGTTTTACCCTGTTGTATTATGGAAGTTTATTAGCAAATAAGAGAAAGAACTAATGTCCAGTGCAGTCGCTTTTGTTCAGCAATTAGCCACATCTGATCCGTCTTTGATGATGGACATCATTCATCTCTTCCAATTCAACATCCATCATCACACGATCCTTTTGATGATGTGTCCCCAAAGTGACAATATCCTTTCATGTCATGAGTGAATGACTGGGGGATGTAATGATAGGAGAGTGACATTTGACTGATTGCGAGACTCGATCAAAGAACCTGCAGCATGGTCCTGTATAGTTGAACCCTACAAGCAGACACCTTTTATTGACTCATTCCAAGAGAGTTCATTGCTCTCAGTGCAAGCAGTGAGGCAATCTAGTTTCAGACCACAATGTATATACACGCACTGTATTGCTTTATCATGGACTTTAAATCCCTTCACATGTGCAATGTAGTTAGATACGTACACTTGCAATTACAGCAATTTCTGACTGCTGCTTATTCTGTATACATTCTGCAGAACGTCACTGAAACATTGCATAAATTTCACCGAGTGCCATTTTTGCTGGTCTGTTTGTTTTTGTGAATTTATTGTCGCAATATTTCAATGTAATAATGCAAAAACCAAGAGGCAGTTTGTATAGAGAGCTTCAATAGATTTGCGTTAAGTCTCTATATTAGTGGTGGTATCATTTCCTGTTACTTATGAACTTTGATGTAATTTTATGATCATAATCCTCAACTTTATCGAATAGGGCAATCCAAAGCTAAACATTTTTTTGCATTGACATCACAGGACTTTAAACTTTGTTTGTAGGAAAGATAACCGCAGCGGCTTATGTGTTGCTCATTTTCTGAATTCAATGATGATCTCATATTGTTATTTTCATGTACAGACCGAAGCCTTTTATATTGAGGACAGAAAAAATTATGGACAGAGGATTTGGTCACTAAAGTCAGCCTATTGAATTGATGTGTTTGCCTATATACCAGCAGAGCAAACTTTGGCCCAGCCTAGGGACACTCAATTGGAAAGTTTATATAACCACAAACATGACCTCATCTCTGATTCTGATAGACTTTATTGATCCAAGGTTAGGCCTCTAAAGAGTTTCCAGATACATAGAAATGACCAACTTATTCCAGCAAACTACTACTGGCCTGGGTCGCTAGGAAGTGCAGGACAAATATTGTTACCAAAGCGGTGTTGTCAGAACTTGTTACTTGATGAATGAACGAAAGTAATTAGGAGTCTTCATGAATATTGCCCGAAATTTTAATTATTTGGATATACCTTTCAATTTATGGTATGGACTGCATGGAGTTCTCTTAGAAGGGCAGACGGTTTTGGTTAGAAACATGAAATGATTTTCCCCATAGGATGCCTTTTCCTGGATGAAGGGCTATTGTTGGCTTACCCTATAATATACTGTTGTTTTCTCTCTACATGTCAACCAAGGAAATCAGTTTATTAGCTGGTATATGAAGGTCTGATGACCAAGGAACAGCAAGTGTGCAATGCACTTGCAATATCAACAATTTGATGCTGGAGAGGTCTCTTTTGTCAGTTCTTTCTGGTCAGTTTTGCACAAGCTGTCAATAGTGTTTTAGGCCTTTGATGAGAGGTTATTCGATGCAGCAACCTTCGTGTGACGAGTAATCAGAAAGGTTTCGGAGATCACCAGTGTTGATCAATGGAGTGCATTGCGTGAGGCTGTGTGTGCACTCACACCACATGTGTGATATCCTTTGCATGACAGGCACTCAATAGACTTAAGACTAATAGACTATTGAGAGTATGTGGAAACTGATTGGCAGCGCTTTAAATTTTTTATTATTTGGTTTATCAATGATTGGTGGTGGTCAAGCGTCTCTGTCGAAAATGAAGTCACCACCTAGTGGACATCTGCAACATTCATCATGTGAAACAGTGTCTGTAAGATTAAAATGTTCATTTGGAAATGGACTTATTCAGTGGCGTATCCAGAAATGGTCTGAGGGGGGCCGTTACTTGGAGTGAATATGCGGAGCTCCCCGGCACACATAGAAAGATGCTGTAGGAGTTTCAATGCTAACTGAGTTCCATTTGCTTGGCCACTTTGCAGCATGACTATCTCCAGATGGCTCCCTATCTGTATCTAAATTTAGTAGTTAAGCATCTCGCATGCAGTGGAATCGAACCCTGGACCTCAAAATTACAAGGCCAGCATGCTAACAACTCAGCCACTGAGACATACAATAGTGAAGTGAGAAAAAAATCACGACACCAATATGCATCATAACATTGTGGAATCTTTCATTGAGATTTAAGAGCAAGGCAGGAATTTGGGGGATATGAAGTAACTTGGTTATGCACATTTAAGAACAGCAGAAGAAGGTCAAATATTCTATTGAGGCCCCAATTACATGTATTGTCTGATATCAGTCTATTAATAGAGTGACCAATCAGAGACTTACATCATGACAAGTAAAATTTAGTTTTCCAGTTGCAAACCAGCATAAAATCCCAAAGAACACTGTCAAGCGCTACTCAAATTCTCATTTGTTTTCAAATTAGTTGGGGAAAAATATTGCCATGTGTTGGAATCGAACCCTGGAACTCAGTATTAGAAAGCCAGTGGGCTATCCACTCAGCCACTGAGACATCCTGTCTGTGCAATGAGAAAAAAAATTCAGGAGACCAAACGTATATTACAACAACTATGGAATCTTTATTTGAGATTTACGAGCAAAGCAGGAAACGGACCTATTAGGCAAGACAGGTTTTAGTGCATTGAAACTCAGCAGAATGCAATAGTATTATGCCTATGGGGGTCCAGCTTCTGCCATGCATATACAGGCCTTTTAAAAATCTCAAGGCTTAAGTCAATGACTATATGACATGATTTTTCAACAGGGGGAGCTGATGTTTTCCATTTTATTGCACTATGTGGAAATCCTTAGTGTGGCATTTCTTATCTCTTCCATGCTAATTTTGGGCCTGGGGGAGGGGGCATCACCCCCTAAATATACCACTGGACTTATTACTCAAAGAGCACAATTTTGAAAATGACAATCTTCATTCTAAGTTGATTTTACAATTAACTATAGTTTTCACTAAATGTGTCATTTTGATTGGAATATTTCAATGATAAGAAGTTAAGATCAAAGTGAAATTACATGAAATAGCCATGATGTTGACTCTTAAATTATTTCGCATATATATGTCATCTGGCAAGTTTGTGTTTCTGAACCACTTCTCAGTGTTTGCCTTCACTGCCACGGTATACTATAAAAGATGCACGTTGTAAAAGGTATTTGCCTCACTAACAGTCTAACACCATTGAGGAAAGTTTGCCCTGCAGAGTCTTGATATTTAGTGAGTGTGGCACACAGTGACCTACCAGAATAAAAAATCTCAGAGGAAGCCGAGTGCCAATTACTAGAATTGAGCAGTGAATAACAATTCAACAACAGACTGTAATGTAAATGAATGTGCGGAGTTGATCTATGATTCACAAAGAACCACTTGAATTATAATTAACATAACATTCTTGTCCAGGCGTTCATTTTGTTCTTTTTCAAAATATGTAAGGCATGGACTATAAAAATGTGATGGCTTCTCCCACATTTTACTAATTTCGTTACAGTCGAAGAATGACAAGGATGCTTACATTTAGCTGTTATGGACATCAATGATGTTAGAACAAGCCATATGTTGTATTGAAATGAACTGTAAATTTGTCATTTGGCAACTTGTGACCTCAGTGGTGAGTGCCTTAGTGTTATGACTCAGTCGTGACTTAGGTTAATAGCATTTGAAGTATTGGATAAGACCTCACGGGCTGCTCATGAGTCATAGTAAATAATATGCCATGGATAGGAATACCACCTTACAAGAACATTATAGTGCATTTCTATAAACACATGCAATTCCTCGACTGTAACTGCATTTTTAAGGCGTCACAGTATGACACAGGTATATTGTTGATTTGGTCTAGCAGTTGTCAACAGGCAACTCATGTCTTACGATGAACGTCACAAATCTTTTTCCCTTTGATGACAGCGTCAAGCATCAGACATTTCTTTTGATGATATGCATCTAAAATGACATTTCTTTTGATGATATATTAAAATGATGTTCTTTTATGTTGTATGTCAGTGACCTGTGATTAAAAAAGTATGATAAGAGAGTGACATTTACCTGACTGTGACACCTTGTCTGAGACACAGGACAACCATAACCTTTGCAATAATACACTGAAGAAAAAGTCTACAAGTGCTGCATGTTATAATTCAAGGGAAAACAAGTATTGTGATTTTCTGCAAGGAAACCTGCTGTAATGAGTGAGCATTTTGTACGTGGGTGAAACGGGAATTTTGGACAGACCTAAAGGCTAGTTGGTCACTTAGTTATTTATTGAAATATGACATTCTTAAACTGGCCTCATGCTGCTAAACTAGAAAATGAACAGGCCTACATCAAATGTGCGTCATTGACTTTTGATGGCCGTACTGCTTTCACAATTATGTGAATTAGTTCATTTCATTTGGGTACTGGACATCTACCGTAGTTCATCCTTCCCAGTTTCAGTATGGATCCCTTATTTATTAGAGCAACTGATTTGCTAAGCCAGCCTTATGATGTGTTTGCTTATGAAGCGAACTCAATGGACAGTCAATCGGAATGTTTATATATAACCACATACATGACCTTAAATATGATTCTGATGGGCTTTATCGATCACTGACTGCAGGAGAGTTGCCAGATACATAGAAATGACCAACTTGTCCAAGAAAATTGCTGTAGATGATAAATCTACTAAAAAGAGGGGCCACTTATGAATACTCAAGGCAGTGTGGCTAATTGTAGTCCGGTGGTGAATAGCAAATGAGGGCGAGACGCAGATCTATGTAGTTTTGAGTTATGATATTTTATACTTGACCGAGACACTTTTCTATTGACAGAATTGTCTTTTGCCACGATATAACCAACAGATCTGCTCATTATAGCTCTGTTGGGGATCGATCGGAATTTGAAGCCTGTACGTCGTAGTATTTTTTCTGCAAACAATCGATTAAAGATGACAACAATGCAAAACTTCAGTTTAAAATCCTCATCAAATAATAATTTAAGGATTTACTCCGGTGATAGTCTAATTAAAGTTTCATTTAAACTTAGATAAACAAATAATATAATGAGTGAAAATTATTGTTTTGCTTACTTTCAGAGTGTGATATTCCATGTGGAGAAGCACCCCCAGCATGAGTGGTTCGAACAGTGTGTGACCTTTAATTTCTTCCCATCCTTCGCCCATGAGCTGGCCTACAACCTGTTCAACTTGTCTGCCATGTACCTTGTGCCCTTAGTCATCATAGTCGTTGTTTACACCCTTATCCTCAGGCAGATGACGAAGAAATCTCGACAAGCAAGACGTAAATATAATGTTAACTTATACTCATGGATAGTAAACTACACTATGAAATATATCTTTACACTATTAATTATTATCTGTTTATTATATATTTTGACATCTTACTTTGAAGCTTAACACAATTGTGATTTACTTGATGGCTTAACACAATTTTTATTTACCACCTGATTGGTAAATTACCAGTCAGGTGCACTGTTTTTCTTTGAGTTTGTGAATCTTGTTGTTATTTTGGGGTAGCACGCCCCAACACAAGTATTCTTCCATGTGAAATCAATTCAAATGCTGAATGATGATGGGTGTTTATTTTGCAGTTTGTAGAGAAGGAAAACTTTTTCCAAGGCGTATTACAGCCTTTCCACATTCTGGCGGTGATCGAATAGAGAAAGCTCGCATCAGAACGCTCAAGATGACCTTGGTTATTGGTAAGTTGATTCAACATGATTATCCTGCTTAGATTATTTTTTTCCACATTAAACTTAACTGGTAGCATTAATTTCCATTGATGCAGACTCAATTTCATCAATATTGAACTATTTCAAGATTAGACTATTTGTAGGATAAGCACAGTTAGTTTCATCTTCCATAGTCTGCATAGAGGATAGATTAGACGATAAAAATAAAAGTGATAAAATTTGGTGTTCATGCTTGTGATTTTTTTACTCTACATATTCAGTTTGCCATAGAAAAAAAAACGAACAGGCAGATCACTTATGATAGACATTCTGCATGTCCAAAGGTTTAGTATATATTCACATAAGTCAGAATAGATCTGTAAGTTATAATTTCTTTCTGCACAAATATTGAGCAGAGGGGCCTTCCAATGGTACCGAAACGTAAAAATGGTCTAAATCTGACTTTTGCTTTAGGCTGACGAAATGATGTTATGACCTTGGTGTTTTTGGTGTCAGAAATACACCTGTAACTTGAAGTAGATCGTCTCTTTGTCTTTATACTAAATAGCATTATTCATTGTTTTTCAGTAATTGTTTTTGTTACCTGCTGGACTCCGTATTTCATTATCTCAGCCTGGTGGTGGGTTGACAGGTAAGTTCACCAAATAACATTTATTATACCATTCGACACCTCTGTCAGCCAATCACATGCCAGTATTGCAGGGAAATAATTCCCATATTCTTTGTTGTCCAGTTATCCTCTCACATTTGACTGTTTGAGTGTTTTTCTCATGGTATAAGCCGGTTATTCACCATGAGATCAGGAATAAAGCCCTCGGGTGATAAATCACATATTCCCTCTCCCGTGGTGAATAAACTATACTAATTTCATGGGTATGTATCACCAAATTAATATTGTTTTTCCTCCTGCCCTCATATCAAGCTGTGAAACTCCCGCCTATTGTTTATTAATTCTGACTCATTAATATCAAGTGAGCAAGTGCTGCAGTAAGTCCTAAAATGGCTAATATGGAACAAAATTATTATTTCATTTGCACCTCATTCATTCGTATTCATTTGTAAATTAATATTTATGTTTTCTTTTTATTTCCACAGACAATCGGCAGAGAAAATTGATCCAAAAGTCCAAAGGGCCTTATTCATTTTTGCAGTATCAAACAGCTGTGTTAATCCAATAGTGTATGGTAGGTATTATGAATACACATCAACTTTACTTTTATTCTGTCATATCCTTTCCCCTTTATTTCAATATTCTTTCATTCTTCAGATCAGTCATGAAAGTTTCAGAGTATATGTATTTATCCATGCACAAACAATACATTTGTACATCCCAAAACATAAGTTTCCATACTCTTATATAGCTCTTCGCAGATTGGCGGTCCACATGAAAAAATGATTTTTCTTATTTTTGATTTGCAAACTGGCTTTGGTCACGTCATTCACAGTTACCTGCTGGTTTCCTAATCTTCTTATCAGGTGTATATTGACTACATGCCTTAAATAAGTTAATGGGTTTGTTTACTTACGCATACATGTGCGTCTTGATACATATGTGCTCATTGCGCAATGATCTCAGTGATCTGATTACAGTAACTGGCCTTCCAGAAAGTACATAGAAAGTAATTTTTTCTCATACATGTGGGAGTATGACATCATATGGCAGTTCTCATAGATTAGCATTGGAAGTGATGCGAATTAGTTGTTCTGCATGAGGTCACAGATGTATTCAGCCAATTATGAACACGACTCAGAGCGCATCACACTGTTGAAGACTGCATATACACACCCCATCATATTGATTTGTTAGACCCAATAGTTTTCTTATGAACAACTGAAAAAGTAATCTTCATGTTTGACAGAGCTAAGCTTGATCGGACTCATTAATCATTAATAAAAATGACTGTCTGTCATAGAATTTCACATAACAATATATGGCTATTCTGGACACTACATCAAATGGCAACACTGCATCACACTGTACACCAATGACCAGCAGTATGAACTTGAAGTCACATGCCAATTTTGATAGATTTAATTTGTCATATTCTACATACGTTCTTGAGGGATTTAAAGATAACTGACACTAACAAATTATGAAAACATTTTTAAGCCAGTGCCATCACAAGACTACTTTTAAAGTGTAATGTAAATTTTGAAACTGACTGGGATCCTCTCATGCAAAGAGGTATAATAGGATAAATTGTGGCTGGCAGCAGTTGGGTTGAATATATAACCTGTGGGTAATTTATAACAACTGAAACCAATTTGTCTGCTGAAATAAATGGATGAGCTTTTCAATGGAATATGAGACCATTACTGGGCCTTCATGATGATGGACCTTGCTGGCTTGCAAAATTCCAGTTGAAATATCTGTGCTGTAAGATGTTCCAAAAATGTATTCCGTATGTGTTTTTTACTTGAACCATACACACTTCTATGAATCTTGTTTTCAATTTATTTAAATCTACAGTTACACGTGCCCTTTTATATCACATTATGGCTGATAAGTAGATCATTGAAAACATCTTTATAAAGGCATTCACTTGCTCACATGCTTTAGCCTTCCGCAGCTAAATAGATTTTTTACTATACACATCACTTTTAGACATTTTTATCACATTATGGTAAGTATATTCTGTATAAATGGAAATTTATGAGACCTAATTCTTGCTATTAAAAAAGATTGCATGCATTACAGTCAGTAAACTTGATATGCAAAAACGGAGTGTTGGTTCAAACAGATTTTGGTTCTTTATAAGTCTCAGCAACACTTGAATGCTTTAAGAGAAATCTCAAAACTTATTTGTTTAAGACTTTCTACAAATAGAGCTATCATTCACAAGCGCTATTGAGCAGTTTACTGGAAATAGCGCTATATAAATGTCTATTATTATTATTATTATTATTATTATAATAGCCGATGAAGTGTCGTCTTCTCTACATTCAACCTTGTGAAACATAGAGACTGTTTGATTAGTCATGATCAAGAGAAGGCCATGAGATTTGTCATAAGTAAAGGTTATTCACCACGGGAGAGGGAATATGTGATTTATCACCCGAGGCCTTTAGGCCGAGGTGTGATAAACACATATTCCTGATCCCATGGTGAATAACTGGCTTATACCATGAGACAAACACTCAAACAGTCAAACATGAGAGGATAACTGGACAACAAAGAATATGGGAATTATTCCCCTGCAATACTGGCATGTGATTGGATGACAGAGGTGTCGAATGGTATAAATGATTTTAGAGTAAAACTCAGATGCATAATCCTTTTGTTTGCCTGTCACCAAAAAGCGGGATTAGTCTCCTTAAATCAAATCAAATTTAAAACATTTAAAGTATTGGGTATGATCATGACAAATCAGCAACAGTCCACCCGTTTTGCATATAGAAGTTATCGACTGTGTATAAGAAACTTGTTCAACATTGGGATGAAGGATTGTAACATGAAAATGGTTGTAAAAATAGCTCGCACGCAGCTTGGAGTATGCTCACCTGTTAAATGATTATGATAGTGTTCATACTAGTTTTATATTTTTCTGCAACATTGCATGAGATGCACACTAAGTCATCACAACACACTTGAATAGGCTTGGGAGAGGCACTGCACCAAAAAATTGCGAAATATATAACTACAATGATGCACATATGTATGTGTATATAATATGTGCCTGCTAAGTAGTAAAACGACTTTGCAACTTGCCATGTAAATTGGACATGTAATGTAGGCAATTCTAACAAAGACGGTCTGGTTGGTTTCAGGCTTTTTTACAACCGCCGTGCAAAGGGAAGTGGGCAGTGTCTTTACAAAGATGAGAGACCAGATCCAGACGTATGTGCAGACGCCAGATCCCAAAGGCCTAGAAAACGTATCCCCTGAAAACTTAGGTCTTCAGCGAATAACAACCAAACAAAACTGCCGTTTACTAATCTATGCTAGAAAGGGTAACTTTCGGCAGGCTTCTGACGACAGAATGAGTTGAAGGATATAAACGCAGAGTTCTTTTTATGTTAAGGTATGTCTTCCTCTGACACATACAATGTCATACATCAACGTGTTGGTGCACCAGCTAAACATAATGCTACCAAATATCTAACTCAATAGAAATACTAAATTCAATAAATCTTTTTTGCAGGTATGTATACGAGGACTGTGACAAGTGAGGTCAAAAAGCTCTTTGTCAAAATGTGTGGCTGGCCTGGAACTCCTGTCGTAAGGTCGAACACCCAGCTCATCCCAAAGCCTCAAGCCCGACGACCAAGACGTCCCAAATTCTTTGAAACCTCTCGGGGAAGTGTCTACAGCCTGTCCAGCACAACGTCTGATTCAACTCAAAAGAGAAGCTGTAACGTTAAACTGCTGCCAAGGAGGACACGGTCTGGAGGCATGTGTTCATATAGCAGTGCTCCAGTACTGGCCAATGACTCGTAGTCATTCGTTGCTCTGTCTTTCAACAAACGAATCACTGACTGAATGACTGCTGCGATAGTAAATGCATATATTCAAACTCTGGCTCCTGGATTAATAATAATTTCAAATTTGAAACGATTGTCATGATGTTGAACAGCTCATTCAAATTTAGGGCCAGATTGACTCAAGCGTTATCAAACAGTTTTGTGTCTTCGGTCTCTTTTCAATTGTTGCCTGACCATGCCTGCCGATTTGTCCAACAATAAAACTATTACTTATATTTAGTGACTGCATCCTGATGAAGGCTCTGTTGGAGTTTATTTCTCTGCAGCCGTAATGTCATGCCACAGCTTGAAGGGTATAACTTTTGTGATTGCGCGAATTTTTTTGCTGATTCATGACGATGCACATTATAGTTGGCTGATGATTCTATAAAGAATGCGTGATACGTTGTAAGCGAACAAACCTGAAGTGCATTTATCTGTTTCTTGTTGTACATTACCGGTACTCCCTACAATTATATATGGACATTGGACTGAAAATACATACCTTGACTGGATTACGATGTTTTCCTGCATTCCTATATAGACTTATGGCAACTTAACTTTGCCAGATTGCATCCTGTATACGTCTTTAATTGTGCCACTAAAATTGACAAGTCTTTTGGAACTGTGAGACGCAACTCTTACTGCATGGTGGATTTCTGACAACAAATGGAACTGATTTAGGATTTAAAAAATTCTGATATATTACGATAAAAAAATTCCTATATTTCTTATATATTGAATTGTTTGGCTCACTCTCACAACAGAAGTTGAAAATACATGTATGAGAAATTATTTTTACCTTGCCAATGGTGAAACACAGGTTCCATGTTATTTTGTTTGAATTATGCTGTTCACGATCTCTGTTATAAATATTGTTTACGGTGATAAACATAATGCCATTATTTAAAATCTGTTTTATGGAGAAAAATAACTTGATTTAATTTTGCTTAACTTTTGATGATTATCATTGCAGTCTGTAAATTTGTTATGCCCAAAGAGAGGACCATTTCACTGTGAAAGATGCACTTTTTGAAACATGATAGCCGATGATCTTTCATCTTCATACATGTATTTAACATGGGAACAATAGAGGCTGTTTGATTAGCCATGATCAAGAGAAGTCCATTTGATTTGTCGTAACTGATATAGAGTAAAAATGCATAATCCTTTCGTTAGCCTGTCACCAACAAATGGGATTAGTCTTTCTCTTAAATCGAATCAACATTGAAAGTATTAGCATGATCCCAACAAATCATCAGTATGATGACTCACGAAATGCCACTTTCACAGTTCAACAGTCCACTCTTGTCACATATCAAATGTACAGACTGTAAGTACACACTATAGTGATCCATATGACATTATGTTTTGTTACATGGCCGAAATTGGAAATACAGAACACAGTGTGTGTTGTCCCTAAAGAGTGTTGTAATGCTTACAGTCAATGAATGACGAGTGCTAACATTCAGCTGTTGGTGGACATCAATGACCTCACAGCAAGCCCTATCGAACACATTGAATTCCCAATTTGTCATTGGGCAGCTTATGACCTCATTTATGAGTGGAGTGAACATGTTAAACTAATTTTCCTTATTGCATTGCAAGTTTGGGATATGACCTCACAAACTGCTTACGAGTCATACAGAATAACATGCCAAGGCCGGGATATGACCTCACAAGAAACATTCCATTTTCTGTTAGCACTTGTCATTTGTCAACCGTAAGCAATGATTTTTTTTCAGAGTATATTTAAGTAGCTGTTCACCCGGGGGGGGGGGGGGGGGGTACTTCGCGGACTTTTGCATACGGATGCGCCACGGCAATTTTGAAAACCAGAACCATTTTAGTCCGGAAACTGCGCCAAAACCACAAACCATTTTAATCCTTCACTAAAATTTTTGGCAACCAATTTAATCTTCATGGTTGTTAAACCATTTTAATCCTCTTTTGAAGCCGATTCTAATGGTACCAAACATGTTGGGGTTGCGAAAACCAGAACCAAATTAATCAGAATTGTCAAAAAACCAAAACCATTTTAATCCAAGAAGGCCAAAAAACCTTAACCATCTAGCGGCGCCTCTATATACACCCTTACAGAGTGAGTACCCCCCCCCCCCCCCTAGCTGTTCACCCGTTATAGGTTTCTTGCTTTTCAAAAATTTGCCAAGTTACAGGTCTTTCCTGTTCGAGTAATTTGAAGCCAGCTCCTATTTGCAGCTTCCAGTCAGGTTTCAGTTAGATGAAGTAATGTGGATTGTTTGGAATTACAACAGTGGGGTGTAGTGCACTACAGTTACTGAGAGACTGGGTTGATGTTGGAAAATACATATTTTTCTAAATGCATGGTGCAACTTAATTTCTGGGAGCTGGGCAGTCATATTGGACATAGCAGTTTAATCTGTGTACCAAAAGGTGCAGAATTTAATGGGTTGCAATATGATATGCATTACTGTCCTTGATGTCGCAGAGAAATATACAGCTCCCAGATTTGTACAGCATGCAGAAAATGTGTTTTTTGTCAAACTCCCAACAGAAATATCTGGTATCTGGGTAGTTGTATTGGCCATAGAAGGCCAGTCAGCATATCAAAAGATGTGGAATTTAGTGGCCTTTGATATGAAATACATTACAGTCCTTGCTGTGGCAGATTAAAATACTGGTGGGATATTTTAATGAGAAAAAACATGTTTTTTTGCCAAATTCCCAAGATAAAGTTGTGTACAGGGTGTCTACAGAAAAAGAGGACAGTCACTAGTCTTCTTTTATGCACTTGTATAAGTTCAGAATTTGATGATAAGTCTGACATAAGAATGGATTTAATAGTCAGCCATATGGATCTATTGCAAATATGTTTATTTGTGAATTAGACCACTACTAAAGGCAAAATGTAAGCATGATGTGCGAAAGTGCTTGTGTTGCTCCAAGCTGATCTCGGTCGTCCTGTTTTCCTCATTGTTGATGAGAAATTTTTCACCGTTTATTTTGCTTGTAAGAGAAGGAATTAATCATTCATGAGTAGAGGGACATTTGTTGATGCTCCAGCTGCTGCTAATTCTTATTCAGGACATAACACTTGGTCTTCAACATGGAGTCATCTTATTCATGACAAGAAAATCACAAAAGTGTCTCAAAAAGCCATTGCCTCAGAACAAACCTGCTGAGCAAGGTAGAGTGGCACCCCTTGTCTCCTCAGCTGGACCCAGTGAATTACTCGGTATGAGCAACTTTGAAGGCAGAGTCCGTCAAGTTATCCAAACCCTCGCAGTAAAGTTAAAGGCCTCCATCATATCTGCATGGGACAAAATGTTGGTGAAGTGCATCAAACATGCTTTCGCATCATTTCGCTCTCATCTGCAGAAAGTTACCATGACAAGGGGTGCAAATAATGAGTAATTTGACTATTCTGATAATGCTGTTCATATACAAATCATGTTTTGTTGAATAATGACGTTTGGCACTAAATAAACTCTGAACAAATCAAATTGGGTTGACTGTCCTTTTTTCTGTAGACACCCTGTAACTGTGGAAATAATGAATGTTGGTAGGTAAAAGTTGCCCTGTCTTGAACCTCAGATGAATTGTCAGGCTGCTTAGGACTGTAATTTAAGGTATTATGGGCTGAGAGTAAAAAGCCTTATGAGTGAGAGGAGATTCCTGCTTTGGCTATTGTTATGATTAGATTCTAGATCCATGTTATCAGGTATCAATTTTGAAATTAAACTGCTAAGACAGACAGGATGCAGATGTTAATGTTACAGTTAATGATGTCACTCTTTGAAATAATTCTGCCTTCTCATAGTTACATTTTTTAAGTGCGTTAGCCGATATTCAACACTTAATATTATTCGGGACAAGTGGGGCTTTATCTGTTTATATCGACCCTGTGACTCACTTGAAGCTGTAATTTTCCAATAAATATGTGAATGTGTTACAACTGCTGTGTGTTTTCATAATTTAGTGCCTGCCATTGTAAGTTGCAAGTGCCTTTTACATTATGTGTCGAGACACAACCCATTGGCCATCTGACCTCACCTGACGACCCTCAGGAAAATATGGGCTGGCAGGTAGAACAGGAGGAACCGGGGCAAGTTTAGACACGAGGCACTATATGGGACCAGGGATGCCGGAACAGGGGAGCGGGAGGCAGGGGGCAGGGGGACAATTGCCCCTCCGGCCCTAGTCCAAGGCAGGGAGGGCAAGATATGCCATTTTGATCTTATTAAAACAACACCATCAGAACTGCTTTATTTTAGTTTCACAACTGAGTAATTATACATCATTTTGTCTTGTGTGAGTGGCACGAATATGATTTGCCCTTTTTTCCGACCGCCCCTGCTACCCGGTTATCACCGGGGTCGGCGCACGTTGGAACGGTTGTGATCACATCACATTTTTGCTGCCTGGCTGCAAAGGGTAGGTGCAGTCTTATCTCTAAAAAATGCCTTGTATTTAAGCTGAATAGAATAGGTTGTATTCATGCAAACCTCTGGGTTAATCAGTGTTTTCAGCATTGAGTAAAATGAGTAGATATAAAAAGTGTCCCAATATGCCCCGGTCTCCCCTACTCGGGTCAATACCAACCAATCCATATATATATTATTTTTTCTAATTTTTATTAGCATTAGATATCCTGCAATAAATAAAACACGTAAGACATAATTATGTAGGAGTAATTAAGTGTCATACCATTTCCATAACCTAGTTGTGATTTTAAATGGGAAAGCAAAATATGTCATGTGTTTTGAAACACCTGCATGGGATTCCCAATGCTGTTTGGATTTGCGCATGGTAACATCTCTTGGCTGTGCAGGAAACAGGATTTTATATGCATGGATATAAATTATTTGATATATTAATTGTTTTTTTTACTGTCCTCAGTAACATTCACATTTTATTTCATTATGTCCTATGCTCTTAATTCATTGTTTTTCATCCCAATCTTCTCAGTGGGTAGCAAGAATATTTCTATAAGTTAGTGTGGCATTGCCCAAAATGAGGCTTTTTTCACTCAATTTTAAAATCAACGTGCTTTTTCCATGCATCATTACCACAGCAGTAGCAAATTGTTGCGGTAATGAGTAATGATATGTTGTGGTAATGAAAAAGTCAGCATTTGTATTTTTAAGAGGCTCAGCAGCACAGACAGCTTGGGAGGCTGAAGAAATGTTTTAAAACTGGCATAGCATCGCTTCATGACAGTGAAGGAAAAATTTTGCTGCATCTCTTACTTGGTTGTTAAGTAATGACACATAATAAACCTACTCTCTCAAAATTGCAGCAATCTCTTTCTCCTGTGTGATTCGCTTCAGCAAATAACCATGCTGTCAAGCAGCTCGAGTAGTTTTATTATGGCATGTAACTGATGACACCACTTGTGTAGGAAAAAGAATGGTGTCAAAAATTGTACTATGTTCCTGTAATGACCAAAAAAGTTGGGGACATACCTTTGCAGCTAATTTCCTCAAAATTCAATTGGGAGTAAAATATGAAAGCAAGTGCATAAGTTAAAGAATATTGTTCTGGTTACTTTAATATTAAAGCAATAGATTGTAGCATATTCAGATAATATTACACATATACGGAGGTTTTAATTCTCAGAAATGATCGCAGGGACATGCAAAAAAAAGTACAAGTGTGACTTCAAGGAGGAAAAAAACAGTCAAAGAAATGTGTGAATGACAAAATTAACAATAAACATTTATAAAGAAAGCAACAATTATAAAAAAACATTAATTATTCATTTAATGACATTGGTAACCTTGGGACAAGAACAGGGCAATTTCTGTATATTGACCCAGCTACTGGGAAGTACGAAGGCAGCCCACGCACTATATCACCAGTAATGTCTCTTCCAAAGAGATCAGCGCAGATCAGCTAGGTCAGACATGAATAAAGGTTATTGGTAGTCATACTCAAAGCCTGAGCTAAGGACATTTCAGGATCAGCACAAATCATAATTACTCTTACCTGAGGGTTTGATGAATGGCAAAACCTGACAGGCTTAAATCCATGTCCCAGCTTGAGTGCACTTTAATGTCAGACTGACATTTCCCAAATAATTACCGGTGACATAAACGGGTCATAAAGACGAAGAAATATCCCGCGTAAAGAGAGACATTTAGCCTAATTGCCTAGTTGTCCAAAACCATGAGATCTTTGTATGAAAGAAGAGAGAGAGAAGAGATTGATGATTGATCCATAAAAAATTATGGAACAGCCACAAGAGAATGATCTGGTCATTCGCGCAAAGTAAGGTCAACATTCTCCTGCCCTGTGGCCTAAGGCCTATCTCAAAAATAATGAAGCCAAAGTGTGACATGACCATCAAAATTTTAAAATGTATTTTTGTATGAAATGACCTAAGCATATTGTAAAGAAAATATTGAAGTTCCAGAAACTATATTGGCCATGGTGCTTTGATGAGTGGAAATAATTGATAACAGCTGAATATTACAGAATTTTTAAAAGTTTGTTTTCATGGCAGTGAAACATAACTGGGCTGAATGGTAATTTGTCATGAACTTAAATCCGTTTTCTTTATTTGACAACAACTGGCACATTTTTAAAAGTCTTCTGGACGATTGTCATTCAAATACACCAAACATATTTTGAGAAAAACCCAATTTTTCGAAAATTTTCGGAAATTTCTTTTCAAAACTTACATATATTAACCCCAGAAGCATATTTTTTCGTTTATAATGATTTAACTGCCCTATGTTATGCGTCTATATGTGGGCTTCAAATTGATACCAAATAAGTGCCACCGAAGTGAATGTCTGCTCAGCAAATGATGATAGAAGTGTGATTTTTTGCCCATTTTTCGACACAAAAAGTTGATTTTAAGTAATAATAATAAGCATTTGTATAGCGCTAATTCCAGTAAACTGCTCACTAGCGCTTGTGCATGATGGATCTATTTGTAGAAACTCTTAAACAGATGAGTTTTAAGATTTCTTTTGAAACCGTCAAGTGTCTTGGAGGCCTTGACATTCTCAGTGAGTTGGTTCCACAGTTTTGGAGCCTCATGTGAAAAGGCTCTGTCTTCGTATTTGTTTTTGTTGTAGGAAGTTGGTTCATTCAAGAGTATTTTGTTATTGCTTCTCAGATTACAATTTCTTTCGGATCTTAGCTGAATCATATTTTGAATATACAAGGGAGCTTGTCCGTTTAATGCTTTCCAAGTTGTTAACATTAGTTTGAATTGTATTCTGGCCGGGATTGGTAGCCAGTGTAGTTGCTTCCTATGCTGACTTACACTGTCATGCTTTTTCAATTTTTCAATAAGTCGAACTGCCGAGTTTTGGGCTACTTGAAGTTTATTTATTAAGCGACTGGATGTTCCATACAGAAGACCATTTCCATAGTCTAGGTGAGGAGTGACAAGCGCATTGACTACTGTTTTACAAGTTTCCTTGTCTATTTTGTTGACTTGTTTTTCCATGGTCATACTTTTGTCAAAGATTATACCTAGATTTCTAACGTGATCTGCTGCATTAATTTTGACATTGTCAATATGGATTGATGATACTTGGAGTTTATTAAGTTGGTGTGGACTGCCAATGAGCAGTAATTCAGTTTTTTCTCCATTGTTGCAAAGTTTGTTTTCATGAAGAAATTTCCTGATTTCCGCTATGCACTTTTCCATCTTAAATACCGCATTACTCTCATCTAAGAAAGTTGGTTTGAAAGAGAGAATAAGTTGCTCATCATCCGCATACTTTTGGCCTTTAACTTGATTTTTTGCAGTCACTTCGCTTAATGGAGCGATATATGAATTAAATAGGATTGTTCCCAACTTTGAACCTTGAGGAACCCCATATTTCAGTGGCAGTTTGGTTGATGCTTTGTCATTAATTATCACTGACTGTGACCTTTCAGAAATGTAAGACTTAAACCAGCGTAGTGCGGAATCATGGATACCATATCTGCTTTCCAAATGATTCAGTAGAATCTTATGATCAATTGTATCAAATGCGGCTGAAAGGTCCAGTAGTACGAGCATTGTTACTTCACCTTTGCTCATATTCAACATGATATCATCATGGATCTTCGTTAGGAGGGTCTCAGTGCTGTGAAATTTTCTGTAAGCTGATTGTTTCTCATCATCCAGGTTGTTTGTAGTAAGGTGGTCTGTATATTGTTTAATAATAGCCCTTTCAATTAGTTTGCCCAGGAAAGGCAGATTTGATACTGGTCTATAATTCTTATAGATAAGATCCAATCCACCTTTTTTTAGCAGAGGTTTTACTAAGGCATGTTTCAACTCAAGAGGCATTTCTCCCAGTGAGAGTGACTCATTGACAATCTTGGTTATAATTGGGAGGTATTCATCAATGCATTCGAGCAAAAGCCAAGTGGGAATAGGATCAAGTTGGCAGTGTTTAACAGGCATTTCCGTGATCAATTTATTAATTTCCCTTTGAGACAAACTCCGAAAGTGTCGCAGTGTGTGAGGGGCAGTTTCAGTATCATTAACAGTCTCATTTTGTGTAGCGTCCAACTTAGACCTAAGTGTTTTAATCTTTTCGTCAAAGAATTTATTAAAATCATCTGCCAGGTCAATTTCATTTGTATGCGGTGGGAGGGGTAGTTCCTGTTTTCTGTTCAGACTTGAGTTCAGTAACTTGAACAACTTCTTTGCATCACCATTAGAATCTTTAATCTTCACTCGCAGATCTTCTGATTTGAGGTGATTCAGCCGCAAATTCAATGCATTTCTTTTTTCTTAGAATGATTCCCAGTCATTTTCATGTCTGGTTCTCCTCCACAATCTCTCCGCTTTCCTTTTTGATGATTTTAGGATCTTAATATCAGCATTGCTAAATGGATTGGGTGTGCGCAGGGTTACTTCTCGAGTTTTAATGGGAGCGTGTTTGTCCAGAACCACTTTGGTGGAATTGTAGAGTCGGATGAGTTCATTGAGATCTTTCTGTTCCAGCCCATCTACAGACAGATGTCTCCCAATGTCTTTTTTAAAATCTTGGACAATAATTTTTCTCGTTTTTCTGAAACTGATTTTCTTCTTGGGTTTTTTTGCTTTCTTTATTGGAATGTCAAACAGAATGCAATTATGATCAGAGAGCAGGTCACTGACCATACATTTGTTCAATATCGATTTTTCTCTTGTGATGACAAGGTCAAGTGTATTGCCATCTTTGTGTGTTGGCGCCGATACATGTTGTACAAGATCAAACATTTTCAAGGATGTTGTTAAATTGAACGACCTTGTTGTCACCTGGTTTATTCACATGGAAGTTGAAATCACCAGTAATTATGATTTCATTGTTTAAAGTTTGATATTGTCCCAGAAATTTTGTGAATTCTGTAAAGAATTCTGCAAGACTGTATTTGTTTTTGTTGGATGGCTCTGGGCGGTAAACTAGAAGAATTGTAACAATTTTTCCATCTAGTTGGACTTGGATCTCCATGTGTTCAAAAGTCTTGGTCTTCATGCGATCTTTTTTAATTGCTTGAATGCTAGATCTGACAAGGCAACCAACTCAACCACCTGGTCTTCCTAACCGGGGTGAACTGAGGAAGAAATATGCACCATTTTGCTCCAACTCGCCAATTTCCACTGCATCGTCATCTTTAAGCCATGTCTCAGTGAAAAGAAAGATATCTAGATCATGCTCGTCGATGTAGTCATTAACTGTTTGCGTTTTTTGTCTCAAGCTTCGAGCGTTCCACACACAGGTTCTTAGAGTGTTATGTTTGAGATTAGACTTGGAGGGATGATTTATAGTATTTTTTGTACAGGCTGAAGTGAAGTCTGATTGCGCTAAAATCTGAAACCTGTTTGAGAGTTTAATTGAGCCCAGGTTGCTATTTGGTAGAGATAAGGGAGTTGAGGTTGGCAGCGTATTGACATGTTTGTTTAGACCCGTCCGCAAAACATCGGAGTAAAGCTTTCTGGATTTGTGCGTTGTTACTATTTGTTTAAAGTAAGAAATTCAAGGATCAAGCAATTTGTGACAGGATTGCAGGAACGCGGCTTGAGTATTGAATGAGTATTAAATGAGATGCACAGATGTGCGCGGCAGTATTGAAGGAAGTCTGTTTGGTAAGTTGACTGGAATACAAGTGCTACTTATGGGCAACACAAGCAGGCAAGTTTGTTAGGCAAGTTAGCTGGTTCAAGATAGTCTGTTTGGCAAGTTGGCTGGTTTGCAAGGGCCACTTATTGACACAAGCAGGTTAGTTTGTCAAGCAAGTTGGCTGAATCAGGTCAGTCTGTTTGGCAAGTAGGCAACACAAGCAGGTTAATTTGTTAGGCAAGTTGGCTGGTTCAAGTTAGTCTGTTTGGCAGGCTTAGTTTGTTTGCAAATGTCCCCTATTGGCAACACAAGCAGGTTAGTTTGTTAGACAAGCTGGCTGGTTCAAGTTAGTCTGTTTGGCAAGTTGGCTGGTTTTGCAAGTGCCACTTATTGGCAACACTAGCAGGTTAGTTTGTTAGGCAAGTTGGCTGGTTCAAGTTAGTCTGTTTGGCAAGTTGGCTGGTTTGCAAGTGCTACGTATGGGCAACACAAGCAGGTTAGTTTGTTTGGCAAGTTGGCTGGTTCAAGTTAGTCTGTTTGGCAAGTTGGCTGGTTTGCAAGTGCTACTTATTGGCAACACAAGCAGGTTAGTTTGTTAGGAAAGCTGGCTGGTTCGAGTTATTCTGTTTGGCAAGTTGGCTGGTTTGCAAGTGCTACTTATTGGCAACACAAGCAGGTTAGTTTGTTAGGCAAGTTGGCTGGTTCAAGTTAGTCTGTTTGGCAAGTTGGCTGGTTTGCAAGTGTTACTTATTTGCAACACTAGCAGGTTAGTTTGTCAAGCAAGTTGGCTGGTTCAAGTTAGTCTGTTTGGCAAGTTGGCTGGTTTGCAAGTGCTACTTATTGGCAACACAAGCAGATTAGTTTGTTAAGCAAGTTGGCTGGTTCAGGTTAGTCTGTTTGGCAAGTTGGCTGGTTTGCAAGTGCTACTTATTGGCAACACAAGCAGGTTAGTTTGTTAGGCAAGTTGGCTGGTGTGATATGAATCTTCAGAAAATGTTCTGGTTTTGACGCAAATCGATTTTATATTTATTGTCAATCATAACTGGGGGTAAAATACAACCATTTACAAAATAAAAAATATTTTTTTACTGTTTATTGCCTTTTTAGACAATTTGGCCCCAAATTTTAAAGAATGCTCTAAAAAATGTTAAATTTTTTGTAATTAGGCAATGAAACGTACTCCAACTACTGAAATTAATTGTTAATTTTCACTCCAAGTAATATTAGAATGATCGCTTCACTGTTTGTCAGAAAAAAAAATTGAATACGATCAAAATTTTTCAGAGCGTTATGCGTGCGACGAACATAACTTTTGAATTTAATCACCAGAAACCAGTCAAAAACTTGGGTTAGTTCATAGATTAATAAAACTTCATAGATGTACTATATTTTGAGCCAATCCAGATTAAAAACAGGGCCTTCATAGCTCTGTACCATTTGAAAGTACTCTCGGCATTACGCGTGCGACACATTCACCTTTCCAGCTATTCATTGGAATTTTTCCGTGAACTAGATTTTCCAGAATCATAAAAAGCTCGAAATCAACTAAGTAGATGTAATACTAGATCTCAATGGCAAAAAGATTCAACTGAAATATGCTAAAGGGAAACTAGAGCATTTCTGATCAGGAACATTCAAATTTGACTCAATTTTACAAAGTCAACCTTTGAACCCAAATAACTCAATCATGTCAAAACAAGTGGATGGAAGTGCTTGTTTCAATGGATTTATGAAGCCTGGGGATGTGGAGATTCCAAAAAGTAAAAGGAAATAGCAATGGAACATGTCAAACTTTGTAAACTCGAAAGAATTCATCAGGTGAAAAAGTCTATGTCACGCTAAATAAGTAAAAAAAATGCATGTTTTCCTATATACTTTCATCTCTATCTCAATAACCTTTTGATGAACTGCCATGAAATTTTCAGGATTGTGGCATAATAATGTATTTAAGGCAAGACTGTAATATGAAGTTGTTTCATACAGTTGTTATCAAACTTTGTGACCCTCAGTGAAATTAAGTGTGCTTGTTTGCACTACCATATGGCTGAGAGGTAGTTGGTTCGACTCCCACTCCAGGAACTTATTTGGTTTGAGCCCATGAGACATAAAATGGAAGCGGGTTGTATCCAGTGTTATGTGCCAGGACTTCTTTACTAAGAGACCTTGGATACAATACCCCTAAATGATTGGGATAATAATGCCAGACTTCCAGTTTTCTCATCACTCACCATCACATGGCTGTCACCAACACCGGAGAATGCTATGGCAGCGAAACCTTTGGCAACATTTCTCTGGCTATGCACACTGTTTTATGGTGGCACTGAGATGTATAAATGTAGTTATGCCATTCGACACCTCTGTCAGTCAATCACATGCCAGTATTGCAGGGAAATTCACATCGCACACCCCTTGATTTTAGGAGAAATGGTGAAAAAAGCACCTTGTTAAAATTTCATGAAAATCAGTCAAGTTTAAGTGGTCTCTCAAGGCCCCTCAAATCTCACCAAAAAGAAACATTTCAACCATTTTCGCCAATACGCGGTTTGCCACAACATTGCCTAATTGTCATGGTTGGAAAGGTCTCAAAATTAGCTTCAATTTGCATACCAACATTGATGGTCTAGGATAATATCTTAACTCCCATGGACTCTTCACCTAACAGTGCTTATGTGCGAAAATGTTGCTGAATGATTAAACCTGTTCAAGAAAAGATTTCCATTTAATTTCACTGTCAAGTAACATTTTCTTATTTGCCAAAAAAATCCATGTTGGTTTTTTGCATTGAAATTTGGTTTTTCAAAAAATCCTTTTGAATCTTAAAAAACCAATTTTGTCTGAATTTTTTTAGGGTATGAGGCTGTTTTGACTCACCATGTGTGAAGTATGTTTTGCATAACAGGCACAACAGACCAAGAATATGCCTTAAACTGGTTGACATTGCTTTAAATGTTTCATATAGTCATATTCTGCTTTCAAACCAGGGATCTTCATCAATAATTTGAAGTTGCGCAGTGGTGGTCAGGTGGCACATTCCAAAATGAGGTCATAACGTCGTGAACATCTGAAAGCTACAGCAATTGATGTCAGAATGACATCCATAACATCCGGTGACATAACCCTGTTGTCTGAGATGCCGATTATATGGTATGGGGATTTTTTTTTTTTTTTAAATAAAGATGTTGTGTACATGGGACTGGAAAACCCAAATATACATTTTGATACACTGTAAACTCAGCTGTCGGCAGATACCGTTAAACCAGTACATACCGTAAAAACAACGGTTTTCTGCCCTAAAGTGGCACCTTTTACATTGTATGTATTCATTAAGATAGCTAACGCTAAAGTAACTCAGCTACACATATTTTCTAACATAATAATCAATATGAGATGACATTCATATCTAATTGCCTTTGTTCAGCAGACGTCAACAGGCACTCATCTCCGATGGTTTATGTCATAAATCCTTTTCTCTCTGATGGCAGCAACCTTTCGTCGAGCATTAGACATTTGTTTTGATGATGTGTCCACAAAGCGGCAATGTGCTTTCATGTTGTATTTCGTATGTCGATTCTTGGGGATGTAATGATTAGAGAGCAACATTTGACTGACTGCAATACCTTCTCGAAAAAACAGGGCAACTGTGATCCTTCCAAGAATACTCCATCCCACTCCCTGTAAAATATATAGTAACCTCCTACATCAGCTTGGTTTACTTAAATATATAGTATGAATTGCAGGTCCAGATATATTTCCACAAAGTTGCATCTTTGCAGTTATCCGAGAGACTACAATATTGAAAACAAGAATTGCATAGGCATACAGTGAGTGTGATTCTTGGGGAGCAAGCAACATTTGCCCGAATTTTAAGATCTAAATTTAACACCATTTCTAATGAAATTGCTTGGAAATCATTATTTTTCGATGGTTTTTATCTATTCATCTGCCCGAATTTATTATCCTTTTTTCTCGAATCTCACTGTTTCTCAAACTTTTGGGGGGGCAACCCCCCCCCCTGCCATACGCCTATGTACAATTGGCTGAGAGAAATGAAGGCGGTATACCAGGTTTGAATGTCAACTCTGAAGTTGAAAAAAAAATCTGGAAAGGAAAACGTTGACAGTTCTGAAAATGGTGTTATATGCAGCTGAACATATGCAGATCCAGCACATCAGGTGGTTTAAACCAACTCCACAATATATAGGTATATCATGGTCATCTCAAAGAACTTTACTTTTTAATAGATATGATACATCTGGTTTCTCAGGGTCCTTTTCTACATATGAGTCATTCAGTTTTTCATTGGATATAATTTAGTTTAGTTGTAAATATATAAAATGGCCAGGGTCAAATTGCAACAAAATGGTTACAATACCATTTGGTCCCGAAACAGTATGCCCAGAAACACATACTAAAATCATGGAAAACACATCTGGTGGAACAGCCTCAGATTATGACATAAATGTTAAATTGTACATCCTAGACAGCGGAATTAAAAAATGTATTCTCTTTATCAATGAGACAGTGATTGGTATAATTATACTCTATATCTGCATGAAACATGAATACAAAATGGTTGTCTCTATCTGGATTAATAGTTGATGTATGGCAAAATAAAATATTTTTTATATTGTGAAAACACATGTAAGTCACAAGAAATGGTATTTATTGGTAGGCATACGTTATTTAAGAGAGTCAGCAGCTTTTGCCTATTTATCCGATAACAATTTGTAACTTTCTGTGGCTTCTTGGATAACCTCCTCAGAAGTTCTGAGTGCTTTATTGGCAGTTTTTATTCGTGTGATCAATACTATCCTATATCGGTGGTATCATTTTCCCTTTGATGTATATGAAACTTCGGCAAAGATGCTCACTTAGCCAAGCTGAATGCTCACACACACTGAAATTTGGTTTCATGGCTTGCTGTCATCATTAGTGCCAACTCTCATTTGGACTAAAATTAACTTATGCATGCAGGTGATGATTTGCACATGATGCAAAAGACTTAGGATAAAAATTGGCCAAGGCCCAATGCTATTTCAATGGGCAAACCTTTCAAGTCTTCACCAGACATTTGGTACCCATGTCTAAATCTTGTAAAACCAAATGCAACTTCTTGCAGTTTACATCAGACACAACCTATTGCAAAAAGAAAACTATAATGGACCATTTGCAGAGATGCCGTTATTTTTCATGGAATTATGGCCATCTTTTGAAAAATGTCATATACATTTAACGGTAAAATGATACAAGCGATATAGGGTGGTATGGGTCACACAACACAGATAAAAACACCTAAAAAGCACTCAGAACTGCCGATGAGGTTATCCAAAGAAGCCAGAGAAAGTTACAAATTATTTAAACAGAAATTCAAGCTTTTGATGCACTTTATACCCAGCAGCATGTTCGTCTGTTCAAGCTGTATGAATAGTTCGAATACTTTTGTCATGCTGAAATTTTACATTTGTGTGCCCCCTGAACTTGAAAATAGAGATATGCTTAAGTTTGCAGTTTTTGACAATGGTAGTTGATAAGAGCAATGACTTAAAAGTGAATTTTTTTTCCTCGCATCCCTGCATCAAGAGTAAATACCAGTTATGTGCAGAATACTTAGCTATATGAATATTTTTGTCCGCAAATATCCTATATATTATATACATATTACATGTATATGGATGTCCTTTTTATAGAGAGCAATAGCAAGCTGATTTGCAAAGTCAGCCTTATGATGTGTTTGCTTATGAAGCGGACTCATGGGACAGTCAATAGGAAAGTTTATATAACCACATACATGACCCCAAATATGATTCTGATGGGCTTTATCGATTGCTGGCTAATAGCAGTTCACGAGAGTTTCCAGATACATAGAAATGACCAACTTGTCCAAGCAAACTGAAGGGAATCTACCAGGAAGAGAGGGCACTAATGAATGCTCAAGGTAGTGAAGCCAATTGTTGTGCTGCGAGGAATAGCAAATCGGAACAGCAAACCGGGTGAAATGCAGATTTATGTACTCTTGTTTGACAAATCCTATGTATAATCAAATGATTTAGTGTCATTTGTTTGTTTATTTCATCTATTTCATGTGGATGTCTTTACACTTCTGAAAAACAATGACATATGACCAAGTCCTTCAACAATTAACATTACTTAGTAAGTTAGTATTGCTATAGGTGTTTATGTGAAAAATTTAGATGATTCCGAAGAGACTGACGCGAGCAATGCCGAACATGCATAATATCATGATATTTCATTATATAACACAATAACAGGCTATAGGAACATTTTGCGTCTTCTACAATATATAATCGGCCTATATTTCACGAGTTTAAGTCAGATTAGAATAAGTAGCAATGCTTATCACATATGAAAAGCTCCATCAGGTTAACTTCAAGTGCCAGACTATTCTCGCTTATGTTATTTATGTTTTGAGAAGACTGACTTTCCAGCACGAAATTGGATTCAAGTGCTCGTTGTAAGAGAAAGATAGTGAGAGAGAGTTTATTTTCAGTATCATCCACAGGTTATTACATTAAATGAAGATCATTATTTCAAATCAATGACACTGCCAGTCCCAACGGAGTAATATTACTCGTAAGACTTGGGCCCTTGGTGATGATGAGATGAGATGAAGGATGGGGGATGGAGATGGTATACTGATGCGATTACATAATATCTATGTGTAAGACGCTGCAGTATATATATAGGCCACATCTGGCTGTTAGAAAAAGATGGTGGTTTACCTGAAAGGAACCCAAACAAAGGCAATTACTGAAATAAAGAGCTACATTTACACAGCAGTTTTTCTTATGGGTTTGCCATCTGCACATGGTTATGAAACCAGTAATACTGTTTATAAGGTAATTATGCTGTTTGAAAGCAATTCACCATCTATTGGGGTTTATGGATGTGCCCTATCGCATCTGTGTCAAATTATAGAATTGTCCTACTTTTACTGATATGATGAAAGCCCAACTGAGCTCATCTGTTTTTGCTTATGCCATATGTAGAACATCTCATGGATCCCATGCAGTTTGCTTATGTTAAAGCGAGATCCACCAGTGATGCGGTTATTACAGTAATGCACAAGATCGCACAACACCTCGACAAGAGTTCATCAAACACGGCGCGAGTCCTCTTCATCGATTTTTCATCCGCCTTCAACACGATTCAGCCACACTTGATGGTCAGCAAACTGGAAAATCTTGGAGTACCAACATCACTACAGTCCTGGATATTTAATTACCTTACTGAAAGACCTCAATTTGTGCGCACGCAACATGAAATCTCTAATGTCATCACATTAAACACCGGTGCCCCCCAGGGATGTGTTCTTTCCCCTATCTTATTTGTGTTATACACCAATGATCTGAAATGGCACTCAAGTGATGTATTTATAACTAAATATGCAGATGATACAATTGTGGCAGGACTATTAAAGAAAGATGACACAAGTGAATATATTAATTGTATTGATTACGTGTGTAATTGGTGTAGTGATAATTATTTAGACTTGAATGTGTCAAAGACCAGGGAGTTAGTCTGGGATTTTAGACGTAGTAGATCAATGCAGCCACAACCTGTGAATATTGGTAACATGAATGTGGACATTTCTGAGAATTACAAATATTTGGGCATTATTGTGGACAATCAATTCAATTTTGCTTCGCATGTTAACACTCAATGTAAAAAAGCATCAAAAAGATTGTATTTTGTAAGGTCTCTGGTTAAACTGAATGTTAATTATGATTTGATTGTGTCTTTCTTTAGCACTGTTGTTACACCAGTTCTTATGTATGCCAGTGTGGCTTTCTTTGGGTTGCTGAGTAAACAGCTTAAGAATGAACTGAGTAGACCAAACAAAGTTTGTGAATGTTTATTGAAACGGAACTATGTAATTGACAATAATGAATCTCATTATAAGAATTGTGTGGTTAGCCTGGCTAATAATATCATGCGGGATTCTACACACCCACTTTATGAACTCTTTGAGCTTTTGCCCAGTGGGCGCAGATATCGAATGCCCTCTATCAGGACAAAGCGTTTTAAAGACACTTTCCTTCCTGTATCTGTTTCCCTGTTAAATGCTTCAATGTAATGTACCTTAACCTTGTACCAAGTACCAAAATTTCACTGTTGTATATATATATATATTGATGTATACAATGTGACCAATAAATTATCTGTATCTGTATCTTTTGTTCTGATTTCCATCTGCAAATTCATAATTATTTCCGTCGAAAACACTCTATGCCTTCAGAAGACTCATTCTTCACTTTTGCTCCTTGTGCTCCTGTTTGGTTGTCAATTAAACTGGCAAGAGCTTTTCGGGTTTCAACAAACATACAAGTTATTATAACCAGCCCAGGACTCCAAGACAAAACTAATTTGGCTATGGTATAGGTTGGCCTCTTTCAGCACAATTCTCTTCGTATTTTCATTTGAGACAGTTCTTTGTTGTTGCTCTGCTGTCAGCCAGCCCCAAGGCAAGTCATTGAATTGGTTCTTTCATATATTTTCCTCGAATGTGGAGAAAATGTGTCTGTTTTAACAGACAATGCATGCAATAGAGCCTCAGGTTATAACAAGTACAAAGACCACATCTGTATACCATGCAAGGCGAAAGAAACTCCTTCTTTTACTATCTTATTATGGCCCCTTTTGAAATTCATTTTATCAATTGATATATGTTGTGTGGTTTTAAATGAATAAAAGCAAAGCATCTATTTAATGAAAAATGTGTGAAGAGCTAAAGAAAGAGTATATGCAAACTACATCCAGAAATGGCATTGCTCAGAAATGTCAAGCTGGTAGAATAATTTTTGCAGCACTCAGCTCAGTGGCGTCCCTATGGGGGCGAGGGGGGCACATGCCCCCCCCCATATTGGACCTGTGCCCCTCAGGTGCCCCCATATGACCTCCCCCCCCGGCTCGAGACCCCCTAGTTAAGCCGCTCACTCAGCTGATCAAAAGCGATTGTGATAAGGGACCATTCAGAATTTATGACTTGGGGGGGTGGGAGTTTTACCAGAACTTCCCGTCAAACATTGATACCCCCCTTGAGTTCCATGCGGATTTTTAGTACCCCACCCCTACGTTTCACATGTATTTTAGTGCCCCCCCTCAACATAAAAAGCAGTACATACATATAATTGTGATACATGTGCCCCTTGTACAGTTGCGCGTACAAATTCGCAGACTTTTGGTTTTTAAAAATGCGTGGTCAAACTGAGTATATGTAAGTAAGTAAAATTTTATTGAAAAGTCGGCAGTACAGAAATAACAAGTAACAAAATCACAAGCGCTTGTACCCGACAAGAGTATGCGCGTTCTATAGCATTTTCGTTTTTATAAAATTTCTTACCCCCCTCTTGGACATGTTGTCAAAAATTAGTACACCCCCCCCTTGGAACACTGAACACATGGCTGCCAGTTGCACAATGAAATAGCTGGGGTTCCAAATCTAATAACAACAAAAAAAGCAGTAGTTGAGCTTCCCGACTCTCTTATGTGACATTCTTTACCACTGTCACAACCTTGACTTTTCAAGAAGTTACGAAAACGAGGGAAGTAAGGGCCATCTTTGATGGGTGTTTTGGCTTGATTGACAAACATTTATAAATTGCAGTTAGTGTTATTAGACTGGTCCTTCTTTAGTCATGAAGCGGTCCCTCATGGGGCGTGTTCTCCTCTTGGGGATTTAAATTGCACTAAGAATGCCAGAGATTATACTGCTACAAGTTTTTGAGGTGCTCTTCCTTCTTTACAACTGTTTAATTCCTTATTGAGAAAGGGAAGACCATTTCCCATTCAAATATGAGTCATGATAACCTTTGATTTTTCATGACCTTTCTTTTTGGATGAAGGAACTTCTTTTTAAGTGTCTGAGTGAATTTAGTTTCAAAATATTTCTCCACAATTTGCATTGTAGTGCTGAAGTCCATAGAAAAATCCCTTCCTCCTCACTAGCTTTTAAACATTGTAATACCATTTTGTTAACCATTCCCTAGCACTGGAGAATCACAAGAACCTCAGAAGGAAGTGATAGAAATGTCTAGCCAATTCAAGTCAACATCTTTCAGGACGTGGATTGAATGGCACTATGCTACAATCTCATTAGATCTCAATGTTTTCCAGAGTCTTGTCATAGCCTTCACATTGATTTCCTAATGTAATGTTGACATTCCGGAGGTGTTTGAGTTTATTAAATTTACTTTACATATAGGCATATATGCTTTGTCCTAGAATCGTTACATTTTCGTTTTGTCTGGGGCTATATATCAGCAAAAGCAAAGGCCAACCTTACTGAGATTTCCATAGTCTAATCACTGCACCTTTGGGCCCAAATTTTCATGTTGGGTTTAAACTTGGTTTAACCCAGGGTTTTACCCAGTTAAACCCAGTTTCAATAAACCAAGTTTAACTTGAGTTTAGACCTAGTTTAAAAACCGAATTTTCATGTCTGACAAACCTTGGCTAGACCAGGTTTATGGAGACTGAGTTTAAACTCAGTTTGCACCCAGTTCTATGAAGCAAAAATTAAAAAAGATAAGTAAGGAACAAAAGAAAAGTAGTAAACAAAGTGGAAGAAGCAATAATCAATAAAAAGAAAAATGCTAGAAGGAGAAAAAGAAAAAATTGAAAGGAAATAAAAGCAAAATCAGGAAGTATGGTCAGCAGAAATGTTGAAGAAATGCACATGAAGTTAATTTATACTATTTTCAAAGAAGAAAGATGAGACGAGAAACTAAGAAGAAAGAAGAGGGAAAAGCATTCGGAAATTAGAAAGTAACAGCATAATTAAAAAGAAGAGGAAGAAGAAAAAGGAACAAAATATAAGAAAGATAAATCAAGAAGAAGAAAGATCTAGTAGAACAGGAAATAACAAGAAAGGAGACAAAGAAGAAAAAAAGATGAAGGAAAACATATGATACAGCCATAATTAAGGAAAAAGCCGAAGAGAGAAGAAATAAGAAATATGAGAAACAAAAAGGAATAAAGAGAATAAAAGAAAGAAAGGGATGAAATAGGCCATGAAAGAAGGAGATAACTGAAAGTGAAGAAAAAGAGAAGAAAAATGAGGACGAGTGCAAATGAAGAAGCAAAAAGATGCAGGAGGTAAAAGAAAGAAGACAAAATGAAATAACAGAAGAAAGCAGGTTAAAAATAAATGAAGAAAGAAAGAGAAGACAAAAAAGGGGAATGTGAATAGAGAGGGAAGAAAAAAAATGTAAAAAATCAAAAAAGGAAGATATAACATTTGTAATTAGTAATAGAGTTAATGATTATGTAAATGCCAAAGCATGAGGACGACAACTCCTGGACCCATAAGATGCATTTTAGAGACAATAGATAATAAAAAGTTGCGACAGAAATATGAAAATGTCGAAAATTTTTGGAAAATTTTTTGTGAGGGGGAACTTGAAAAAAAAATTGACATAAAAATATTTTTGGAATAAAATAATTCAGAGAACTACTGATATCCTTAACTAGATCAGCGAAATGGAAATCTGACTTTGCAGACGCAAAATCCCCACTGAAGGCTTCCAAAACCAGGAGTTAAACCACCCCTGAGCAGGTTTCTACTAAAACCACAGAAAAACTTGGTCGATTTTTAAAACCAGACATGAAAATTTTGAGAAAAGAAAAACTTAAGTTTTAATATCTTAAACTTGGTTTAAACCTAATTTATCCACAAACCAAGTTTAAACTAGAGATGAAAATTTGGGCCTAAATGTTTTTGTTTAATAAGGTCAAGCTGTTGGAAGCTCTTGTCTTGAAATTTCAGTATAGATAAACAGACAGCACAAGCATGGACATCATTTACCACATCTATGGGATGGCCTTCTGCATGGTGCTTACCTCCCTCTAGCATTAAACAAACATTTATCTTGTAAGAGTTTACAGAGATGAGCACCAAAAGGAAATTTTTCTGAACAATTGTAATGCCTGTGACAGATACGGTAGCAGTAGCAGGTTTGACTTCACTGTTCCCGCCAAAATCATTAGAATTGGCGAACTGGGTCTGAACTTTGAACCCTAAGCAGAGTAGGTCCAGAGTTTAATAAATGTTTTAACTGAACAGCCACATAGCTTCCAGTTGCAATGAAATAGTTGGTGTTTCAAATCTAATAACAAAAAAAGCAGTAGTTGAGCTTCCCGACTCTCTTATGTGACATTCTTTACCACTGTCACAACCTTGACTTTTCAAGAAGTTACGAAAACGAGGGAATAAGGCCATTATTTAAATTGCACTAAGAATGCCAGAGATTATACTGCTACAAGTTTTTGAGGTGCTCTTCCTTCTTTACAACTGTTTAATTCCTTATTGAGAAAGGGATTCCCATTCAAATATGAGTCATGATAGCCTTTGATTTTTCTTTTTGGAGAAGAAAAGGTCTTTTGGAGAGTCTGACTGATTTTAGTTTAAAAAATTTATATTTCTCCACACTTGCATTGTACTCCTGAGGTCCATAGAAAAATACTTTCCTCCTCAATAGCTTGTAAAACATAGTCTCTCACCTCCCTACACCTGACTCTGGTTTCTCTTGGTTTACCTCCTCTGCCCTTTGCCAGGTCAAGTTCTGGGATCTCAACACTTTGTAATGCACCAGACAATTTGTTATCCTTCTTCTCTTGTAATTTTATATGTAATTTAGTAATAACATTTCGTCAGCTATTCCCTAGCACTGGAGAATCACAAGAACCTCAGAAGGAAGTGATAGAAATGTCTAGCCAATTCAAGTCAACATCTTTCAGGACGTGGATTGAATGGCACTATGCTACAATCTCATTAGATCTCAATGTTTTCCAGAGTCTTGTCATAGCCTTCACATTGATTTCCTAATGTAATGTTGACATTCCGGAGGTGTTTGAGTTTATTAAATTTACTTTACATATAGGCATATATGCTTTGTCCTAGAATCGTTACATTTTCGTTTTGTCTGGGGCTATATATCAGCAAAAGCAATGTCTGCCTTACTGAGGTTACCATAGCCATGCAAGTATATTGTCTAATCCAGGGACCAATGTTGGACAGCGATTTCATATATCCTTTACCGGTACCTCATTGCTAGGTCCTCCTCTTTTCCTGATCAGTTCTCCAAAGTTCCAAATGATAAAACACAAACATGTAAGAGGCAAAGCTCACTCATACATACTGTATACAATGTCATGTGGCAGGTATTCAGTGGAAGGATGTAAGGAAGTAATATATCATTTTGACCATGCTCATTATCTAAAGCGCAATAGCACAAATGAAATGTTGGAGGCCATAATACAGAGACTCGCTTCGTTGAAAAATTGAAAGAATAATTTCGAGCAAATTGATATTATAGATAAAGAGACTAAATTTCACAATTAAAGGAGGATGGATAATATATATTTCTGCAATGTTATCTTCTAGGAATCAAGTAGTTACAATAATTTACACAATTCCGTGGGTTTGACAATGGAGATTATAGATGATTTGCTGCTACAATAACATCATTTGTTGAATCAATTCTCTTCAGAGAAACAAAACCAGACAATAATGCTTACGAGGCTCATAATTAACTTCATCTTTCCATTTGTAATCTAATCTATTAGTGTTTTCATTGCATGGTTACCTCCTTAATTTCAGAACTAGGGATGATTTTGGTAATATTAGATCCATGCTCGACAAGTAGATCTATATATTATATCGAAGAATTTGATGTCCGCAAAGTTTTATCTTAACCCATCTGTGATTATAGGCCAACACAATTTACTAGGTTAACAAAAATTTTAATTGTTTGGACCCTCTCTGCTTTGATGAAAATAATTGCTTTTTAGTATCCCATGATCATCATTTTTTAACAGTGTGATTTTTCTTTTGTAAAAATCATGCCACAATTTTTCATTTTTGTATAATTGAAGAAAACAAGAAAAATCCGATTAAAAAAATTTTTTAGTTCTGAAAACAGCAGCAACTGAAGTTGTTTATGGTTTACAGAGGAAATAAAATGTCCAGGATATTTCAGAGCATGCCAAATTTTGGGTCAAGAAATCAATTTTAAAAGGTCCAGGCTTGAACTACTAAAACGATTTAAAAAAAGCCATTGGAGGACACTTTAAGTAAAGATTGGGAAATAGAGTATGTGAAAATGCCAAAGGAAAAATAATCCCTGTTTTATTAAAAGGGTCGAATTATTGTCCAAATGGCACACAATTTGTTATTTTCTCTGAAAGTACTGAGGTTTATTTCAGTATAATATGCATCAAGCAACAAATAATGAATGCAATTATTGAGATATACAAAAAATACATTCCAGCTGAGTGCACACTGTTCCGAAGTAAGGCAAAACATTACTAAGAATATTTTCATACCGCAGCATCTAAACTGATATTTTGAAAGGGTGTTTTGATTAGCATTGTATATATTATTATTGTCAACATTTCAACTGCTACTTGTCTGGCTTGAAACGAACAGATCAGTCAAATGTGTTCCTGAATAAGAAAATATGTTCTAAGAGATCTCACTGACACTCCAGGTGCTAAAAATTACAAGATATTTTCTCATCTTTCCAAGTCTCTGACATTTTTAATCCTCATATTCTTTTTGTAATATCAAAAATTATGCTTCTGTAGGAGTTCTTTAGGAAAGTTTTGTAACCTCTATTCTTATTTTTATTTTATTTTTCAAAACACCTGTGAAATATTCAAGATATTACAGGTAGCTCGAAAGATAGCAGTGAGTCTCGCATATACTCTACAATGTTTGTGTAAAGCAGATGAAAGCATCAGTAACAATTGGTGTTTGACTACACAAACAGAATCTTAAATATATTGGACAAAATGTATAAATGAAACAGTCAAGGAAGTTGTCAATCCAGGCTCATCGGTTATAAAATTACTTTTGTAATTTGATCAGAGAAATCATAGTATGAAGCTCCTCTGGGGCCAAAATCATACTCTCAGAAATTTCTGAGAGAAATCTTAGAAATTCTGAGAGAAATCTCGGATGTCTGAGAGAAATCTCAGAATATCTGAGATTCTCTCAGAAATTCTCAGAGAATCTCAGAGTACCAAAATCATACTCTCAGAAATTTCTGGGAGAATCTCAGAATTTCTGAGGAGCTTCACATCCTAAAAGATCTTTAAATCTTATTCAGATTCGCATGGAAATTCTTAGATTCTCTCAGAAATTCTAAGATTCTCTCAGAATTTCTGAGATTATCCGAGAAATTATAAGATTCTCTCAGAATTTTTGAGATTCTCTCAGAAATGCTGGGATTTCTCCAAGATTTCTGAGATTTCTCCAAGATTTCTGAGATTTCTCTCAGAAATTCTGAGAATATCTCCCAGATTTCTCTTAGAAATTTCTGAGAGTACGATTTTGGCCCCAGAGGAGCTTCATAGAAACGTTACAAAAAGCATGGTTGTTGTCGGGAATTTGTATGAACGACATGGTACAGTGTAGCTAATGCTTTGGTTATAACTGGTTTACACAAACCTCTCTAGAGTGTTACAGTAAGCCTTCAATGCACTTGTAAAAAGTGGAAATAATGTGGTACATTAAAGGCATGAGGCTTACAAGCCTAAATGGTAAAGGTTTACCTTGTCTGTGATTTTCTGCATTGCGTCCAATTCATGCTTACAATAGTGCATTTATCTTCAGCAATTGAAAAGCCGATTTACCATTACATAGACAAAATGCTGCATAGCACTATAGCAAGATCAAAAGAATCACCTAATATATTTGAAATTCGACAACATAAAGTCACATACTCCCCCCCGCCAGGGGTGTCGGAACAGGTGGGGCAGGGGGGGGGGGCAATTCCCATCTTGCCCTTGTATGACATTCAACCTACATGTATCAGCTGACTTTCAAAAAAAATTATGCAAGAAACAGACAAAAACTTCGAAGGACATAAATTTCAAGGATATAGGTTACATTAAGGCTCACTCTGAGGTCAATTTTGCAACTAAGACAAAATCACGTTAGCAGTGTTTTGTCAATGTGTAGGTAAATCTCTGTGTGTAATTTCATGAAGATTGTGTGCTTTTCAGCAGCAGTATGCATTGCTAAAGTTCATTTACAAAAGTGTGAACTTTTTTGGAGTCACCCTGTATAGCCTTTTTTGACAAAGCTAGAAAGAGGGAATAGCTTTAAAGGACTACTTGTTTTTCTTATTTATCATGAATTACATTTCTGTGTACCTTGAGCATTTTAAACCATGTGTGAAACGATCAGTTCTAAAGAATAATATGTAGGTGTCCTTAGCATTTCCTAGATATCAAATGATGGCCTGGTGTGGAACCAGAGCCATTTCCTACTGATATCTTTGATGTAAGTTTTCTCTTTACAAGTACACTGTATAGGTATCCATCAATGTGAAATTTGATTTTTGTTTTTCTTATCAGATGAGCTATTCTATTAAAAGTAATTGATGACTAGTTAATGACCCATTTAGTTGTGTGATTTGCAGTGTGAGTTGCTGTGTGATTTGCACATGAAGTCAAAATATTAATGAGAAATGCACTTCTTTTCCTTTCTTGTCAAATCATAATGACGACATTGCATGAATTCAATTTAGTCTGGAAAGTTGGTTTGCCTTATAACAGCAAAGGAACAGCAGATTTCTCATTGACAAACTGCTCTTTAAATTGCCTTCTTGAAGCAGCCATGCAGTACTCTTAAGTATAGTGCCCTTTCTAAACCTGCAATTGCTAGAAGACATGAGTCTAGTTGAATTATTGATTACAAAAAGGGCCCTGGATTTGTTGACATGTATACCATGGATGTGACTAGAAAGCAATGCAGACCAAACATTTTGAACAACAGCCTGCTTAATTACACTGCAGTGAATAAACTGCAGTGAAACTAAAATGCAGGCACGCTTATAGTCCAGTGTGGCATGATGGTTTTTCAGATCTTGCACTGGAAATTCTGTTACATGTATTTATTGGGCTATTTCAGGCAGTTTACCCCGCCCCCTCTCCATACATAAAATCCCTGCCTACAGTGTATCTACTTGCTTACTTTGAAACAGAATATAAAATACAAATACATCGGAAGTTGGCACACAGCTGCTGAAGAATTGTCTTATCATTTTTACCAATGACAATGGAGCTTTCTGGCAAGCATGCTTGGTTGATAAACTGCATTAGACAAAATATTTGATTATTCAAAAATGTGGTATTTCAGGAATTTCACCTGCACTTGAATAAAGCAGTTAGGCAAACTTGGCACCTTATTATAAATGGGGGCACGATTTGGAATCTACAGGCCATTTGGGTGTGTCAGATTGACACTGTCAATCTTAGTTTTTAACATATATATATTAGGACTTAGGAAATCAAGATCTCTTCTGCATGGAAACCTTGAGAATATATTTGGATTAGAAGCGTATTTTGGGCACTGCTGCTTTATGAATTAGCTTTTTTTTTCAAATTAACACCTGTACCCTAACAGACCATGCACTTGAGAATGTTGTTTTACTTCTGGCAAGTATTTGTTTCATACTTTAGGTCATTCAAGTCATAATAATTCCAGATAAAATGATATCATATTCTAGGGCATTAATTTGAAGACAATACAATATTTTATTTTTCTGTCTAGATAGAGTGGTGACCTTCTGGTCCCCATGCACAGACCATCCTACAGGGTCTGGAGGAATAGGACACTCAAGAAATCGAAAAAGGTTTCACCAATTTCACTAATCCTTGTTGTCTGTATTGTGATGTTGAAGCTATTGCTATAAGTTATAGCAATATATAAACTTTAACAGATGTTAATGTTTTATAAAAGTTAGCTGTTTCATGTGGAGGCAATTTACAGGTTTTGATCTTTTCTAATTGTTATAGTAATTTTCATACTGTTAAGAACAGCATTTTTTGCTACATTAACCGCAGACAATGCCAGCGAAGAATCGGATTGCTGGGTTAAACTAAGCCACAGTGTTAGTCTTTGCTTACAGGTGGCTATAACAGGTTTTTTGTTGCCTTTTTCTAATTTCCTGTGTGGTAGAATATATATGTTCATTCATTTTGCCATTGCCACTTTCATTTCCTGCTGCATTATCGATCAGGCAATTAATTAGTACAAAAATGATAATTGAAACGTCCTCAATCTAAGAATATCCTTGCTGCACAGATGGTCATAATGGTATGTGAAAGTATATAACAACTAATAAGGCAGCAGGGTGACAGAGTGATTAAAGTGCTCGCCTGCTCCATTGAAGGTGTTTGCCTGTATGGGGTCAAACCCCCATTTTGGGGAACTCAAATTTTCAGTGGACCTTCATGAGCTAAATCCCAGCCAGATTTCATTCAGATGAGAAATAAAACTCTCAGTAAATGTGTAACATGTTGAGGACCTCTACTCACTCTCACCCCCATTTCAGTGTCTATGTTGGGCAAGTAAAAGATCCCTGACATGGGGCAAATGTGTAACATGTTGAGGACTCCCGCGCTCTCTTCCATCTCATCAATCAACCCTCGTGAGCGCCCAGAACTGGGCTTAGAGGGCTGCACTTGCCATATCTATCTATCTATCTATCTATCCATCATTAATCAACCCTCATGATCACCTTATAACAATTAGCTATAGCTAATTGATGCATCCATGGACTTTTCAACACCTATAAGGATGCCAGCATTGTACTTAAAAGCTATATCTTCTACCAATTTCTATTAGTAATTAATGGCAGCCCTACAGAATAATATGTTTAAGTTTGAGGATTTTTGTCACAGCATAATATAGACAAAGTGACAAAAAATGGTCAAAATTCAGTTGCACTTGATATAAACATTAATTAATTCTCTTGAAACTGACAACCCCATTACAATGACGCAACTGTGTTTTAACATGCACTAGCATGATACCCGTGAAATGGGGGTAGGGGAGGGGCAAAATATTAAATAGAAATTTTGAACATGAAACCCAGCCTAAAACCTTGTAGTAGGTGAAAAAAGGTTGCATGCAAGTTTTTGTGGATGGGCACCCTATACTTTTGCTGTGATGGACGGACGGGTCCATGAATTAATAGTAGGATGCTAATCTGGATTTCAATGGCATTTAGTATCTAGCATGAAAGGCACTAGATGACAGTCCCGCTGTTGAGTGAAAATGGCACCTAGATAGAAGACAATATTAGGGTCCCAAAACCAATAAGTTCAATAAATTTTCACTAAAGTGTATATATCTACAGGGACCTACTATAAGTTAATTTGTGACTCATGACCCCATTGGATTAACATTATACATTGAAATTCCATTGAGCTCTAAATGTCAATTAATTTTCATAAAATTTACCACAGTTTTTTCCAAGCCCAAAAGAAAATTTCAGGGATAAGACCTTGACATTTCCCTTTTTTCATTTTTCCAATTCATTTCATTGGCACCCAGATGTACACCTGTTGTATTGCACATTACAAGCTGTGTCATCTTTACAGGAATCAGCAGTTACCTTACTCACTTCGCCATGCTGACCAATTTTGTTTATCACCCTGGAATTGGTCTTGGTTAATGACTATGGAATCTTGATTTTTCACCCTTGAAGAGGCTTACAACCAATACTTTTTTTTCACAATTGACTTTGAACAAAATTGAACATGTAGCTCAAACAAATACCATAAGCATCCCTGATGACCCTTGTCAATACGTTCCATAACCCTCTTCAAAATTAACCAGCTTTGCAATACTTTTGAGGTACAGTGGTCCATAGGTTATAAGACTGCCGTTTCTACTGTCATGAAGCGGTCTCTCGTTTGGGTGCGGTCTCTTGTCGGGTGCAAAATGCATTAAAAATACTACTTAGTGCAGGAGGAAGGTGGTCACATAAGACAAGGTGGTCTTACAACACAGGGACCACTGTATTTACTTGAGGGCAACAAGCATGTTTTCTTAGTAAGTGTACCAATATTCAAAATCTGTCAACTGCGATCTGCCTACATATAAGAGATTGCAAAGGGACCGAAGACTCACGATTATCCATGGTTCTGCAATGGTTCTTTGGTAGCAAATAGCCTCCACAACATATCACAATCAATGCATCATCCAAAGAGATTACTTTGGATCAGCTAGGTCATCATTGAATGGAGATCATTGGCAGTCATGCCTGAAGCCTTGAGCTCAAGACATGTTAGGATCGGCAGAACTCATTCTAACTCCACCCTGAGGGTTTGATCAAAGACAGATGCTAAGACGCCCAAAGCCATCTTCGACAGTAATGTCAGTGTGATATTTCCCTATAAAAATTACCGGAGACATAAAGACGGGATAAAGATGAGAGGTACTTGGAGAGAGATACACAGAAAGAGAGAGAGAGAGAAAGAGAGAGGGTGGGGGAACAGACATGTAAATTTAAAAAGGATGGAACAGCCGATGGAACAGCCAGGAAAAAAAAAAATGTAGTGGGCGGGAATCATGATACAACAATATTGAGACTCAGTCAGGCTGGTGTCTTGCATACAGTACACCCACAAATGTTTCCTAAATACCATGCCCTCAGGAAGATACTCATCCTTGCGGTCATGTGACCAGAGGGATGAGGGAGCATTCATTTAACAAAGATTAAATTTATTTAATCAACCATTAAATGTAACAATATTTATTGGAACCTAACACAACAACCTTTCATGCAACCGGTTTAAGCGGAAGTGTGCCAGCACTGTCTTATTCCAGTATATAAATACCTTCTGAGGACAACGCACGCTCAAAATAAATAATTACTGTTTCCATTATCGGTATATAAATAACGGTTTCCTGTTGAGGAAAACTCAATGCCCCTGCCCCCAATATCAAATATTGGCCCACTGTATCATGAATTTTACTGAAACAGTACTGTAAGACCCATGACCCAGGCAGCCCTTAGGCAGAAGAATTATTACCGAGGTATCTGCCAGTCAAACTTGCCTAATTAGTGCACAAATGTGTACATACACCAAAAAATTCAATATTTCAAAATAATACTACGAAAGTTTCTGACTTGCTTTTAAGTCACTTTGCAACAAACAATACATGACCTAAAGCCCCAACATGAGACAATCACATATTCACATATTAAAGTAAAACTGTAATGTTGACAAACCATGGAAACTAGCTCTAGCATATCACAAAGGCACCATGAAATTTTTATATGACGCAATCTAGACCGCCTTTAAAGGGAAGTTTTTAATCATATTGTATAAAGAAACTAAATTAGCCAGCCAGAGGCACTGAAGCGCAGATCTATGAGGAGTTTTGGCTAGACAGCTTTCGAAGGTGGAGCTGTTTGATGTTGATAGGCAGCCAATTATTGGCTGTATGTTTTCTCTCACGCTGGGTGAACACAATAATTTTGGGCTTATCTATGAATATCTTCCCGGTAAATTTAGTGTTACAAGGAACTTTTGTCTGCTGCTCAGAATACAATTGACGAAGATGTGTATACATACAAATGTACTCATTCTTATGAGCAATTTACCTAACAATATATTTTTTTTTAGTATTGATTGGCCTGCAGTGTTAGTACCCAAACCGAGCACGGTTTTAAAATTCCATATGAAAGTCAGGCTTTTGCATGCAGTGTGAGATTGTGAGTTGGTAGTTTTGAAATAATGCTATTGTCCTTATTACAGAACATGTGTCTGCTTATTTACTTCCTAAATCAGCAAACATCTATGCATAAGAAGTTGCAGTAGCATATACCCAACATCCGGCTGCCAGAAAAAAAATGTTGGTTTACCATCAAGGATCCCAAACAAAGGCAATTACGAAGATAAAAGAGGTTCAGCTACATTTACACAGCGGTATTTCTCATGGGAATGTCATCCGCACACGGTAATGAAACCAGTAATACTGTTTCTTAGGTAATTATTCTGTTTGAAAGTGATTCACTATCTATTGGACCTGATGGATGTGCCCTATGTACCTCATCTATGCCACTGTGTCATATTATAGAATTATCACAATTTTAATGATATGACAAAGGCCTGACTGAGTTCATCGTTTGCTCTGATTTCTATGTGCAAATTCATATATACCTCAAATACACTCCGTGTCTTAAGACCACTCAAGGAATGGATAGAGGTCAGAGCTGCGACCTATCCAACACAGGACCAATGGAGGAACCTTATTTTTCAGTCCAGGAACAACTTAGATATGGGTTGAAATCATTGAGATTATAGGGGAAGTATTTAGTATTATCTACCTAAAGTGATTTTGGGCCTAACTGCACTAGGTGTCTATAGTGTCATGTGACCTGGAGAACCATCCATTACACCACAGGACCAATGGTTGAACCTTTATCTACCACAGGACCAATTTAATATTTTGATTCAGCAAGAGATTAAATTTAAGTAATATTTCTCTTAAAATATTCATTATGAGAAATTATATCAGCATGGGGTAATATGGCCGTAACTTGAACTGGATCTGAACTCTTCAGCACAACAGGCCTGGACCCAATAAATGTATTATATACCCAATAAATGTATTATATACATATACACAGGCCTGGACCCAATAAATGTATTATATACATTTGGTTGTAAGTGTGACTAGTTCATGACTACTTTAGAGTAGTAATGGGTGCAAAATTAAGGATGTGACTTCCTGGAAAATCCTTTTGACTATTCTATCATAACCAAAATTACTATAATGACTCTGCAAGTAGTCTACTTGATCACCATCTGGTAGTCTTGTCCACCAGAGTGGTACACTTTACTTATCCAATATCTGTAACATTGACAACCCTTTAGAAATTTAGATTCCAAGAGTTGTTTAGGCAACAGGAATTACCACTCTAGAGTTGTCACTTTGATCACCTAACCCTGTGTTTAGTGTAACTGAACGGCCATCTGGCATCTAGTGTAATGAATAAAAGCAGTAGTTGAGCTTCCCAACCTTCTTTTGCATGTCACATGAAATCATAACCACAGCCACAACCTTGACATTTCCGGTATAGTTTCATAAACAACGGAAGAAAGGCCATCTTTGGAGTGTTTTGGCCTGATTGGGTGGGGGAGGGGGCTTAAATTGCACTTAGACTGCCAGGGATCAATACTACTTGAGGCATGAGGAAACACAGGGTTTGCAGGCTCTCCTCCTTCTTTGCAATAGTTTTATTCTTTGTTGGGAAAGGAAAACCGTTTTCCATTAAAATATACACCTCCTGAGTGATGACAACCATTCCTTTATAATGAGCATTCCTTTTCTCATGTATGATCCATGTATGAGATTTATCGCTGAGAAGATCACCGGAAGAACCTCAGTGCACGAAAATCCCTTCCTCCTCACCTGCTCCGCCAGACATAGTAATAACATTTTATTAACTAATCCCTTGTAATCCCAGAAGAATCTCATCAAGAAGTGACAGAAAGCTTAGCCGTTTCACAGAAACATCTTTTGTGACATTCTTTTGGGACATTGATTGCATTACCCTTCGCAGGGGTTTTTTTAATGCAATGTTGACATTCCGGAGGTGTTTTAGTATCAAATTTACTTTGCATTTATAGGCATATGTTTTTTCCTAGAAGCTTTAGACTTTTGTTTTTTCTAGGGTTACGTCTCAGCTGCAGCAATGTCTACCTCGATAAGATTTCAATAGCATGGTTTCTTCTTTAATTTCAGAACCAGGGAACATTTTGGTAATATCAGATCCATGCTCACCCAAAGTAATCCTTTGAACAAGATGATCTGTACATATAATATTGAAGAAATTGATGTCAGCAATGTTTTGTGGTCAGTCATCTCGGTCCATCTGTGATGATAGGCAAATATTACTTACTTGGTTAACAAAAATTGTAACTGTTTTGTCCCTGTCTCCTATGATGAAAATAATTGCATCCCATAATCATCATCTGTCAGCAGTATAAAATTTATTTTGTAGAAATGATGCCACAATGATATAATTTAATGTATAATTGAAAAAAAAGACAACTACACAATAGTATCAGATTTCTTGAGCATAGAAAACAGCTGCAACCAAGGTTGTTTATGGTTTACAGGTTAAGTACATTCTCCAGGATATTTTGAAGGATACCATTGGGACCACTATGAGAAATGTTTTGAAAGCTTCAGTCTCCCATTTGAGGGCACTTTCAAGTAAAGATTTGGAAAGAGAATATGTCAAAATGCCTAGGAAAAAATATTCCTGGTAAAAAAAAACAGTGAAAAAAAAAAACGGTTAAACGTAATGGGAATATGGCATTGTCCAAATGGAATTGGCCAAATTGACTATTTTCTCTTAAAGTACAGAGGTCCATTTTGTTACATACGTACATTGTTAACAATTAGCAGTAATGAGTGCAATTGACCTACAAAAATTCATTCCAGCAGATTGCACACTGATCTCAAGGAAAATAAAACCTTGCTAGTACCCTGCTCTTGACATCAGCAGTAAAAACATATTCATTAATGTTGACATTTCAACTTCAACATGTCTTGGTTTGAACCCAAACAGATCAGTCAGATGTGTTTTTTTAATAAGAAAATCTGCTCAGAGACACTACAGGTGCTAGAAATTATGTGATGTATTTGTATCCTTCCAGGTCTTTGACATTTCAAATTCACTTATTTATTGGTTTTTTCGTTTCATAAAAAAGATCATGCTTCTGTATGAATTCTTTAGAAAGGTATTGTTACCTCTTTTCTTATTCTTTTTGTTTTTCGACACACCTACAGGTGAAATATTTTAGATCTTACTGGTAACTCAAGACATAGCAGTGAGTCTCACATACACTCTAAAACGTTTGTGTAAAGCAGATGAAAATATCAGTGACAATTGATGTTTGACTACACAGACAGAATCTTAAATATATCTATTGGACAAAATTTATATATCAAATAATCAAGAAAGCTGTGAATCCAACGTCAACAGTTTTAGAATTATTTGTGTTATTTGATCAAGGAAATGTCGCAAAAAAACACAGCTGTGGTTGGGTTTACCCGAAAATGTGTATGAACACCTATGTACCTAACACTTTGGTCATGTCTGTTTTAATCTTTTTTAGAGTGTTACACTTCCAATGAAAAAACATGAATAATGTGTCATAGAATTCTCTTTTCTGCATTGTTTCCAATTATGCCTAAAATAGTGCATTTTAAATCGAGAACTGATCTTATCTTCAATTGAAAGGCCCATTTACTATGCATAAACAAAATGTGATACAAAGATCAGGAGAATCACTTTATAATAATAATAATACTGTCCTAATATATTTGAATCTTCTGCAAAACAACATCCCATTAGGCCACCTAGAGTCACCTACCCCCAACCCTGAAATCTATCAAGTTTGACTGATTAAGTTATTAACTTTTGCAAATGGTTATGACAAAAACAAAATACAATCAGTTAATGGATATTCACAGTGCTCTGGTAAGCCCAAGGTCACACAAGATTGGCCGCCCACCTTAAATAACATTTACTGACAATTTTTCTTCTTCTATTAGGAAAAATGTCACTCTGTTGATTGAAAGACATAAAAGGAATCAGCTTTGTGTAAAGCAAAGCCATAGTTTGTATACACTGTACAGCATGATCTATAACTTGATATTTTCTTTCTCCTATCTACATTTTACGAAAACTTTGAAATAATCATTTAGCTTTTGTTTTATCAATCTTATTGGCTGCTGCCTCTTTGATTGTAAGATTTGGAGAACACAGTTTCAGCATAATCAATTTGTTACATAAATTAAAGCAAAATCCATAATATGCAAAAACATTAATGATGCCCTCTTCTTTCAAGATTTTTTTTTGTACCAGGTACTATTTTCTGACACTGTAAAACGTACATATTGCAAGAATTTGTTTCATTCAGTATCTGACGTAGATAGCTTCTATAAACATCAAACAGTCATCTTTATCCCAGCTATTTCTAGGTTCTTTAAGATAATTAAATTCCATATCCTGTATAGTCTGCAAATTATTGACAAAACAGGCATTATAATATTCTTATTTATTGGGGTGGCCCTTAAAAAAAGTTTGAAATTGATATGGGCCACCCCCTCAAATGATGCCTATTATGTTAAATGCCTGTAGAGACAGGCTGTGCAAAATCTCATTAAAATCGGTTAATATTTAGAGGTGGCCCACGGGCCTTGAAATTCTTGCATTTCAGTTATGATTCCGTATGTTCGCCGACTTGCGGTATTGTACAACTAAGTCAATTCAAATCATACAACAATATTATTAGATTTTTTTAACAGGGCTGAATGAGAGCTTCATTTTGAATACCAACTTCGATGGTCTATGACAATTATGTATAAACGCCAAGAGCCATACATTATGAGTTCTTTTCAAATTGTTTGTGTTGATACATGACGTCTCTGAACTCAATCTTGAGGCAAGAATTCTTTACCAGAACTTGTAAGATGGATAACCAATGATAGCAGCTGCTTGTTCTGATCACTATTTAAGGAAAATAATGAAAAAAAACCTTTATTGTCTGGGGTAGGAATAATTTCATGAAAGCCGTGATGATTTTGCAAATGTACATGAGGAGTCAATGTGTAAATTGTCAATGTGTTGGTTTAAAAAAAAATGACAGCAAGATCTAATTTTCCCATTTTCTTTTATCAAAATTTTATGATTTTCCAACTAGGACATTTGGTGATTCTTGTCCCATGGGGCCAGGAGGGTTACTTCTGTGTCAGATTTAACAGCGTTTCTTGTTATTTATTATTTTTTTTCACAAATTGGCAGTGATTTCAATCTGGTTGTTCATTACTCCTAACTGGCAAGTCCATTGTCAAGTTGTAAAATACAAACAGCTAGACCACTGAGTGACATGCATGTTCTATTCAGGTCTACCAAATATTTGCTTAATATTCTGATATGAAATTATTCACATATTATCCAAAAAGGCAAATTTATTAACAGTAACATCATTGCAGGAAAAATTTCAAAGAGTGACTTTGATATAATCCCCTAAGAATGCATTGGGGGAGTGTTGTAAGCTCAGTTGGGAGTGGTCTGGGCTTTCAAACACTGGGTTTGATCTAACATTGGCAATCAATTGAACCCATATTCAATTTTTTACAGCAGTTTCAATCATGCTCTTCATACATATCCTGTCCTAGTGATTTGCCTACCAGCCACATAAAATCGGGATATAAAGCCCTAAGCATTATATTATGAAAGTGGTTCAATCTAATGCTAAAACTCTCTGCATCTGCTCTCTTGAACCCAATAACACTCCGTTAATTATTATCTGCCCAAGGAACAAATCATCTGATATTAAAGGAAAGTCAAGCGAACATGATATGAGGTTTTCAGCAAATTTCAGTTGAACATTCCTAATATGAAATGATCACAGACCATCCAAGTTGGTACTCAAAATGAAGCTCTAATTAAGACCAGTTCAACCATGCCATTTGAATTGTTGTATCATTTGAATTGGCTAAATTATACAGAACCGCGAGTTGACAAAAGAAGAGAATTACGCCAGAAACATAAAAACTTCAAGGGCGGTGGGCCACCTCTAAATATTAACCGATTTGCCTGAAAATTTCAATGCATCATTTCCTCCATAATTGGCATCATTTCAGAGGGTGGCCTACCAATATTTCAAACTTTTATTTTTTCCTATGCTTTTAAGGGCCACCCTATTACTGATGGACTAGGAGAATTTATTCATTCAGCGACTGTCTATGATGTGGTGACACCATTTTCCAATTTGCTGTATGGTGACTCCAGAAAAGCTCAAAATCTGTGTCAAGAAGAAAGCAAGATCGCAAGACTTCTACACTCGTCTAGGCATTGATGGAAATTCAATGGAAGTAATTGGCCAAATTATATCTCAAAGTGGATGTCTTCCTCACTTCAAATATAGTTTTTTTTACAAAGCTAGAAATAGCAGTAAAGGACAATGTTTTTTCTTATTTTATAATAAAATCATGAATTGCATTTCTTTCTACCTTGAGTCCCTCATGTAAAAAGATCAGTTATAAAAAAATTGATATATCGGACTATCGGTGTCCTTAGAGTTTCCTATATCAAAGGATGGCCTGGTGTCGAACAAGAGCCATTTCCTACTGGTACCTTTGATGTTGGTTTTTTCTTATGCTGTATACTTTAGTGCAAATCATCAGTTGTGATGCAAAAAGACTGTATATTAACTTACATGATCATTGTTCCTTTGCTTCACAACGGGTATCTATCAATCTGAAATTTTATTTGCCTTTTTCTCATCAGGTGAGCTATGCAACAATCACTAATTAATTACTAATTAATGACCCATCTAGTAGTGTGACGTCAATACATGAAGTCAAAATTTCACACTCCCACTGAAGTGTCATTCTCATAAGAGAAATCCACTTCTTTTCTTTTCTTGTCAAATCATAATGACGACATAGTAGGAATTCAATCTATCTGGAAAGCGGTTTTCTCGTTGACATACTGCTCTATAAATTGCCTTCTTTAAGCAGGTATTGTGAAGTGACCTTTCTAAACCTGCAATTGCTACAAGACAATAGTCAGGTTAAATTATTGATTACAAAAAGGTCCCTGGATTTGTTGATATATACCCTATGGATAAAAAGCAATGCAGGCAAAACATTTTGAACAGCCTGCATAATTACACTGCATTGAATAAAGAGTGATACAAATATGCAGGCATGCATAGTCTTCAGTATGGCCTGATGGTTTTTCAGATCTTGCACTGAAAATTTTGTTAAATTTATAGGGCTATTTCCATGTATATATTTTTCATTATTTGGCATGTTCACGAATTCGTGGAGATGTAAAAACGAGCATGTACGAATTTGTGGATGTGTAAAAACGAGCACAAGTGCTCGTGTAAATGTAATAACTAACACTCGTGAATGTGCTTTATTTTTCATTCGTGTATGTGCCAAGACTAACATTTGTGGAAGTGCTAATTAGGGTTAAAATTAGGTTTAGAGTAGGTTTGAGGTTAGTATGTTCGTTATTACACCTATAGAAATTCGTGAATGACAATATTTGACACTTATATGAATGCCAAATTCGTGTACATGTTCGTTTTTGCAGGTTTACAAATTCGTCCACATGCAAAATATTGAAAAATATATACCTCCTATTTCAGCCACTTTATCCCCGCCCCTACATAAAATCCCTACCGGCAGTGTATCTACTTGCTCACTTTGAAACAGAATGTTTGTGAAGTTGGCACAAGGCTGCTGTGGCACGGTCTTATAGTTTTTTTCAATGACAAAGGAGCTTTCTTAAAAGCATGCTTCGTTGGTTAACTGCATTACATGAAGAATGTGGCTACATTCAATCAATAATGATTTCTGGAATTTCGCATGCACTTGGATAAAGCAGTTATAGGCAGACTTCGCACTTTATTTTAATTGGCAAGAGGAATCAACAGGCCATTTCTGTTGTGTATGTTTTAATGAAAATCTCTTCTTGAAACTTTGAAGAAATTCAACATTGCAAGGAATAGTCATATCTTCATTTGAGAGCCTTTTGGATTCCCAAGGTAATAATACATATTTCAAGCACTAGTGCTTTAGGAATTAGTAAGAAAAGTGAAAATTAACATTCACTGACAGGCAATGTACATATGTTATTCATACTTTAGGTCCTTCCAGTCGTTATTTTTCTAGATGGAATTATATTATATGTGTAGTGACTTTGAAACTTTTGCGATTAATTACATCAATATATATATATATACACTCAGGGAAATAGATTCAGGCCAGACTGTACAGCATAACATATTTTCATAATCCATGGGAAAATTTGAAATCAAAACGTTTTCATTGGATGGCCAGTAATCAGTCCCTTTTGAGACATTCCCTCGGGAGGAGTTATCTCTGAACAAAAGAACCTATTTGGTTGGGGGAGACAATTGGGCAGTCACAGACTCTCAAAGACCAGCCTCTTCTGATTTCTAATTACCACTATAGGCCTATGTGTTATGAAGTGTTTGATTCAATGTGTAAAGAATCACTCTGACTGCTGCTGTGCACTAATGTCACAGTGACATGAATTTGAAAACTTTTCAATACTTTTTTTGGGGTCAAGAATTAGAAAAGCTAATTTTAAAACTTTTCAATATTTTTCTTTGTGTCAAGAGCAGGTGGTCAATGTAACACCATTGGATCTCTCAGGAATGTGGGGGGTGGGGGAAATAGGTCAGTTTGAGCATGCACAGTAGTGAGGGTTGTGTGAATAATGAGCAATGGCTGCAGAAAGTTTCTCGGTAAGAAACGTACCAGCAAGATAACACCAAGAATATAGCATGATTATGGTCATATTTGGTATTTTGGGATAGGAAAAACAGTAATCTACGCACGTGGCTATATTAGAATGGTGAACAATGAACCTGGAATGCTGAAATTATGGAAAACGGCAACCACCTGGTAGCTATCCCAGAATCCTTAGAATCACACATTAATATAAAGATACTCACCAACTAACTTGCATGTGATTGGTCTAGGGCAGGGCCATTCTCAACAAATGTGATAAGGTATTTTTATAAGGTGTATATATATTGATGTAAATAAAAGTTAGCTATTAGAGACAATTTAAAAGTTTAGTACTTTTTCAAATTGGTATTGCAATTTTCCTACTGTTTAGGACAGCATTGATTTTTTTCCAGCAGAAACAATAATTAGAACCTACTACAACTTTTACCCCAAGCAATGCCAAATAGAATCTGATTGCTAGGTTCAACTAAGCTGCACCAAATTCTCGAGCACTTGTGGTGGCTATAACAGGTCTTTTGTTGCCTTTTCCTAATTTCCTTTGTGGTAGAATATATGTTTATATGTTACCAGGGCCACTTTCATTTTCTGCTGCATTATCGATTAGGCAATTAATTAGTACAAAAATGACAATTAAAGTGTCCTCAATCAAAGAATGTCTTTGTTGCACAGATGGTCGTAATAGTATGTGAAAGCATATAACTACTAATAAGGCAGCGGGTGGCAGACTGATCAAGGTGCTCGGCTGCACGCCTGCTCCACTCAAGGTCTTTGCCTGCTAGGGCTCAAACCCCGGTTGAGGATCATACAATTTTCAATGGCCTTTCATGAGCTAAACCCCAGCTAGATTTCATTCAGATGAGACATAAATTTGGCAGCTCCTTAAGGTGGCTCGATACTCGTGAACTTTCCAAGATAGGATTTATTAAAAATAGTTTAGAATGATCCAAAATATAGTTTATAGCAAGGATATGTAAAAAAAAGTGGTCACAACCAGCCTTTTTTTCAAAATATTTCAGGTTATGCACAAGAAAGTCATTCCACACAAACCTGAAAAACTCAATTTTTTTTCTTAACTTTTTAACTGTGAAGTTTTCCCTGCCATTCAGTGGTCATGCATCCCATATTATGCAATGAAGCATGAAATTAAAGAAGTCACTTAAATGGAAAAGCTGATCATAATTTCAAAGAGATATACTTAGTTTAAAGGGCGTTCCAAGGGCTCGGAACAAAAATATTGATTTTGACAATTTTAACTTTTTTTCATAAACCATGGCGCTAAAAAAAATTGGCTAGATAGGATTTCTCATTTCTTTGTCATTTATTTCAAAATATTGTGAGGAACAATAAAATGCATAAGAGAGGGTTTCCAACCGCAGTGGATTTTGATATAAAAATTTATTTATATCTCCAAGTCATTTTTGAGAAATTAGACTTGCTTGACGAAAATCGCCTGTAAAAATGTTCTATTTCGAGTAGAAAGCTTAAATCCCCTACGATTATAGTCCTCTTCATAGCGCATCTAATGCTCAAAACCAGAAGTCTCTAGCCCCAAGATAAGTGGCAAAAAAGGCCAGACGAAGCGGCCGCCGCATGAAATTCTCAGAATTTAAAAAGAACCTGAAACAGTGTCAGCAGAGCTCAGCTGCTGTGGTGACGTTACGATAGATAGGGCCTGCCTGGCTGCGCGTAAATGTGCGTAAATGACGCATTTACATGAGTAGCGAGCCACCTTAAATCAGTGTATATGCTAGGCTAGTTAAAGATCTCTTGCATTCGGGTAAATGTGTAACATGTTGAGGACTCTCTCTCTCTCTCTCCCATCTCATCAATCAACCGTCGGGAGCAGCCAGAGCTGGGCTCAGAGGGCTGCCTTACTGTATCTGTCATAAATCTATCTCATGATTATTAACTATGCACTCATGGACTATTCATCACCTGAGGATGCCAGCATTGCACTTGAAAGTTATTTCCTCTACCAATTTTCTATTAGTCATAACAGGCAGCCCTACAGAATGATATGTATAAGTTTGATGACATTTATCATAGTGTAGTATAGACAAAGTAAACACAATTGTCAAATGTTTTTGCACTTGCATAAACATTCCTTGGAGAATGACAATGACATTATTGTGTTTAAACATGCATGCCAATCTGGATTTTGCTTTAACGGCATAAGCTTCAAGCGTGAAAGGCACGTGATGACAGTCCTGTTGTTGAAGAAGACAAATATTCCGCAAAGGAGGTTTTTGAGAGTATAGAAGGTCAACAAAGGAGTTTTGGGTAGACATTTTCTAAATTTAGGTTTTTGCAACAATTTGGGTATCATTTTTCTGGGCAGCCCCCCTCCCAAATTATTGATCTCCTACATTATACCGTATTTATACCGAGGTGCCATTGTTGTATGAATCATTTTGAGGAATTTCCTATTCTAAAACACCTCTGTAAAGAGCCAGGTACAGTGGTCCCTGCGTTATGAGACCGCCCCTTATGCAGGGTTGAAGCGGTCTCTCGTGGGGGTATGGTCTCTCGTTTGGGTACCGTCTCATCGAGAAATTTTGAAAGAATTGATTGATTAATGCTGGATATGAATGATATAAATAATTTTATTGTATAGCCTACTAAATAGCATTTAATTAATTAATTAATTTTAAGTGACTAGTTTGTAGATCTACTGAATTGAATTTATGAAAGGGATATTAACCTTATAATGGTATAAGTATTGTAGGCCTATATTCTGTTCTCAAATGATGATTAGAAAATAGAATATTTTGGAAAATAAATTTTTGTTATTGTCATATAGATACTATGTATGTAGTTTGATTCCGATTTTTGAACCATTTTTCTTTTTCCTCCAGCTAGGTCTACTAACCCAGTTAAAGTAATGTTAGAATGGGCCTATGCAATAAGACAATGTCTAAATGAAATGCATCTCTCTGAATACTTCAAAAAGAGACCAAAACCATCTCTATGCGACCAAAAATGATCAATCTATCCACTCTAACAACTTTTGAGTGTTTCCATACATTAACTAGGAGTGGCGCTGGCGTCTAAAACACTGCCATCTGGCAGAAGTAGATTGGCGCAAAATGTAAACAAACAATCGTGGCTTCTTGACGATGTTCTGGTCGTTTTTGGTCGTTTCTGGTCGTTTCTGGTTGTTTAAGAGGATGAAATTAACCAAATATCATCAAATAAGTGGTCGCTGGTCGCGTTAGACAGGTTGGTCGCATATTGGGGTGATATTTATGAAGAAAAACGTTAATGCAGAGGGTCTGTGGTCGGATACAGGGGTCTGGTCGCTTATTAGGAGGTCGTTCCTGGCAGGGACCACTGTATATGTTTTCCACTGCAAGCTGGGCCCCTTGTTTCATATCAATGTTGTCCAATGTCATTTCACACAACATCTCTCTCAATTTCAATTGATCACTGTTTATTTTAAAGTTGGGTAATATATCCTCATTACAAGGTATCTAAAATGACCGATGCGTAGATTTATCAATGTTTATGTCAGGATCAATAGATTTTCAAAAAAGATAACCCAACACAGCTGGGCTGTATTGAAAAGCCAATGCAAAGATATATTGGGTGAACACAATCATTTTGGGCTTATCTGTGAATATCTGACCAGTAAATTTAGTGTCACAAGGAACTTTGTCTACTGCTCAGAATACAATAGAAGAAGATTTGTAAAACTCTTCTTTGCAATATGATCATCACAGATACGTTTACAGATGTACTAATTTTAATGAGCAAATTTTACCTAACCATGAGATATTTTAGTATTGATAGGCCTGCAGTGTCAATACCCAAACCAAACAGGGCTCATTCCATTTGAAAGTCAGGCCTTTGCATGCAGTGTTAGACTGTGAGTGGATAGTTTTGAAATAATGCTATTGTCCTTACTACAGAACATGCATCAGCTTATTTACTTCCTAAATCAGCAAACGCCTATGTTTAAGAAGTTACAGTAGCATATACCCAACATCCGGCTGCCAGACAAAAAATGTTGGTTTACCTTGAAGGATCCCAAACAAAGGCAATTACAAAGATAAAAGAGGTTCAGCTACATTTACACTGCAGTATATCTCATGGGAATGTCATCTGCACACGGTAATGAAACCAGTAATACTGTTTTTTAGGTAATAATTTTGTTTGAAAGTGATTCACTATCTATTGGACCTGTTGGATGTGCCCTACATACCTCATCTATACCACTGTGTCATATTATAGAATTATCACAATTTTAATGATATGACAAAGGCAGACTCCATGAGTCCCTCCATAAGCCGATGACACGAAGTGTCAGAGGGACTCCTTGAATTGGATTGTTTTTATTCACCAAAATGTTAACTGATTGGTTACACAATGTTTTTATAAACACTGGTCTTTGCCAAATACCTCTAACTGACTGGTTAGGTAACTTTTCATAAACATTAATTTTTGTTTATATCTTTTGTGACTAATTATCAATACTGATTATGTCACATTGTTCTGTTCCTCCCATTGTTGCTGCATACCTTGCAGAGGAGCTAATAACTTAAAAGTATAAACATTCATTTTGTTATCCAATGTTATTGTTATTAATCTAAGATTCCCACAGTATGAAAGAAAACAATTTTTTTCTGCCAAATCGTGCTCATTTGCATGTGAATTGCATGCTGCTTTTGGCTCTTTACTTGGCCAGTTCCAGCAGACTGTGACAAAGGCCTGACTGAGTTCATCGTTTGCTCTGATTTCTATGTGCAAATTCATATATACTTCGAATACACTCCATGTCTTAAGACCACTCAAAGAATGGATAGAGGTCTGAGCTGCGACCTATCCAACACAGGACTAATGGAGGAACCTTATTTTTCAGTCCAGGAACAACTTAGATATGGGTTGAAATCATTGTGAAGTATTTATTATTATCTACCTAAGGTCATTTTGGGCCTAACTACACTAGGTGTCCATAGTGTCATGTGACCTGGAGAACCATCCTTTCCACTACAGGGCCAATGGTGGAAGCTTTATCTACCACAGGACCAATTTAATATTTTGATTCAGCTAGAGATGAAATTTAAGTAATATGTCTCTTAAAATAGTCAATATGAGAAATTATATCAGCATGGGGTAATATGGCCGTAACTTGAACTGGATCTGAACTCTTCAGCACAACAGGCCTGGACCCAATAAATGTATTATATACTCTAAACATTTGGTTGTCAGTGTGACTAGTTCATGACTACTTTAGGGTAGTAATGGGTGCAAAATTAAGGATGTGACTTCCTGGAAAATCATTTTGACTATTCTATCATAACCAAAATTACTATGTTGACTCTGCAAGTAGTCAACTTGATCACCATCTGGTAGTCTTGTCCACAAGAGTGGTACATCTTACTTATCCAATATTTGTAACATTGACAACCGTTTAGTAATTTTGATTCAAAGAGTTGTTTAGGCACCAGGAATTACCACTCTAGAGTTGTCACTTTGATCACCTAACCCTGTGTTTAGTGTAACTGAACGGCCATCTGGCATCCAGTTGCAATGATACAGTCTGGGTTCCAAATCTAATAATGAATAAAAGCAGTAGTTGAGCTTCCCAACCTTCTTTTGTTTGCATGTTGCATGAAATTCATAACCACAGCCACAACCTTGACATTTCCGGTATAGTTTCATAAACAACGGAAGAAAGGCCATCCTTGGAGTGTTTTGGCCTGATTGGGGGGGGGGGGGGCTTAAATTGCACTTAGACTGCCAGGGATCAATACTACTTGAGGCATGAGGAAACAAGGTTTTCAGGCTCTGCTCCTTCTTTGCAATAGTTTGATTCTTTATTGCACAACGCCACCGCCAGGTGGCTAGCAGTGCCCTTGCTTTCGTAGGCTTCAAAATTCGTCAACTAACATTTGGTTTGAATTTTATGTGTGAGCTCCTAGATCACAGACATAACTTTGAGTGCTCTCCTTCACATGTATGTTCTTTATATATCATGAAGTCTTTCCCCCACGTGTTCAGACTTATGTATAGGCATTAATTGTTTCACATTCCATTTATTCTGCTCCGACATTTCACAACTGTCCACTACTCTGCATGCCATGCTTGTTTACGCTATAAGGCCAGTACAATGCCCCTGTGTTTGATGCACCACTGCAACCTGGTTATTCGGTTGCATCATACTCCCATGCAGTCTTGGCAGGGTGGGTTGCATGGAGTGCAGTGAATGCACCAGGTCAACCAGGTTCTTCGGTTAAACAGAATGCACAAGACAAAAATGGGTACTTGAAAAAAGGTAGCTGATAGTAGATAATACATTTGGGGTGTTCTACATCATCTGATAAGTCAAACATTTTGATTATAGAATTTGGTCCAGTGTCACAAGTTGGTAAAATTTGGGATTTTTGGTCATTTAGGACAAAAATGGATAATCACAGATGTGTTTCCTATATATCAGTAGATTCCAAAATGCATAAGTCAGAGGTTGTATATGCAATTTTAAGCTAACAAGGCTAGTTAATGCAAGTATGTTTAAAGATAAATATGAAGGATAAATTTACAAACTTAAAATGCAGTTTTTGCGAAACTATTCTTACTTCAGTCAAATGGACTTGTAGGGAAAAGGTGTTGAGATATCACCATGAAATTTACACAAATTTTCGACAATAATATCCTTTATACAAAAGTAGGGTGATTAAAAAATGTTCTCCTTATTTAACATTGTTTATGGCAGTTGGCAGGTTTTGTAGAAAATAATGTGCTGCATTTATTATCAGTCACAAAGGCATGGCTATATTACCAAGATAGGTTCAACTTACAACCAAATTGTATATAGAAGTGGAAAGCCATGTCTATAGTAACAAAACAATATCAAAATAGTGGCCATTCTAGCATCAGTCCTTCTACCACAAGCGTCTGAACAAGAGAAGTAAAAATATACTATTTCACTATCCCGAAGATTGTTGATTTTGTTGTCAGTCTCAAATACATTGCTCTAATACATGATAGGTTAGCCTTGCAACAACGTTTTATACATAAATGAATAGCCAAATACACCAGCAATGAGAAAATATCAAGATCATAAGCATTCCAGCACAAGTCTTCACCAAGAAGCATCTGAACTGGAGAGGTCGGACATGAATTTCACAAAATTTCAGAGTGTCAATTTTTTACGTCAGTGTCAGAGCTATATTTCCATGATGGACTAGAGCTGCAACCAATTTCTCTACACCAATGGAAAGCCAGGCTCATGAGCATTTCGGAACTATCCAGAAAAGTAAAATTGTCGTACTGAGTCATAATCAGACAGCATCTGAACATTGGAGCAGGGGCGTAGCTAGAAACCAGGTAAGGGAGGGTTTTGTTTTAGATGACTTGGCGAGGCACGTAGGGCCGAAGCCTATTCGGCAGGGGGTTTGGGGGCCGCTTTAGGCCCCCAAAAGCTAACGGTATTTATGTTGCTGGATATTGATTCTGCGCAATTATAAGGCTATTATTCCTTCATTATAGGGCCTACAAATTATTTGAGAATCCCTCCAGTCCTTACTCAGCGCAATGATCAAGATACAGCAAAAGTGTCCAATAATGTGTTTTCTTTTAAATTTTGTTTTGTGCTTTGGATTGGATTGGAGTATTTGTCAAGTTGCAAGGGAGTGTGTGAATATAAACTCTCATCCTTGGGTTGTTAGCATAATCAGAGGCAGCACTGCAGATTCAATATGCAAGGGAGTGATTTTCTGGAATCTAAATCCATCTAAATCCATCTAAATCCATTGATTTTAAAACTTTATCATAGACTTCTGGATTTAAAATGACCAACATTCTGCAATTGGCAAACATGCTACCTGTTATGGTTGGTCTTTTGGTAAAGTGAAGGAATGCAAAAAGTGTCTCTCAGAAGAAAACACCATAAATTTTTAAAGACATTTAAAAAAAGAAAAGTAAGGTTTCAGAAGAACAATTTTCAGGCCCGAAAGTCTTGATTTTCCATATATTTACATCAAAGCCGACCAGCAGACATTCCTCCGATTTATATTCTTGACCCATTAGAGTTGTTATACAGGGCTCATCTGGCAAAATACTTTATTATACTAAAATTGCAAAGGTAGAATTTGTGTTAAAAATCGGTTAGATCTAAAAAGAACGAGCCAAAGAAATATTTCTAATTTTTATATAATCCGCGCTCGTCCCGTAAATATGGGTCTGACATCGATGAAAAGCCTAGGAGCAAACTTTTGTGATGAAAAATATAATTTCAGAATTTTGTTTTTGCATCAAGGTCACATACGTTTGGCACTTTTGAGGGCTTTTAGTTTTAAAAGTCTGGTAAATGTGACTATAGTTTTGGGCCAAAGGGGGGGGTTCTGACCCCTATATCCCCCCCCTTGGCTACGCCCCTGCATTGGAGTACCTACATAATTCTTCCTGAAAAAGAGGGTGTCAATTTTTCGTTAGTCTCACTTGGGCCCGCACAGCTTCAAAAAAAAGTACCTCTACAAAGTTTTGTTGCTATTTCCTGACAGACCAGATCATGAGCAAAACATTGATGTAAATATTTTTAAAAAAAATCAAATCAGTGAATGGTGTATTTAAAATAAATATTTATTAGTGAATATCATTCTGATATTCTAAGGGATGCATCATGTCGCAAACTCAGTAGCGCAGTGCATCACTCATCGCTATGCGATTTGGACATGTCTAGTTGGGAAAGGAAAACCGTTTTCCATTAAAATATACACCTCCTGAGTGATGACAACCATTCCTTTATAATGAGCATTCCTTTTCTCATGTATGATCCAGAAAAGAAGGTCTTTTGAAGTGTTGGTAGTGATTTAAGCATAAGAATCAGATATATTTAAGCATAATCTTCTTATCTAATATTCCCCAATTAATAAGAAGTATTAGTTCCATTAAATTAAGAACTATCGAAACAAATTGTGCAGTTATAACACATCATCAGGGCATCAACATTATAACACATGAAGAATGCGGTAATCTTCAAAAGGTGCTTAATGAAACCATAACAGCATAGGAGTTTTTGAGATTTATCGCTGAGAAGATCACCGGAAGAACCAGGGCTTTGGAGCCGGGTAATAATTGAACCGACTCCGACTCCCGACTCCTTGTTCTTTCTGAGAAGCGACTCTGACTCCGACTCCGACTCCTTAGGCCTCCTGAATTACGACTCCGACTCCGACTCCCGACTCCGCTTATCGGCGTTATTGCGAATAAATATTTCATGTTTAAAAGGGGAGAAAAACTAATTCTACAAAGTTTTCATTGGATTTTGTACATGAACACCTCTCAAGAAAGTTTTGTATAAAATTTGGGACACTTTTTATATTTTTGTAAATGTGTTTTTGTAAATTATATTAATTATCTTGAGGAGTCAGGAGTCACCAATTTAAATTCTGACTCCGATTCCGACTCCGACTCCACCTGACAATCAAAGTTCGACTCCCCTCCTCCTCACCTGCTCCGCCAGACCTAGTAATAACATCTTGTTAACTAATCCCTCATAGGCTACAGGGGATTCAGAAGAATCTCATCAAGAAGTGACAGAAAGCTTAGCCATTTCACGGAAACATCTTTTGTGACATTCTTTTGGGACATTGATTGCATTACCCTTCGCAGGGGTTTTTTTAATGCAATGTTGACATTCCAGAGGTGTTTTAGTTTATCAAATTTACTTTGCATTTATAGGCGTATGTTTTTTCCTAGAAGCTTTAGACTTCCGTTTTTTCTAGGGTTACGTCTCAGCTGCAGCAATGTCTACCTTGATAGGATTTCCATAGCATTGTTTCTTCTTTAATTTCAGAACCCGGGAACATTTTGGTAATACTAGATCCATGCTCGATTGCTCGCTCAATTTGAGGTCAGCAATGTTTTGTGGTCAGTCATCTGAGTCCATCTGTTATGATAGGCAAATTTTAATTACTTGGTTCGCAAAACTTTAATTGTTTTGTCCCTGTCTGCTATGAATAAAATAATTGCATCCCATAATCATCATTAGTCAGCAGTGTGAAAGTCATTTTGTAAAAAATCATGCCACAATGACATAATTTAATGTTTGACTGAAAAAAAAAAGACAACAACACAATAGTATCAGATTTCTTGAGTATAGAAAACAGCTGCAACCGAAGTTGTTTATGGTTTACAGGTTAAGTACATTCTCCAGGATATTTTGAAGGATACCATTGGTAGTCCAATTTGGGACCACTATGAGAAATGTTCTGAAAGCTTCAGATATTCTTGGTAAAAAAAAACCAGTTACACTTATTGGGAGTATGGCATTGTCCAAATGGAATTGTCCAGATGGAATCGTCCAAATTGACTATTTTCTCTTAAAGTACAGAGGTCCATTTTGTTACATACGTACATTGTTAACAATTAGCAGTAATGAGTGCAATTGACCTACAAAAATTCATTCCAGCAGATTGCACACTGATCTCAAGGAAAATAAAACCTTGCTAGTACCCTGCTCTTGACATCAGCAGTAAAAACATATTCATTAATGTTGACATTTCACATTTCAACTGCAACATGTCTGGGTTTGAACCCAAACTGATCAGTCAGATGTGTTTTTTATAAGAAAATCTGCTCAGAGACACTACAGGTGCTAGAAATTATGTGATGCATTTGTATCCTTCCAAGTCTTTGACTATCTAATCCATGTATTCATTGGCTTTTTCATTTCATAAAAAAGATCATGCTTCTGTATGAATTCTTTAGAAAGGTATAGTAACCTCTTTTCTTGTTCTTTTTGTTTTTTGACACACCTAGAGGTCAAATATTTAAAAACTTACAGGTAGCTCAAGAGATAGCAGTGAGTCTCGCATACGCTCCAAAATTTTTGTGTAAAGCAGATGAAAGCACCAGTGACAATTGGTGTTTGACTACACAAACGGATCTTAAATATTATCTATTTGACAAAATTTATATATGAAATAATCAAGTAAGTTGTGAATCCAGCATCAACAGTTTTACAATTATTTGCGTTATTTGATCAAAGAAATGTCGCGAAAAAGCAAGGCTGTGGTTGCGTTTACCCAAACATTTGTATGAACGCCAATGTACCTAACACTTTGGTCATGTCTGTTTTAATCTTTTTTAGAGTGTTACACTTCCAATGAAAAAACATGAATAATGTATCATAGAATGCTCTTTTCTGAATTGTTTCCAATTTATGCCTAAAATAGTGCATTTTAAATCGAGAACTGATCTTACCTTCAATTGAAAGGCCTATTTACCATACATAGACAAAATGTGATGTACAAAGATCAGGAGAATCACCTAATAATAATAATAATACTGTCCTAATTAGTATATTTGAAACTTCCGCAAAACAACATCCCATTAGGCCACCTAGAGTCACATACCCCCAACCCTGAAATCTATCAAGTTTGACTGATTAAGTTATTAACTTTTGCAAATGGTTATGACAAAAACAAAATACAATCAGTTAATGGATATTCACAGTGCTCTGGTAAGCCCAAGGTCACACAAGATTGGCCGCCCACCTTAAATAACATTTACTGACAATTTTTCTTCTTCTATTAGGAAAAAATGTCACTCTCTGTTGATTGAAAGACATAAAAGGAATCAGCTTTGTGTAAAGTAAAGCCATAGTTTATATACACTGTGCAGTGTACAGCATGATCTATAGCTGGATATTTTCTTTCTCCTATCTACATTTTGGGAAAACTTTGAAGTAATCATTTAGCTTTCGTTTTATCAACCTTGTTGGCTGCTGCCTGTTTGATTGTAAGATTTGAAGAACACAGTTTCAGCATAATCAATTTATTACATTAATCAAAGCAAAATCCATAATATGTAATAACATTAGTGATGCTCCTTTCCTTCAAGATTCTTTTTGTACCAGGTACTATTTTCTGACACTGTAAAACGTACATATTGCAAGAATTTGTTTCATTCAGTATCTGACGTAGATAGCTTCTATAAGAAGGCGACCGTGTTTAGTGTCTTCGGTGGGTCTCCTGGCGTAATCTTGTATATAATTGTTGTTGTATAAATGTAAATGTGTTTGAGCCAAATAAATACAGTCTGAGTCTATAAACATCAAACAGTCATCTTTATCCCAGCTATTTCTAGGTTCTTTAAGATAATTAAATTCCATATCCTGTATAGTCTGCAAATTATTGACAAAACAGGCATTATAATATTCTGATTGATGGACTTGGAGAATTTAATACATCACCGACTGTCTATGATGTGGTGACACCATTTTCCAATTTGCTGTATGGTGACTCCAGAAAAGCTCAAAATCTGTGTCAAGAAGAAATAGTCTGTTCTCTTGTGTAATTCCTAAGACTTGCATGTTAAAATTGGAAAACATGCATTTTCTTGTAGATTTGGGTGCATAGAACACGTTTTTGAATGATTGCATTTTTTTCGGACAGAACTTCCTGTAAAATCCAAGATGGCCGCCAAGATGACTGCCGAGAAGCATTTTCGACCTATTTCGGTCCATATTTAACATAGATTAACAAGTGACAGGTCATTTTCTGTATTTTTAGGGTCAGGGAATTCATTTTTGTAGGTTTCAAAGCCATAAAAGGAATATTTGATGCATTTTTATTCATGATGGTAACTAAAATAGCAGCACAACCATTAGTTACTCTAGTTCCAGACAACTGTGGTAGAGTAGCAACCGAAGAATCAATTCCTTTTTTTTACCCATATATACATGTTTAATCTTATTGCATTTGTCAGGATTTCCTTTGTATTTTTAATTGGCTACATAATAAATAAGTGACAGCGCAATCAGAAGTAGGCCATTTGCAGGATTTTGATATCACTGATCAAGTGTGTGAAGATTACAAACCCTCACAAATACTGCAACCCTTGGCCCTCAAAGACCTGGCCTGGCTGACTTCTTGAACTGTGCTGCTAAATCTCTGATGGTTATCCATCTCCAAAAGAAATTCCCACTTGGGCTGCTGACAAATTGTCAGTGACAATTCACTGACAGGCTTTGAAAAGTGAATGCACCGCCATTGATTCCTGAGCCCCCAAATAACTGGCAGACATTACTTACCATTTTAAAGCAAGCTCAGAACATCAATACAGCAATAGTGGGTGCAAACAATAAAACAGTTATTACTTTAGACATGCAGATCTATGAAAAGGCCAAAAAATTGCATATGTCATATCCATAATACGTAGACAAGTGGATTCTTCGCATTGGTGAGCTGCACACCAGCATGGCCTCATTGAGAGCATTGGGAGCTTATTTGGAAGACAGTGCATTGATGAGGCATGGATTATGTCAGTAGTCAGTGCATTGATGAGGCATGGATTATGTCTAAAAGCAAGATCGCAAGACTTCTACACTCGTCTAGGCATTGATGGAACACACCAGGGAATAGATTCAATGGAAGTAATTGGCCAAATTATATCTCAAAGTGGATGTCTTCCTCACTTCAAATATAGTTTTTTTTACAAAGCTAGAAATAGCAGTAAAGGACAATGTTTTTGGTTGTTTTATAATAATATCATGAATTACATTTCTTTCTACCTTGAGTTCCACATGTATACTTTAGTGCAAATCATCAGTTTTGATGCAAAAAGACTGTATATTAACTTACATGATCATTGTTCCTTTGCTTCACAACGGGTATCTATCAATCTGAAATTTTATTTGCCTTTTTCTCATCAGGTGAGCTATGCAACAATCACTAATTAATTACTAATTAACAACCCATCTAGTAGTGTGACGTCAATACATGAAGTCAAAATTTCACACTCCCACTGAAGTGTCATTCTCATAAGAGAAATCCACTTCTTTTCTTTTCTTGTCAAATCATAAAGACGACATTGTACAAATTCCATTTATCTGGAATGCATTTTTCTCATTGGCATACTTCTCGATAAATTGCCTTCTTAAAGCAGGAACTCTTCAGTGAAGTGCCCTTTCTAAACCTGCAATTGCTACAAGACAATAGTCAGGTTAAATTATTGATTACAAAAAGGTCCCTGGATTTGTTGATATATACCCTATGGATAAAAAGCAATGCAGGCAAAACATTTTGAACAGCCTGCATAATTACACTGCATTGAATAAAGAGTGATACAAATATGCAGGCATGCATAGTCTTCAGTATGGCCTGATGGTTTTTCAGATCTTGCACTGAAAATTTTGTTAAATTTATAGGGCTATTTCAGGCACTTTATCCACACCCCTACATAAAATCCCTGCCTGCAGTGTATCAACTAGCTCACTTTGAAACAGAATGTATGTGAAGTTGGCAATGGCTGTATGGCATGGTCTTATAGTTTTATCAATGACAAAGTAGCTTTCTTGCAAGCATGCTTGGTTGGTTAACTGCATTAGATGAAGAATGTAGTAACATTCAATCAAAAATGATTTCTGGAATTTCGCATGCACTTGGATAAAGCAGTTATAGGCAGACTTCGCACTTCATTTTAGTTGGCAAGAGTTGGAATCAACATTTCAATTCTGTTGTGTGTATTTTAACTTTTAAAACATTTATTAGTATAGGACCTTGGGAATCAAAATCTTTTCTTTGAAGAAAATAAACATTGCAAAGAATAGTCATAATTATAATTTTATACATAATAGTATTGACAGATGGACATTTTTGATAAAAGTTAGCTATTAGAGACAATTTACATGTGTTGTTCTTTTTCTAATTTTTATTGCAATTTTCCTACTGTTTAGGACAACATTGATTTTTTTCCAGCAACAATTTTAAAAAACCTATTACCACTTTTACCCCAAGCAATGCCAAATAGAATCTGATTGCTAGGTTCAACTAAGCTACAGCAAAATTCTTGAGCACTTGTGGTGGCTATAACAGGTTTTTTGCTGCCTTTTTTTCAAATTTTCTGTGGGATAAAATATATGTTTATATCCATGTTGACATGGCCACCTTCATTTCCTGCTTCATTATCGATTAGGTAATTAATTAGTATGTAAATGACAATTGAAGCTTTCTCAATATAAAAATGTCTTTGTGACACATATGGTCATAATGGTATGAAAGTATATAACAACTAATAAGGCAGCTGGGCGGCAGAGTTAAAAGGTGCGCGGCTGCTCGCCTGCTCCACTCAAGGTCTTTACCTGCTAGGGCTCAAACCCGGTTGAGGATCCTACGATTTTCAGTGGCCCTTCATGAGCTAAACCCCAGCTAGATTTCATTGAGATGAGACATGAATTTGGCCGCTCCTTGAATCAGTGTATATGCTAGGCTAATTAAAGATCTCTTGCATTGGGGTAAATGTGTAACATGTTGAGGAGTCCCCCCCCTCCCAAATTATTGAGCTCCTACATTATACGGAGGTGCCATTGTTGTATGATTCATTTTGAAGAATTTCCTATTCTAAAACACCTCTGTAAAGAGCCAGGTAAATGTTTTGCTCACTGAAAGCTGGGCCATTATGTTTCATATCAATGGTGTCCAATGTTATTTCACACCATATCTCTCTCAATTTCAAATAATCACTGTTTATTTTAAAGCTGTGTAATATCCTCATTATAAGTAATCTAAAATGACTGATGCGTAGATTTATCAATGTTTATGTCTGTGATCAACAGATTTTCGAAAAGGATAACCCAACACAGCTGGGCTGTGTTGAAAAACCAATGCAAAGATACATTGTTTGGAACGATTCAATTTTTGCTCAATACATTTGACTCAAATATGTATCACATCTATGGTTTTGTGTATCAAAAATGTAAACCAATAATCTGTCAAATTAAAAGTTGTTGGCAGATACTTTGAACATTAACTGAGAAATGTTGGTGGCGAATAACATGCAGACATTGCCATATACAGAATTTTCAAACATTTCAATGTCTCTTCTGGGAAAGCGATTTGATATGAAAAGCATTTTACTCTTCAACAAAAAACAAATTTGACATCATATTTTTTCAACGAAGAAAGGTTAAAAACAATTTGGTTAAAACAATGGCAGCAGCAATAAACCAGACAGCCATTTGCACATTGGAATTTGTCAAAGGAAGCATTCTGATTGCTGACTGCAGAGTCAATAAAAGAGTTGAGATGAAGAGGTCGAAAATAGATTGACTGCAAGTTCTTGGAGCTGTGTGGTATTGTGTCTGATAAGTCATAGACACATCAATATTACCTGCTTTGCGGTCCCAGAGAAAGACTGATTGTCTCGCTGCCATCATCTGAATGACATCTGAATTGCAACTTTTCCATCTTCTGCATTCATCTGGATCTATCACCGATGTTGCATGGTCTTCATCAGTTGATGTTTTAGTATAGCGGGCTGAGTTGCACGTGACTCACGGGGAGTTCCAGGCCTCTGTCTCTGTTTAGGGATGGATTGTTGTGCTGGGGATCGCCTCTCTGATTTTTCTCATGAACCAATTTTCTTCCTTATCCAGAATCGTTAAATTGTCTATGGTGCATCTGTGTCCTGTTTGTTCCATGTGTTCTTTGACAGCTGAATTTGTGCTCTTCCTAGAGGTGTGCTCTTTAAATCTGATTTCTACATTTTGACCAGTCTCCCCGATGTAATCGTTTTTGCAGTCTTGGCAGTGGATGTGGTAGACCAATCCGCATTCGTTTTCCTTGGCCATCGTGTCCTTTGGTTTGACTAGCAGACTCTTCAACGTATTGAAGGGTTTATTGTAACTTGGGACCTGGTGTGTTTTGAACAGTCTTTGCAAATTCTCTGATAGGCCTTTGATGTTAGGGATTGACATCCACTGATGAGGAGATCGTTGAAAATTATGGAATCAAAATTGTCAAATCTTCTAAAGCTAAAACCCATCTTAAGATAAGGATCCGAGGATAGAGAATCTACACTCTAGTCTAGGTGTTCTCTTTGTTACCTTGTCTTTTGTTTTTCATATGGAAGTAGCGAAGGTTATAATGTATCAAGCCTTTGTCCGATAAACAAACCGCTTTAAGATAGACAAGTACATTTTATTTTGATAATTCCGCTGGAAAATGAGGCTGACCTGGTGAAAGGTATTTATTTCCTGTATATATGTGCACTCTTAGGGCTTAACATAGGACAAGTAGCCCTGGTTGGTTAATGCACTTTTTTTCGGGAGGGGGGGGGGGGTCACTACATCTTTTAATAGGGAAAAAATGCTATTTGGGCTTAAATCTGATAAAAACATGCACTAAAATAGAGGCTGAGGGATGAATTTTAATAGTAGAAATGCAAATAAGTTGTCAAATGAAAACAGAGAAATTGCACTATATGATGCTTGAGACTCTTTTTTGAATTTTTGTCTGTGTATTTGTTTTGCCTATTAAAGATGCCAAAAGTGGCTCAGTTTAAACTAAAACACCATATAACAGTGATTAAATTTTAAAATCATAGAATATATCTTGAATGGAATAATTATATATTATTAAATTGATTGTTTTGTATTGACCCTCGTATTCTTTGAAAAATATGGCTGCCAGGAAGAATACGAGGGTCAATGCAAAACAATCTATGTTATAATGTTTTATTCCATGACAAGCCATGCACATATATTTGTTCGAAAACATGACTTTTACCATTTGATTTCTGCCAAAAGGTGCACTTTTCTCAACATTAACACAAAAGGGCCCTTTTTTACAAAGTCATTTGAGGGAGAATATTGGTTATTTGCCTGGGCACATTTGATGTTATTTGGGACAATACATTATAACATAAATTGTTTTGCATTGACCCTCGTATTCTCTCAGGTGGCCCTCGGGGAAAAATGGCCTGGCAGGGAGAATACCCGGGTCAATACAAGACAATCCATGTAATAATATAGAGATCTAATATACCTTTATAGTACAGCACAAACATGTGCTCACCATACTGAATGGCAACCATACCAATTACTATAAGGTTGGTGTTTTTCTACTATGACAATGTTAACACTGGAGACTGTAGAGGCAGTTAATCAAATACCAAATCTATTTCAAGGTTATTCTTTGCTAGGCTAGTCCACAGTGATTCCATTTACAGTTTCATTTGGTTTTCTGAAGAAACAGGAAAAGCTTCAAGTGGCTCCACCATGGGCAGTGCCCATTAGGCACCTCTGATTTGAGTCCACTTGACCACTGCCCTAGTCAGAATCTCACTGACAAAAATGCATGTTAGAACCCTTTGAATTGGCATCTCATTACCACTGAATAAAACTAAGCAAAGCAAACAGGGTTCCAAAATAGCTAAATTAATGACTATTACAAAAAATTCTTAATTCTGCGTCAGTTTAAAAATTTATACTTGGTCCAACCAGATTTCAAATGTAGTTTTGTATCAGAGGATGACACACGCACAGTCGCACACAACATATTTATTTTCTAGTACTGTAAGACCCATGACCCAGGCAGCCCCTACGCAGAAGAACAATAATAGTAGCTGTTTTTTGAGACTTTAAAAGTCCATCAACAAATTTTTGCATGCACCCAAGAATTCAATAGTTCAAAACTTGATCAGAAAAGTCAAAAAGAGTCTTAGAATTGTGTATTGTGCAGAGTTCGTTAATTGGAATATAGCAGCAATACTATGACAGTTTCTTATTTGCTTTGTAAGTCAACTTTGCAACAAACAATACATGACCTAAAGCCCCAACATAAGACAATCTATAATACGCACATATTAAAGTAAAACTGATATGTGGACAAACCATGGAAACCTGCTCTAGGGTATCACAAAGGCACCATGGAATTTATATGGTACAATCTAGACTACAATTTGAAGGGAAGTTTTTAATCATAAACTGAACCAAATAAAAAACGAAAAACTATTTCCAGGGCTTTATTTTTCTGTATATCAATCAGCTGGGCTGTTGGGTTGATTCATATGTATAATCAGGTGTCAAAGGACTCATTTCTATAAAATTGTTAAATTCTGACCTTTGTATCCGCATCTGCGACCAGGTTTATCACACTGGGGTTTGGTGACTGGATGGGGGTATTAGGCACTTGATAGAGCAAAGCTAATGATTTAGTGTGAAAGCTTGAAGAAAATTATGAAAAAGGCCACACAATTTGCTTCAGATGGTGGCATTTAACTTGTTAAAATGTTGTTGTTCGAGAAGTCAGGTCAGAGTTTGTCACACACAATGATATTGCAATGAAATGCTGCAACTATGGAAACAGGTCAAGGAATGGCCTATACACACGCGACTGAGTGAAAAAGGCCTAGGGTCTGTCAAAAAGACCTCTAACAACCTGTATAGCATCTGCAGGACAAATTACAGTATCATGTGTGCCCTTCGTATGCTTTTCTTACAGGGCAGATCTGTGGTTGTGAGAATAGCAAAAGGAGGGCAAGGAAAGTGCTGATGTTTACCCCTACAGCTGACACACAGTTTGTTTGAAGTCTTTCTGATAATCTCTAATAATTTTTCATTCCATAACTATTGTTTAGTCAGGTGGCACTAAATGAAGTCAATTGTGTGGCCTTTTCCATCATTTTCTTCAAGCTTTAAAATGAAATCATTAGATTTGCCCTATGGGGTGCCTAATACCCCTGTCCACTTGCCATACCCCAATGTGATAAACTTGGCAACAGACATGCGAAAAAGGTCAAACTTGAGTGATTTCATGCAACTGAGTCCTTTGATACCTGCTTACACAGAAGCATACACTCAACAGCCCATATGAAGCATATCTAGAAAAATAAAGCCCTGGAAATAGTTTTGCGTTTTTTATTTGGTTCAGTTTATTATATAAAGAAACTAAATTACAGCAACAGGCACTGAAGGGCATATTAGAAGTTTCGGCTGCAGCTTTCGAAGGTGGAGCTGTTTGATGTCTGATTCGCTGTTTTTTTTTGTTCACGCTGGGTAAACACAATCATTTTGGGCTTATCTGTGAATATCTGCGCGGAAAATTTAGTATTACAAGGAACTTTGTCTACTACTCTGAATACAATTGAAGAAGATGTGTAAAACTCTTCTGTGCAATATGATCATCACAGATACGTTTACAGATGTACTAATTTTAATGAGCAATTTGATCTAATTATGTGTTTTTTTAGTATTGATAGACCTGCAGTGTCAATACCCAAACCAAGCAGGGTTCATTCCATTTGAAAGTCAGGCTTTTGCATGCAATGTGAGACTGTGAGTAGATAGTTTTGAAATAATGCTATTGTCCGTACTACAGAACATGCATCAGCTTATTTACTTCCTATATCAGCAAACATTGGTGCATAAGAAGTTGCAGTAGCATATACCCAACATCCGGCTGCCAGACAAAAAATGTTGGTTTACCATGAAGGATCCCAAACAAAGGCAATTACGAAGATAAAAGAGGTTCAGCTACATTAACACAGCAGTACCATAATATGGGGTGAATCGGGACAGAATTGGCCGTTTTTCTGTGATAACATGGACAAAAATCAACTCAGAAATGGAAATATGGTGTCAAATTGTGTCCGGGCAGAAGGTCTAACTTTCTGTTGGAGCTTGAAATGATATTTTAAATTGCCGAGGTTCAGGGCCCAAAAAACCACTGTCCCAAATCACCCCACAGTTTGGGGTGAATCGGGACACTCCATTATTTCAACAATCCATACTTCCTGGCTTCTTTGAGTGATTGCTTCTGATGACTGAACAATAGAAAACAACTTCAGTGTGCAAAATATTTATTTTGAAGAAAATCTGATATCAATTCCATTGATAATATTCAGATTTTTAAAAAAGTTATAAATGACAGAAAAGTATCAAAAGCTGTAGTTATCTGCTAATTTTGCAGGTGTTTACGAATTCTGGACTAAATCCACAATAAATGATGGCAAGTTCAATAATATTTATCAAAAAAGCTACGCCAGTACATTTAAAAGAAAATTGGTAGAGTATATTTTTATTATTCCCGAGACTTTGCCTTTGACCTGGATCTTAACCCATGACCAAACATACAAAATCCCACATCTAGTCTACGCTTCTGGTTCCCTGATACCATTTCAAATTCAAAAAAAGTTCCCTGTAAGTTTGATGGCTCTGGTGTTTATATTTTTTGAGAAATGAGCAAAGTTTTGACCAGTATGTTAAAATTCAAATTATGCAGGGTCAGGTTTAAGGTACTGCAGCTCCTCACTGCCTGCAGTTAGAAGTGTGAAATTCTATCACAATATGCGCTGGTATGTCTACTATACATGTGCCAAAAATGAATTCCCTAGGTTGAGTAGAAGTAGTTGATCAATGAAGAAGTAATACACATCCCTGTCTTGTCCCGATTCACCCCAGTGTCCCTATTCACCCCATATTACGGTATATCTCATGGGAATGTCATCTGCACACGGTAATGAAACCAGCAATACTGTTTCTTAGGTAATTATGCTGTTTGAAAGTGATTCACTGTCTATTTGACCTTATGGATGTGCCCTACTTCATCTATGCCAGCGTGTCGTATTATAGCATTATCACAATTTTAATGATATGATAAAGGCCTGAGTTCATCGTTTGCTCTGATTTCTATGTGCAAATTCATATACACCTCGAATGCACTCCATGTCTTCAGACTACTGAAAGAATGGATAGAGGTCGGAGCTGCGACCCATGCAACACAGGACCAATGGAGGAACCTTATTTTTCAGTCCAGGAACAACTTAGATATGGGTTGAAATCATTGAGATTACAGTGGTAGTATCTAGTATTACCTACCTAAAGTCATTTTTAGTGTTGTAACGATTCGACAAAAAGTCACGGACATCGTCGCCAAAAGCATTGGCTGGCGACATTGATTGTGGATTCATCAACCTCGATTTTGGAGATGCCAGGTCAAGGCCAATAAACCCTAATATCACCCACGCGCTATCACGAGATTTGCATGTCAAAGCAGCATATGCAATAAGCTTTTGTAGCCCTGATAGTGACAATCTAACCATGTTAATTGCAATTGAGGAGATTGAAGGGGTTCCTTTCTATTCAGAGTAAATCACACCTACTGGACTTAATTGTCATTGAATACCACTAAGATGAAGAAGCAAGTGCCGTGGCTGATTGTAATTAGCTGCAGAGCAATCACCATTTCAATATAGGCCTACTAGTTCTTTCGTCTCCACATGTGTACTTTGATCTAGTGGTTAACCAGAGGAATTCATCATTACTGAAATCCTAACAGTAATTAATATTACTCAATACACAGAGTAAGGCAGAAGAAGCCAATAAACTGAGTTTAATCAAATACTCAAGCCATAAACGATCCCAGACAAGCCTTGAAAATGTTCTATTGAGTATTGGCCATAATACATTTTCAGTAGAAAATAGGCCTACTATATGTTTTATCTAATTAAGTATCATGATATAAAGCAGTTGACATATATATTATATTATTGGATTTTATGCACCCTCTATCTAATTATTCCTCGTAATTTTACACATACATGTGAACAAATTAATTATTTGATATAATCCCTTAGAAAATCAGTATAACTCTTGAATAAATCGCTTTGCTCCATGCAAATGATTAATTTGACACTTGATAACTTTTTTGTTACCAAGCTGACAATGTTGTCCTATCCGATTAAAAATCGAATATCGAATTGGTCAGGCCCTCCGATTATCGGTTTTGGAATCCTCAGCCGATTCCCATCACTAGTAATTTTGGGCCTTACTATACTTCGTGTCTATAGTGTCATGTGACCTGGAGAACAATCCTTTCCACCACAGACCAATGGTTAAACCTTTATCTGCCACAGGACCAATTTAATGTTTTGATTCAGCAAGAGATAAAACTTAATTAATATGTCTCTTAAAATAGTCATTATGAGAAATTATATGAGCATGGGGTAATATGGCCGTAACTTGAACTGGCTCTGAACCCTGAACCCTTGTAGACCTATTTAATTATGTTACATTTATAGGGCTATTTCAGGCACTTTATTCCGGCCCCTACATAAAATCCCTGCCTGCAGTGTATCTACTGGCTCACTTTGAAACAGAATGTATGTGAAGTTGGCGCAAGGCTGCTTTGGCATGGTCTTATAGTTTTTTCAATGACAAAGGAGCTTTCTTACAAGCATGCTTGCATTGCTTGGTTGGTTAACTGCATTAGATGAAGAATGTGGTTACATTTAATCAAAAATAATTTCTGGAATTTCGCATGCACTTGGATAAAGCAGTTATAGGCAGACTTCGCACTTCATTTTAGTTGGCAAGAGTAATCAAAAGGCCAATTCGGTTGTGTATATTTTAATCAATGGTATGTGAAAGTATGTCTTTGCCTGCTAGGGCTCAAACCCCTGTTGAGGATCCTAAAATTTTCAATGGCTAATTAAAGATCTCGTGGATTGAGGTAAATGTGTAACATGTTGAGGACTCCCACTATCTCTTTCTCCCATTTCATCAATGAATCGTCATGAGCGGCCAGAGCTGGGCTCAGAGGGCTGCCTTACTGTATCTGTCATAAATCTATCTTATGATTATTAACTATGCACTCATGGACTATTCAACACCTGAGGATGCCAGCATTACACTTGAAAGTTATTTCCTCTACCAATTTTCTATTAGTAATAACAGGCAACCCTGCAGAATGATATGTTAAGTTTGATGACATTCATCATAGCGTAGTATAGACAAAGTAAACGCAATTGTCAAATGCTTTTGCACTTGGCTTAAACATTCCTTGAAAAATGACAATGACATCATTATGTTTAAACATGCATGCCAATCTGGATTTTGCTTTAATGGCATAAGCTTCAAGCCTGAAAGGCACGTGACGACAGTCATGTTGTTGAAGTAGACAAATATTCCACAAAGGAGGTTTTTTGAGAGCATGGAAAGTCAACTAAGGAGTTTTGGGTAGACATTTTCTAAATTTAGGTTTTTGCTACAACTTGGGTATCATTTTGTGGGCAGCCCCCCTCCCAAATTATTGACCTCCTACATTATACCGTATTTATACCGAGGTGCCATTGTTGTATGAATCATTTTGAGGAATTTCCTATTCTAACGCACCTCTGTAAAGAGCCAGGTATATGTTTTCCATTGCAAGCTGGGCCCATTGTTTCATATCAATGTTGTCCAATGTCATTTTACACCACATCTCTCTCAAGTTCTATTTATCACTGTTTATTTTAAAGCTGTGTGATATATTCTCATTATAAGGTATCTAAAATGACCGATGGGTAGATTTATCAATGTTTATGTCTGTGATCAACACATTTTCGAAAAAGAATAACCCAACACAGCTGGGCTGTGTTGAAAAGCCAGCGCAAAGATACATTGGGTGAACACAATCATTTTGGTCTTATCTGTGAATATCTGCCCGGTAAATTTAGTGTCACAAGGAACTTTGTCTACTGCTCAGAATGCAATTGAAGAAGATGTGTATAACTCTTCTTTGCAATATGATCATCACAGAGACGTTTACAAATGTACTCATTTTAATGAGCAATTTTACCTAACCATGTGATTTTTTAGTATTGATAGGCCTGCAGTGTCAATACCCAAACCAAACAGGGTTCATTCCATGTGAAAGTCAGGCTTTTAAATGCAGTGTGAGACTGTGAGTGGATAGTTTTGAAATAATGCTATTGTCCTTATTACAAAACATGCATCAGCTTATTTACTTCCTAAATCAGCAAACGTCTATGTCTAAGAAGTTACAGTAATATATAGTATTTATATACCCAACATCCGGCTGCCAGAAAAAAAAAGTTGGTTTACCATGAAGGATCCCAAACAAAGGCAATTACGAAGATAAAAGAGGTTCAGCTACATTTACACTGCAGTAAATCTCATGGGAATGTCATCTGCACATGGTAATGAAACCAGTAATACTGTTTTTTAGGTAATTATGTTGTTTGAAAGTGATTCAATGTCTATTGGACCTCATGGATGTGCCCTACCTCATCTATGCCACTGTGTCATATTATAGCATTATCACAATTATAATGATATGTTAAAGGCCTGACTGAGATCATCGTTTGCTCTGATTTCTATGTGCAAATTCATATATACCTCGAGTACACTCCACGTCTTAAGACCACTCAAAGAATGTATTGATAGAGGTTGGCGCACGGGACCTTATTTTTCAGTTCAGAACCAATTTAGAAATGGGCTGAAATTATTGAGATTATGGTTGAAATACCTACCAAAAGTCATTTTGTGCCTAACTATACTAGGTGTCTATAGGGTAATGTGACCTGGGGAACCAACCCTTCCACCGCAGGACCAATGGTGGTACCCGTCATCCAGCAGAAGACCAATTGAATAATTTGATTTGCTGTTACCAATTGATGGTGGAACCAAGCTTCTGAACATGCCTACCCTCAATATATCAATGAAAACCTGACAATAAATGCCCCAAAGGACCTGGAACTTCATCCTCCACCACAGGACCAGTGACGGAACCAAACCAGACATGAAGATCATTTCAAACATCCATGGGCTGGCCTTCTGCATGTTGGTAACCTCCCTTTGACATTAAACAATGGTTTACCTTGTAAGGGTTTACTGAAATAAGTAAAAATAAGAATTTTTATGAACAATAGTCATGCCTTTGATAAATACATCTATGACATATATGGCATGTGTGGTAGGTTGGATTTTTGTTGTTTCCGTCAAAAAGTTTTGAATTTTCCAACTGGGTCTGAACTCTGAACGTTTGTGGACCTTTAGTACAGCTGACCGGGACCCAATAAATGTATAAACTGAACAGCCACATTCATAACTATAGCCACACCCTTGACGCTTCCAGAAGTTTCGTAAACAACGGAAGTAGGCCATCTTTGGAGTGTTTTGGCCAGCTTGACAAAACTGATGCTAGTGTTTTACGTTTTTTTTACATGTGCCTCAGATAAGCCCTTCTGTGGTGTCTCGGGGGAGGGGGGGGCATGTTCTCCTCTTGGTGATTTAAATTGCACTTAGACTGCCAGGCATCAATACTACTTGAGGCATGATAAAACACAAGGTTTTCAGGCTCTGCTCCTTCTTTGCAGTGGTTTTCTTCTTTATTGGGAAAGGAAGACAGTTTTCCATGACAATATGCACCTCCTGAGTGATGACAACCGTTCATATGTAATGATCATTCCATTTCTCATGTATGATCCAGACGATCCATAGAAAAGAAGGTCTTTTGAAGTGTTGGGAGTGATTTTAGGATAAGAATCAGCTACATGTACATTAGCCTAATCCTCTTATCTAATATTTGCCAATTAATCAGAAGTATTAGTCCCATTAAAATTAGAACTATCGAAACTAATTGTGCAGTTATGACACATCTTCAGGGCATCAACATTATGACACATGAAGTGTCGGGTAATCTTCAAAGGTGCTTCTTGTGACTTTATTAATGAAAGCATAACAGCATAGGAATTTTTGAGATTTAAGAAGATTACTGGAATAACCTTTGTGCCAGAAAATCCCCTCCTCCTCGCCAGCTCCATCAGACATAGTAATAATATTTTGTTAACTAATCCCTTGTAGGCTACAGGAGGTTCAGAAGAATCTCATATGAGTCATAAAAAAGTGATAGAAATGCTTAGCCGTTTCTCCACAACATCTTTTGGGACATTCTTTTGGGACAATGATTGCTTTACCCTTCGCAGTGGTTTTTTTTCAATGCAATGTTGACATTCTGGGGGTGTTTTAGTTTATCAAATTTACTTTGCGTATATAGGCGTATGTTTTTTCCTAGAAGCTTTAAACTTACATTTTTTCTAGGGTTACGTCTCAGCAGCAGCAATGTCTGCCTTCATAAGATTTCGATAGCCATGTCTAATCCTTGGACCAATGTTTGAAAACGGTTTCATGCACCCTTTGCCTCATTGCTACTTCCTCCTCTTGTCCTAATCAGTTTTCCAAAGTCCCACTGGCTTAGTGTTATGCAAATTCGCTTGTGGGTGCATATGTAGATTCTTATCTAATCAGAAGAAAATGTATCATAATGGGGAGTTTCATTGTGAAGATAGTTTCTGTATGAATGGCACTCAATTTCGTTTGTTGCTCTAAAAAAATACAGATGGGTCCAAATAAATGGGCACGCTTCTCCATTTAACAACAAAGGCCATAGATAATTCACTTTGACACATCCCTATTTGTGAGAGCAACCTTGAAAATGTAACACTTTCACAAATTTACTTTGACTTGTCCTCTTCACACTATTATAGCTCAATTTTAACATGATCAAATAAAACTTTGAGCACTCAGAAGCTGTTAACTAGTGTTAAGTGCAACATTAATGTAATGGCGAGCAGCATATGTACTGTTTCCAAACTTGTGACCGGCAGTGTATATCTGAGCAACTTACCCCCTCACTTGCGGAATAAGGCATATATATATTTCTTTGCTGGTGGACAGTGCTGGCTAATCAGGGCCCAAAAAAGCTTGTTACTTCCTTGGATATGGCTATCTCATGCATACATGGTGCAAGTATTCAATAAAAGGATGCAAAGAATTCAATATCTGATTTTGATCATACTCAGTAGATAAACCGTGACAGCACTAATGAAATGTGGGAGGCCATAAATAGAGACTGATTTTCTAGAAAAACTGTTCCAGATAATTATTTCAAGAAATAGATATTATACACTAGACAATGAGAGTACATTTTACAATTAAAAAATAATGGATATTTCTGCAACATTATCTTTCAATAATTTTTTAACAATTTTCTCGCTTTAACAATGCTGATTTTAGATGATTTACTAAAACGATATAATTTGTTACATCAATTATCTTTAGAGAAATCAAAACCAGACAACAATGGTGATGAGGCTCAAAATAAACCAATCTTTCAACTGGTAATCTTATTTGCCATTGTTTTCATTGCATGGTAATTAGATCCATGCTCAATTGCTCACCCAAGGTAATCCTTTGAAGAAGATGATCTGTGTATAATGTTGAAGAAATTGATGTCAGCAATGTTTTATGGTCAGTCATCTGAGTCCATCTGTGATGATAGGCAAATATTAGTTACTTGATAAACAAAAATTGTAATTGTTTTGACCCTGTCCGCTATGATGAAAATAATTGCATTTAAGTATCCCATGATCGTCATTTGTCAGCAGTTTGAATTTTATAATTATTATAATTTCACAATTTAATGTATAACTGAAAAAAATGACAACGACACAATATCATCAGATTTCTTGAGTATAGAAAACAGCTGCAACCAAAGTTGTTCATGGTTTATAGATCAAGTACATTCTCCAGGATATTTTGAAGGTTACCATTGGGACCACAATGAGAAATGTTTTGTATGCTTCAAGCTCCCATTGGAGGGCACTTTTAACTAAAGATTTGGAAAATAGAATCTGCGTCTAAGAAGTTACAAACTATTCTAGGTTAAAACAAACAGTTCAACTTATTTGGAAAATGACATTGTCCAAATGGAATTGTCTATGTAGTATGCATTGTCCAAATTGATTATTTCCCCTGAAAGTACAGAGGTCAATTTTGTTACATACATCGACAACAATTAGTAGTATTGAGTGCAATTGACCTACAAAAATTCATTCCAGAGGATTGCACACTGATCTCAAGGAAAATAAAACCTTACTAATGTCTTGCTCTCTGCAGTGAAAACATTTTGACACCGCTGCATCTAAATTGATCTTTTGAAAGGGTGTTTTAATAAGTCCTGTACATACTATTAATGTTGACATTTCAACTTCAGCATGTCAGGGTTTGAACCTGAACAGATCAATCATGTGTGTTTCTGAATGAGAAAATCTGTTAAAAGTGACTCCAGGTGTCAGATATTGTGTGATTTTTTTTATCGTTCCAAATCTTTGACATTTCAAATCCTCTTACTCATTTGTTTTTGTTTTTTTGCCTTTTTCATATTATAAAAAAGATGCTTCTGTAGGAATTCTTCAGAAAAGGTATTGTATCCTCTTTTTTTCTTATTCTTTTTATTTTTCAACACACCTGTGAATATTTTAGATCCTACAGGTAGCTCAAGAGATAGCAGTGAGTCTTGCATACACTCTAAAATATTCGTGTAAAGCAGATGAAAGCATCATTAACAATTGGTGTTTGACTACACAAACAGAATCTTAAAGATATTGTACAAAATTTATGTATGAAATAATCAAGGTAGTTGTCAATCCAGCGTCATCAGTTTTACAATTATTTGTGTTATTTGATCAAAGAAATGTCGCAAAAAAGCACAGCATTTGTTGGATTGTCCCAAGAATTTGTACGAACACCAATGTAGCTAACACTTTGAGTATGTCTGCTTTACTCTATTTTTTTTTAGAGTGTTACACTTTCAATGAAAAATGAAAAAAAAAAAAAAATTTATCATAGAATTATCTTTTTCTGCATTGTTTCCAATTTATGCCTTAAATGGCTCATTTTAAATTGAGTACTGACCTTATCTTCAATTGAAAGGCCCATTTACTATGCATAGACAAAATATGATGTACAAAGATCAGGAGAATCACCCAATAATGATAATAATAATAATACTGTCTTAATATATTTGAAACTTCTGCAAAACAACATCCCATTAGGCCACCTAGAGTCACGTACCCCCAACCCTGAAATCTATCAAGTTTGAGTGATTAAATCATTAACATTTGCAAATGGTTATGACAAAAACAAAATACAATCAGTTAATGGATATTCACAGTGCTCTGGTAAGCCCAAGGTTTCACAAGATTGGAAAAAATTTCATTCTGTTGTTTGAAAAACAGTAAAGGAATCAGCTTTGTCTGAAGTAAAACCATAGTTAATATACACTGTACAGTATGATCTACAACTGGATATTTTCTTTCTCCTATCTACATTTTAGGAAAACTTTGAAATAATCATTAAATTTTAGCTTTTGTTTTATCAATCTTGTTGGCTGCTGCCTCTTGGATGTAAAATTTGAAGAACACAGTTTCAGCATAATCAATTTGTTACATAAATTAAAGCAAAATCCATAATACGCAATAACCTTAAATATTCCCTTTTCTTTCAAGATTTTTTTTGTACCAGGTAATATTTTCTAGCACTGGGAAACATACACATTTGCAAGAATTTGTTTCATTCAGTATCTGACGTAGATAGCTTCTATAAACATCAAACAGTCATCTTTATCCCAGCTATTTCTAGGTTCTTTAAGATAATTAAATTCCATATCCTGTATAGTCTGCAAATTATTGAAGAAACAGGCATTCTAATATTCTTATTGATGGACAAAGCCTCTCTGTTATTAGCAATGGAACAAAGAAGGCAAAAGTACTAAGTTGTTAGGACCTGAAGGATAGACTCGAGGGGGAGGGGGAATGAGGGGTAGAATTAATAAGTCATTGAGTTTAGAATTGTGTGTTAGCCATTAAATGGGCTGACACACAACCAGATGCAATATTCTTTTTACTATAAATTTTCACATAATTTCTTGGTTGAACTTTAGGGAAGTGCCTTATTGGTATACATGAAACAGGAGAATTTAATCCATCAGAATTTAATCCATCAGCAGCAATATTCTTCATCAGAAAGTGCTCGTCTGCTCCACTGAAGGTCTTTGCCTGCATGGGTTCAAACCCCGGCTAAGGAACCCAAAATTTTCAGTGGACCTTCATGAGCTGAATCCAAGACAGATGTCATTCAGATGAGATCTTAATTTGGCAGCCCATCGTATCAGTGTCTGTGCTATGTACACTAATAAAAGATCTCTTGCATGTAATGTGTAGCATGTTGAGGACCCCCACTCTCTTGGTACCACCTCATCATTTTTGTCCAGCCGGTCTCGGTCGCGATGGCTGATGCCTCGGTCTCGGTCTAAGAGGGTCAGTGCCTCAGTTTCTCAGATGCTCATGCCTCGGTCTCGATCTCGGTCTCGGATATCCTGGCCTCGACTCCAACACTGCAAACGCGAAAGACACATGATGACAGTCACACTGTTGAAGGAGACAAATACGCCTCTAAGGAAAATTTTTTGACAATTTGGGCATAATTTTGTGGGCAGCACTCCCCCCTCAAAATTATTGACATCCTTCATTGTACAAATGTGCCATTGTTGCATGAGTCATTTTGAAGAATTGTCTTGTTTTAAACACCTCTGAAAAGAGCCAGGTAAATGTTTTGCACTGCAAGCTCCTCTCATAATCTTTCATATCAATGTTGTCCAATGTTATTTCACATCATAATCTCTTACGACTTCAGTTTATCACTTTTTATTTTATCAAGCTGTGTAATATCTACATAACAAGGTATCTAAAATGACTGATGTGCAGATTTATCAATGTATATGTCAATGGTTTTACGAAAAAGATAACCCAACACAGCTGTGCTGTGTTGAAAAGCCGATGCACAAATACTTTGTTCAGAAGTTTCCAGTTTATGCTCAATAAATTTGACTCAGATGTGTAATGCAGTATCACAGCTATGGTTCGGTGTATCAAATATTTAAACAAATAAACCGTCAAGTTAACAAGTTGTGAGCAGATATTATTGTCATGTTTAATTCCTACTGTTGTTCAAGGTTGTATAAACCAATTTAATTAAAGAAGATAATGATTTTAATTATGTTACACATAAATAATTGGCAAAATTTAAAGATTCTGCCGATGTAAATACACAATTTAACTATCCTTTCGCAGTCAAAATAGCTTCCCTTATGGCAACCCCAACAGCCATGTCATCAGTTGGATAGCATGCTTTTGCATCCTCGAAGTGCTGCCGAGCGAACACTGATCTCATCGTCTTTCAGGTAGTAGTCTGCCTGCAATTCACAAAGGCAGGCACAATGGTTCAAGTTCAAGAAAAAGACTGAGTTTCTGCAGCTTTAGGCACAAGTGAAAACGTATTTGACTACTGGGGAGTCATGCATGAGTACACTGGAGGCAAAGGTTAGGAAACGTTTTGTACAGATGTGCTCTGAGCGGAGTCCATTTGTTACGCAGGGCAAAAGGGCACAATCTGTTCTATATGGAAGGCTCCAATATATTGAACATATTGCAGTGAGAAATGTGGTTGCGAATAAAAACCATTGCCACATGCAGAGTTTTCAAAAATTTCAGTGCATCAGACTCAATGAGTCCTTCAGCATTTGTTGCTATTGACAAATGCTAAATGATTGGTTGTATGTTTTTATAAACATTGGTCATTATAAAATAATTCTAACTGATTGGTTACGTTACTTATCATTAACATTAATTTTTGTTTATGTCTGTCATTAATTATATTATCAAATCTTATTATGTCAGTTTGTGTGTTCGTCCCATTGTTGCTGTATAATTTGCAGAGGCACTGGTAACTTAAAAGTATAATCATTCATTTTGTTATCCAACTTGCTCATTCGCGTGCTGCTTCTGGGCATTCATATGGCCAGTTCCTGCAGACTGTCAATGTGTCATTTGAGGAAAGAAATTTGATATCGAACCCGTTTTATCTATCTTGATATAACATTTGTTTGATGCAGGTTATTGAAAGGTTGAATGATTTTTATTAAAATAATGGGAGCACACCAATAAACCCCTTTTTACGTTGGAATTTTTATTACAGGAAGCATTTTGGTTGTTGAGTCAACGATGAATTGGGAGGAAAAGATTGAAAAGAAAAACACATTGAGTGCAACATTAGAAATGTTCATAGAGCTGTATGGATTGTTTCTGATAAGTCTGAGACACATAAATATTAGCTGCTGGGTGGTCCAGGTGAGAGACTCGATGTCTTCCTGCCATCATCTGCCATCATCTGAATTGCTTCTAAACTGCAACTTTTCCATCCTCTACATCAATCTTGTTCCATCATAAGCAATGTTCTTCTCTTTTCTTACCTTGCCTTTTGTATTTCATATAGAAGAATGGGGGGAGGTTATTATCTATGAAGCCTTTGTCAATTGAACAAAAGGAAGAAAATTTAGATCAAAGGCGTACAGGACAGCCATTTCGTCGGGGGAGCTGTCATGATTTGGCCAGAAATTTTGACACATAGTCGTTGAATTTTACAAGAAAACGGCAGACTACTAGATTTTAGTGGGTTATATTGATTTTAAAGCTTAGCATTTCTTAGGAATAAGCCATACAATGGTTGATTTGTACAAAAAAAAGAAGTGCAATATGCTTCAAAAACTATTTGTTTATATATTTATAGGAATCTTACATCAGATATCATCTTTAGCAAGGCAGTTAACTTTTTGCTATGCTGACCATTAACAATATAATTTTCCCTACTTTCAGAGTGCATGAGATATTCCACATGGAGAAGCACCCCCAGCATAAGTGGTTCAAACAGTTTGTGACCTTTAATTTCTTCCTATCCTTGGCCCATGAGTTGGCCTACAACCTGTTCAACTTGTCTACCACGTACAATAACTATGATGAATAATAAGGGCACACTAAGTTAAGCAATGCATAATAAATCTATAAATGTTATACTTGTATGACTGATATTTTGATTGTCCTCACTTGTATGGTTTGGCAGTATGAGTTCACCCAACAAGAGTATCTCTAAAATTAATAAAATATGCCTCATCTTATCTTAACATTTTCCAAAATCAATTCTTATATATCTGAAGTTCTGAACCATATATACAGTCCTAGGCAGGTCTGCTCAGAACTGCTCAAGTTGAGCAACCCACAATCTTGCCCAAATGGGGTGTTAATTCAACCACAAACCACAAAATGACCTGTTATAGCCCCAGTCCCTTGGTTACCCCTTTCGATGAGTCACATCTGGATTTTCAAAATCCCCAAGTAGTAGCTATGTTTACTACATAGTTTAGAGTTACATTGCATAAAGTAAAACCAAAGGTAGATCTGCCTTTGGTAAAACTATAACTTACATTCTACCATGAAGAAACTAGAGCTGCTTTTGCTATTTATTTATGTAAAGTAAAGTGGCAGTCATTGAATCTTTATTTTCAAATCAAGTGTAAAAATAAAAGGTCATGCAGCTGATGCAGGAGGTGGGGGGGGGGGCAAGTAGAGCAACCTTTCATTATACAAGAATGATCTAAGATGTGGAGTTACAATTATACTATTTTCCTACCTATCCATCAATCGATCAAAATATCCATCTGTCAGGATGGGTGACTGGGGCCCTACATCCTGTATTTATGCACGCGGTAAATCAATTAGGACAGGGTGAGGATACAGTAATGATGCAAAAGATGAAAGTGCTGTCTAACATAGGTTTAGGTGACCAGGCCAGAGCTGGAGTTGAACTTGGGACACAGTCATAGACAGAGTGCTACCAACTGAGTAAGTCCCGTCCCACCATCTATCTATCAATCTATCTATCAATCTATCTATCTATCAATTTATCTACCTATACAGGGGGAGGTTTTTTGGTCTAGTGGTAGCGCGCTGGACTGCCAATCGCTGGGTCCCGGGTTTGAATCCAGCTCTTACTGGTCACCTGGGCCTATGTTGGATGGCTGTTTCAATCATCCTTCACCTCATTGCCGTGTCCTTCTCCTGTCCTAATTACCTACCAAGTGCATAAATACAGGACATAAAGCCCCAATCATCAGTCATCTATCTATCTATCTATCTATCTATCTGGATAGACGATTTGGGCTTTATGTCCTGCATTTGTGCAATTGGTCAAGCTAAAGATTTGATATGACAGGCAGGCTAATAAGGACAGGAGAAGGACACAGTGCTCAGTGAAATAAATGATTATCAGATTATTGAAACTGCCGTCCATCGGTCAAAAGGATTGGGTCAGATTGGATTTGAACCCAGGACCCTTGTTATTTGTTAACTTCAGAAAACACATTGTCTTCGAACATTTCTCAGTTGCCTCAGAACTGGAATGCAATGTTATAAACTTGTGAAGCAGCCAACCAATTTTGGGAATGTTAACAAAACCACAAACAGTTGCAAACCCAAATCTGGAGTCTCCATCACTGGAGACATTAAAGTAGCAATAAAAGGGCAGAGGGCAAACCACAAAAATGCTCAGGAGATAAGACTCCAAAACCACGGGGTAGACATGCCTAGGACTGTATAATATATATACAAAGTGATCAGATAATGTATTGAGATTAATTGAAAACGCATGCATCTGCGTATAGGTGCACAAGCGAAATATAATGCAACTAAGCATCGTGCCTTTGCATAAACATGAAATTCAGTAAATCACTTCTCAGGTATGTATATATTGTATACACAAACTGGAACAAGTGTGGTAACAAAATGTGTTGCCAAAGATGAGTGCCTGGCCTGGACATACAAGGTCAGATACCCAGCTTATCCAAAAGATTCAAGCCCAATGACCAAGGCGTCCCAAATTCTTTGAGACTTATTTGGACAGTTTCTATAGCCTGTCCACTCAAAAGAAAAGCTACCACCACCAATATGTGTTTATTATCACAAATCAGGGCAATATATAATTACACCACCCAATGCACTGGCCACGGAAAATATAGACATATAGCAATATTAAATCTAGCTACAGGTCAGATAATAATGACCTATTTTTCAATATGATTTCTTCGCCATTTTTAATAAAGATGTAAGATCATAAGTTGTACAATTGTACATGTTGCCTAATTGGCAGAAAATGTTCTTAATGGGAAGACAACTTGGCTGTGATATAGTGTGCTGACTTTTTTCTCCAAAGAAGAAATATTAACATTTTACCTCAAAAGCAGATAAGAAGTTGAAGAGGGACTGCAATTTACTGTGGCCCTGTATATATTATGCATGATCTTGCCGAGTAGATCACAATTGATGTCTCCTCCAAAGAGATCAGCACAGATCAGTTAGGGCATCCCTGAATAAAGATTGTTGGTAGTCATGCCCAGGCCTTGAGCTTATATTAGGACACTTTAGGATCAGCACAAATCATGCTTATTCTACCCTGAGGGTTTGATAAAAGGCAGATCTGTAAAGCTCAAATCCATCTCCTGTCTTGAGTGCGCCGGTAATGTCAGTTTGATATTTCTCCAATGATTACTGGTGACATTAAGATGAAGGAATATCTCAAGTAATGAGGGGCATTTAGCTTTGCTTTATGAGGTCTCAACAGAAAGAGATAGATTTAGTATTTAAAAAGAGATGGGGGAAAAATTTGGTCATTTATACCAAGGTTGATAAATCTCATTCCTCCCTGCGGTTTATTCCTTATTTTTGCCATGCAGGGATGCTGATTCTGTTAGTCAATTGCACTAATTCAGTTTATTTTATTAGTATTAAAGGAAGACTCCAGTGTGACTCACAGTGACCAGTCAGCATGATAAATCTTACAGGAAGCTACAGTACCAATACATGTAATACTACAAGGGGGGGACCATTGAATGTCCAACAAGGGGGGGGGTTGAGTTGTCCTTTTTTTATAAATAATTTCTTGCTCAGTTTCCTTGACATAAATCAGTTTTTTTTTGGGCAGTCTTGAAACGAATAATTTCTGGCAGAGGTTGCTTGATTCAGGAATAAATAAATACTATTGCCGTTACCGTGAAATAAATAATGTTCCACTGAGAAAAACTCCAACCCCCCCCCCCCCACCCTGGAAAAAATGGTTGCCCCTCATTGTTACTTGAATTGAGCTGCAAATAGTCCAAGGATGCACGGATTCCGGCAAGGTATCCGGTATCCGGCAGAATATTGGAATTTGCAGGGATCCGGTATCCGCAGGAATTAGGGTGTCAGAACCGAATATCTAGGATGCTCAAAAATAAGTGAACATCTTTAAAAACTGTCAACAACATGAATTAATCATCTTCAAAATTTAAATTCAGTTATTGAATGTAACAAAAAACATTCCGGCTATTTTCACTATCCGTGCATCAATAGAAAGTACCTTCTCCAAAACTAAGCCTTAAGCAGCGAAATGAGTGTTGCGAAATCATCTGTTTTACAAGTAGGACTTTTACCACCCACATAAACATTTTTCATGTTTTCTTTCTTACTTGTACAGTAACTGCAGTATTGATTACAACAAATGGTTAGCCTAAAAAAAGTGTGTCACAGACCCTGATATCCTATTTCATGCAATTTAGCTTACATTCTGCAATTGCCCACAGGCTATTCATATCGAATGACATATGTCAACCTTATTTCTCTTTCCCTGATGATTGCATCCGATATTCCTTTTCATGACATCGTCAATCCATGCTGTATGGGAATGACTGTGGGTGTTCGTAGTGACGGGAATGCGCATTTGACTGACAGCAACACCTTCTCACAGAACTTGCAGGGTAACCCTGACCTTTCTTAGAATATTATGCAACCACTCACATGTAACCTTGCACATGAGTTCATTTTAAATTACAGGTCCAGCATTTAAAAGTTGCTTCCTTGCTCTAGAAATACTTTTGTAAACAAAACTGCTTCTTGACTATTGACCATCAAACAATGTTTTCTGTTTGATAACACTTTTGACAAATTGATAGCGAGAAACAATAATAGTTGTTAGCAGGTAATTAATTAACGAAAGACACCCAAATTGGCTTTATACCATGCCAGATAGGAAAATTTATGATAAAGTTTTTAGCTCATAATTTTTAATTATACATGTCTTTTGTACTGAAACTAATAGCTTATACAGTCCAGTGGAACTGGCCATGTAAATGAGCACAAGCAGCATGCAAGATATGGCAGAGTAAGTTACCTAACTATTTTCTTTCATACTTTGAGAACCTTGAATTGTAACAATAATATTGGATAACAAAATGAGTGTTTATACTTTTAAGTTATACAGCGGACAATGGGAGAATCAAACAAAGTGGCAAAACAAGTTTTCATAATTAATCACACAAGGTGATTTTGGGCACAAACAAAAAGCAATATTTATGAGAAATTACATAACCAAATCAGTTAACATTTTTGGAGAATCCAAACAGTCCAATTCAATGAGTCTCTCTGACACTTCGTGTCATCAGCAAAAAAACAGGGACTCATGGAGTCAGTAGCTAATACCGGCCCAAGTATCTATTGCTACTCCTACCACTGTATAAACTGCAATAATAAAGGGCAAAAGTAGCAATAGTGGCAAATAACAATAATAATAATGGCAAATATCTAGGAAGCAAAGGAGTGCGGAGTGGTGCGCACTACGCAGATGTTGGCAACAAGGATCCCACCCGCAATTGTTGGGGTCGCCCCACTTCACAAGTTCACATACTGGCTTTGGGGCCAGTGATGGTAATTGCTTTTTGTGGTTATTTGTGAATGACATGATGATGAGCTTGAGAGATGTGTTCTATTCAAATTGATTGCATGCTGTTCTCACAAAAAACAATAAGGATTTGTTGTTGTGACAAAAAACTACTTCCGATATAAAGAAATTGGTTTTTTTGCCACCAAACACTGGTGCTTTTATTATAGATTTTTCATTAATATAGTTGGACTGCACATGTATAGGCATGCCATAAACATCATAATGATGTCATGATCTGTTTTTCATACCGAGATACAGGACTGGCCCATTGGTCTGCATTTTCCCCTAGTTTCACACAACAGCTGCTGCTGCAGCTATATTCATATTTGAAAGGGTGTTTTAGTCAGTCAAAGACATATTATTTTCATTTTGACATTTCAGCTGCAAAACTTCTGGTCAGGAACCAGGACAAGTCCATAAAATGTGTCTAAAAACGAAAATCTGTCTTGAGATTACAAGGACGCATCAGGTGTTAAAAATAACAAATTTTTATGTATTCTTATCTTTCCACATGCTGACAATTAAATCCAAGCATTCAATTTATCTTTTTGTTATACCAAAAGTCATATTTCTGACAGAATTGTTAGGAAAAATATTGTTCTTTCTTCTTCTGACACACCTATGAATTATTTTAGATCCAACAGGTATCTGCTCAAGATAGCAGTGAGTCTGCCATACGCTCTAAACACTGTTAGTTGACGTTCAACTGTCTGTGAAAAATGTTATGAAACAGCCAAGCGATTTTTCTATTCCGATCAATATTCACATTCCGGGTGTAATTTTAGTTTCTATGACTGATATCGGAGCTTCTTGGCATGCATGTATAACTGCATTCTTGCACTAAGTGTGCGAGAAATTACAATTAATTTTTTATATATATATAAATTTTATTAGACATTCAAATATCAAAAATGATACATATGTCAGGCAAAAGCAATTAGGAACAACACAGGCTAAAATAATAATAAAAACATAGAATACACACCAATATATCCACAAAGTTTACATACATACAGTACATATAAAACAAAAAATAATTGTAGCTTTAAGTTAATGCAGGTTCCAGCCACCCAGTTAGTCGAGTAATTTAAAAAAAGAGATACATATACATTTTTAGTCAATGTTTTTCAGGTCCTGTACTTCAGATAAATATATATATATAGTATAGCATTATAAATTTTGTTCAAATATATAATTATTACTAAACAATTTAGGAGAGTTATATGGAACATTATAAAAGTAATCTAATAATATTTAATTTGCTGTTACAAAACCAGTTTTTAGAATAACTAATTAAGGAGTCACACTGCACATACTGATGTTACATGTTACATATATACAAACAAAGATATGGTAAATAGGTAAATAGACATTTTATAACACAATTGCATGCATCATGTTAAGCATTCATTAACATCTATTATATAAAGAGCATTATTTTCAAGCAAAATCACGTGGATGTAGGAGATATCTGTTTTACACGTCGGCTAATTGCAAGAACTTCCCTAGACTAATTAGCAATTCAGGTTCCTTGCATTTTATTATTTCAACATATTTATTTTTATTTTCCAATGACTGAAAGTTGTTTACAAATTCAGACGTTTTTAAAAAGAGTTAATGTCGATGGCTTGCATTGCTGGGGCATACAGTCAAGTAATGTATTTCATCTTCAGGCATATCCAAAGTACACTTTTCTTAAATTCTTTCAGGGGCTGGCAATTTTGGCCTCTGGTGTCGCCCTGTTTCAATTCTTAAGCTATGTGAACTAGTTCTAAATCTAGCAATTTTGGTTAACATTTTGCGGCTAATTCTTAAGAGAAGGTAGGGTTCTAAACGACAGTCAGTTTTATAGAGTTTATAGTTTTGGCTGTTGTGTGCTATCATTTATTGAAGCGATTATTCATTTCCTGATCGGTCAAAAAGGATTTATTTATTTCACCAAAACTGAGTAGGAAGTGATTTTGTTTTTAACACCGACCCTCCCCCCTTGATATTAAATGGTCACTCCCTTAGGCTCCCGTAGGCAGACCAGGCCATGCACTTGACATTACAGTGCATTTTTTAAGGATTTTCTACTGGGAGACCAATGCAATTTCATAGCGTCATGACGCACGACATTTACAGATCAGCAGCTGTAGATTAATTAACAAAGGCCATAGATAACTCACTTTGACACATCACTATTTTTGAGAGCAACCTTGAAAATTTAACACTTTTTCCACAAATTTACTTTGACTTGTCCTCTTCACATTAATATAGCTCAATTTTAACATGATCAAATAAGAATTTCATCACTCAGAAGCTGTTAAGTGCAGCAATAATGTGATGGCGAGCAGCATACTGTTTCCCTAACTTTTGACTGGCAGTGTACCGTATATCTGAGCAACTTACTCCTCTTACTTGGGGAATAAGGCATATTCCTTTGCTGGTGGGCAGTGGTGGCTATTCTAGGCAAAAAAAAAAGCTTGGTTCTTCCTTGGATACGTCTATCTCATGCAAACATGTTGCAAGTATTCAATGAAAGGATGCAAATAAATCAATATGTCATTTTGATGATACTCATTAGATAAAGCATAATAGCACTAATGAAACATGGGAGGCCATAAATAGAGACTGATTTTCTTGAAAAATTGTTCCAGAGAATTTTTCAAGAAAAAGATATTATAGATAATGTGATACAAATTCACAATTAAAAAAGATGGATATTTTTGTAACATCATCTTCCGATAATCAATGTTACAAGAATCCACACAATTTTCTCGCTTTAACAATGGAGATTATAATGAACCAATCTTTCAATTTGTAATCTTATTTATCATTGTTTTCATTGCATGGTTTCTTTTTTAATTCCAAAGCCAGGGAGCATTTTGGTAATATTAGATCCATGCTCGATTGCTCACCCTGTAGGTATTCATTTGAACAAGATGATCTGTATATAATATTGAAGAATGTGATGTTGGCAATGTTTTATGGTCAGTCATCTGAGTAAATCTGTGATGATAGGCAATTATTACTGACTTGGTTAACAAAAATTTTAATTTTTTTGATACGGTCCGCTAAGATGAAAATAATTGCATTTAAGTATCCCATGATAATCATTTGTCAGCAGTGTGAAATTCACAAAGACATAATTTAATATTAAGTACATTTTCCTTGATATTTTGACGGATACCATTGGGACCAATATGAGAAATGATTTGAAAGGTTCAAGCTCCCATTGGAGGGCACTTTTAAGTAAAGATTTGGAAACAGAATATGACAAAATGCTAGGAAAAATGTTCTTGGTAAAAACGAAACAGTTCAACTTATTGGGAAAATGGCATTGTCCAAATTGAATTGTCTATATAAACATATATGCATTGTCCAAATTGATTATTTCCCCTGAAAGTACAGAGGTCAATTTTGTTACATACCGTAATATGGGGTGAATTGGGACAGAATTGGCGGTTTTTCTGTCATAGCATGGTCAAAAGTTCGATCTAGAAATCAAAATTTGGTGTCAAATTGTGTCTGACCACAGGGTCTAACTATGACTTGGAGCTTGATATGATATCTTAGAATCCCAATGCTCCAGGCCCAGAAAACCACTGTCCCAATTCACCCCTTACTTTGGGGTGAATCGGAACAATCCATTATCTCAACAATCAATACTCCTTACCTTCTTTGAGGGATTGCTACTTGTGAATAAACATTAGAAAACATATTCTACATGCAAAAAAATTATTTTGAGGAAAATCTGAAATTAATTTCATTGATAATATGCAGATTTAAAAAATGTGATAAATGACAGAAAACTAATACAAAATGTAGTTTTGTATTAATTTTTCTATTAATTGCTAATTCTGGACTAAATTCACTGTAAATGATGCTAAGTTCAATAATATTTATCAAAAAGCCACGGGAGTACATTGAAATGAAAATGTGCATGGTTATTTTGGCTAGTATACTAAAACTTTGCCATCAACCTGGATCTGAACCCGACACCAAACCTTCACAATCCCATATCCAATCTTTGATTATGGTCCCCTAAAACCATATTAGACTGATTTAAAGTTTGCTTCCAAGTTTGGTGACTCTAGTATTTATACTTAATATGATACAAGCAAAGTTTTGACCAGCTTTAAAAAAATCGTTTCTACAGCATCAGGTTTAAGGTGCCGCAGCTCCCCACTGCCTTCAGTCAGAAGAACCAAATTTTATCACAACATGCGCTTGTATGTGTACTATAAATGTACCAAAAATCAAGTTTCTAAGGGAAGCAGAAGTTGGTGTTTATTTGGCAAATAAAATGTGTCCCTGTTCTGTCCCGATTCACCCCAGTGTCCCGATTCACCCCATATTACGGTACATCCTCAACAATTAGTAGTAATCAGTGCAATTGAGCAATATGCTTAAATAAACATACATAACATACATAACATTGACCTACAAAAATTCATTCCAGAGGATTGCACACTGATCTCAAGGAAAATAAAACCTTACTAATGTCTTGCTCTCTGCAGTGAAAACATTTTGACACCGCTGCATCTAAACTGATCTTTTGAAAGGGCATTTTGATAAGTCCTGTAGATATTATTAATGTTGACATTTCAACTGCAACATGTCTGGGTTTGAACCCAAACGGATCTGTCAAATGTGTTTTTGTTTTTTTAAGAAATCAGCTTAAAGACACTCCAGGTGCTAGAAATTGTGTGATGTATTTTTATTGTTCCAAATCTTTGATATTTCAAATCCTTTTATTCATTTGTTGTTTTTTTTGTCTTATAAAAACAGATCATGCTTCAGTAGGAATTCTTCAGAAAAGTCTTGTAACCTCTTTTCTTATTCTTTTTATTTTTCAACACACCTGTGAAATATTTTAGATCTTACAAGTAGCTCAATAGATAGCTGTGTGTCTTGCATACACTCTAAAATGTTTGTGTAAAGCAGACGATAGCATTAGTAAGAGTTAGTATTTGACAACACTAAGAAACCTTAAATATATTGGACAAAATTTATCTATGAAATAATCAAGGAAGTTCAATCCAGCGTCATCAGTTTTACAATTATTTTATGTTATTTGATCAAAGAAATGTCGCAAAAAAGCACAGCTATTGATGGGTTTACCTGAGAATTTGTTCGAACACCAATGCCGCTAACACTTTGGTTATGTCTGTTTTACTCTATCTTATTTAGAGTGTTAAACTTTCAATGAAAAAACATAAATAATGTATCATAGAATTCTCTTTTCTGCATTGTCTCCAATTTATGCCTGAAATAGTGCTTTTTAAATTGAGAACTGATATTATCTTCAATTGAAGGGCCCTTTTACCATGCATAGACAAAATGTGGCTAAACCAAGATCAGACGAATCACCTGATATATATTTTGAAACTTCTGCAAACAACATCCTATTAGACCACCTAAAGTCACATACCCCCAACCCTGAAATCTATCAAGTGCGAGTGAAGTTATTAATTTTGCAAATGGTCATGACAAGAACAAAAAACAATCAGTTAATGGATATTCACAGTGCTCTGGTAATCCCAAGATTACAAAAGATTTGCCGCCCACCATAAATAACACTTACTGACGATTTTCCTTCTTCCAATAGGAAAAAATGTCCCTCGTTGACTGAAATGCATAAAAGGAGTCTGCTTTGTGTAAAGTAAATCCACAGTTTATATGCACAGTGCAGCAGCATCTGAAACTAGATATTTTCTTTCTCCTATCAATATTTTGGAAAAACTTCGAAATGATAATTTGTGCTTCTTAATCAATCTTTTTGGCTGATGCATTCTTGATTAAAAGATTTTTAGAATTCAGTTTCATCATCATCAATGTGTTACATACACTACATCAAAATCCATTGTATGCAATCTCATTAATGATGATATTTTCTTTCGTTATGTCTTATAAGATTCTTAATGTACCAGGTATTATTTTCTGGCACTGTGAAACCTACATATTTGCAAGAATTTATTTTATTCAGTATCTGTCATAGACAGCTTCTATAATAAATATAAATGTCAAACGGCCATCCTCGATTCTTCGCTATTTCTAGCTTCTATAGGAATAATTAAATTACGTATCCTACACATTAAGTCTTGCAAGTTAATTAAGTAACAGCATTCTAATAATTCTATTGATGGACAAAGACTTTGACATAAAAAAACAACTAAGTAAATAGGCTATTCTACAATGCCAATGTACATTGTAAATGTCACAATGTACAACATGCACAATATGACCAGCTATTGTGCACTTGTCAAATTTTAATTAACGACTTGGCTAGCCTTTAGAAATATTATGACAGCGTCCTCTGCAAGTCCTCTGTGTTATTAGCAATAGCACAAAGAAGGTCTCTGCAAATTGTTAGTACCTGAAGGATAGACTCGAGGGGGGGGGGGACTGAAGAGTAATTATGATACGTCATTGAGGTTGGATTTGTGTGTTAGCCATTAAATGGGCCACTGGGCACTTATTGCTGCTGAATGCACCTTCCCTTGTGGCTGATCAACATGATCAAGTTGATAGAGATCAAGCAAAGCTCACCGCTGCAGATACCCAAGCTTGTAGAGACAGCCAGGACAGGAGTTATTTGATAATAACAGTGTGAATTTTAAAAGTTGTCAAATGTTGACATTCACAATTACACCAATGTCAACTACTATGAGCAGAATTGAAGCCACAAAGAAAAGAACCCAACACACTTTATTAGTAAGCTTCTCTTCTTTCTACTACAAATTTTGACATAATTTCAATGTTGAACTTTAGGTAAGCGCGTATACATACATGAAATAGGAGAATTTAATCCATCAGCAACTGTCGATGATGTGGTGACACCATTTGCAATTTAAAAAGAAAATTTCCAATCTGCTGTGTAGTGACTCCAGAAAAGCTCTAAATCTGTGTTATGAAGAAAGGAAGACCGCCAGATTTATACACTCGTCTAGGCATTGATTACACATGTATGGGACTAGATTCAATGGAGGTTATTGGCCAAATCATATCTCAAAGTGGATGTCTTCCTCACTTCAAATGTACCTTTTTTACAAAGCTAAAGGGAGGAAATAGCAGTAAAGGACTTTTTTTTTCTTATTTTGTAGTAATATCATGAATTACATTTCTTTTTACCTTGAGTCGCTCATGTAAAAAGATCAGTTTTAAAAGTAATATATTGGACTGCCGGTGTCCTTAGAGTTTCCTATGTCAAAGGATGGCCTGGTGTGGAACAAGAGCCATCTCCTACTGGTATCTTTGATGTCGGTTTTCTCTTTACAAGTACACTGTATACTTCAGTGCAAATCATCAGGTGTGGTGGAAAAAGACTGTATATTAACTTAAATGATCATTGTTCCTTTGCTTCACAACAGGTATCTATCAATCAGACAATTTGATTGGCCTTTTTCTCATCAGGTGAACTATTCAATTAACACTAATTAATAACTAATTGATGACCCATCTATTTGTGTGACGTCATACATGAGGTCAAAATTTCACACTTCCTCTGAAGCGCCATTTTCATAAGAGAAATCCACCTCTTTTCTTTTCTTGTCAAATCATAATGACAACATTGTAGGAGTTCAATAAGTCATTCATTCAATGAGTCATTTTGAAGAATTGTCCTGTCTTAAACACCTCTGCAAAGAGCCAGGTAAATGTTTTGCACTGCAAGCTTCTCTCATAATCTTTCATATCAATGTTTTCCAATGTTATTTCACACCAGGATCTCTTAAAAATTCTAAAATGACTGATGTGCAGATTTATCAATGTGTATGTCAACAGTCAATGGATTTACAAAAAAGATAACCCAACACAGCTGTGCTATGTTGAAAAGCCAATGCACAAATACTTTGTTCAGAAGTTTCCAGTTTATATGCTCAAAAGGCCTACATCAGACTCAGATGTGTAATGCAATATCACAGCTATGGTCTAGTGTATCAAATGTTTAGACAAATAAACCATCAATTCAACAAGTTGTGAGCAGATATATTGATCATCCAGTGAGAAATGCTGTTGGCAAATAAAAAACACATATATAGGCATTATTACCACATGAAGAGTTTTCAAACATTTCAGTGTGTCAGAGGTACTCCAAGTCTCCACGAGGCTGCTTTACTTGTTAGGCAGTGCAAGCATTGCACTGCAGTCTCTTGGAATTGGTCGTACAACTGAGCCAGAAACAGCATGCATATGAGGCCAAAAAAGGCAGAGTGGACTTCAAACAAAGCGTGGGAATCCTTAAATGTTATTGATTCATAGCAGCAATAATGAAATGAATGTTTATACTCTAGTCATGAGCACCAGTTAGAAATAAAGTGACAGTAGGTGAAAGAAAACAAATTGACAAAAAACAGTTGCAGATGACTGATAACAGAGGTTGCTGTTATGAAATCAAATCCAAAAGAACTACCTACTATTTAAGGGAAAATTATGTAACTAATGTCACAGAGAGTGGCACGGAAAAATATAGAGGGCTTTTAGAGTAGGGGGGAGTGAAAATTGAAATTGAAAAAACAGCAGGTCCAGATACTTGTCAATTTGCGTAAAACTGGCAATTTCATTTTTATTTTCGAGCTGAAATGAAAATTGACGGTGCACTTCAGGATCAAAGATATGCCATAAAAGTGGGTTTTGGTAAATCCGCGGTTAGCTTTATTTCAGCCTAGGTTAAAGGTACAGCCATGAAAGTTACATATTTGAATTCAGAATAAAATTTCCTTCAAAATGAGTACCAACATGCCATATCTATGTATATCATCAGTGCTCAGTCAATAATGCAAGAACTGCGTAAAAATGTTTCGGTGGGACAAACAACCGAAAGGATTGTGCATGTAATAGTAGAGCAGCTTCGCGCAAAAAATGGCCAAAATAGTTACGAGCCGGACAAAAGCGTGAAATTTTCGCCATGTGTACTTTGGGACTTGCCGGACAAGAATTGCCTAAGCTCCAAAAAAACAAAGCTAGGGAAATGCATTTAAATCGGTTTCCATGGCAACAAGTACCTATTTCGAAAATCCTTCCCAAAATATGAGTAAAGTGATGCTATATCAAGGATATTGATGCTATTGTGATATTTTTTGGCAAAATGAAGGACAATCAAATGTTGCATCACACGTAATATGAAATATCTTTATTTACCCAGGTGTGTTACCATGGCAACCACAGTTCATATGAAAATGCTCTTAATATCTGCTTCATCAGATTGAAAGTTTTATATTTCAGTCAAATTTGGGTCTAGAAAAATTATTTTTGTGTCAAATTGTCAGTCATAATGTCTTCTGAAGAAATGTAAAAAAGTTAGGTGATAACTCTGTATGTCTTGTCACCATGGCAACAGATATCTAATATTCCAAAGTAACTTTTTGTTACTACGTGCACATGAACACTGCTAATAGAGGCATACTTATAATTTTTATCCTCAATCATGTTTCAGCTTGAAGCATTGAATGTCAGATATCCTCACAGGGGTTCACACACGGACAATTTTGAAGTGTGTTGTCATGGCAACCAAAGATAAACAATTATAATATTTTGTTGTATGTCAAACTTTAGGGGGTATTCACAGGAGTTGCAGTGGAATAATTTTCATGAAACTTGGCAGAAACAAGCACAGTATCTTCAGTATGTATGTAGCAGTGTATTTTTGCAGCTTTGTTAACCCCTTTTGACCATGGTGCCATCTACTTGCAAAAAACATGTGTTTTGGTATATTCTCATAAATCCCTTCATTTCATATTTACACAATAAATGGAAGAATGGATTTTCAACATTAGATCATGATTACGATACCTCCAACCGTCAAAAATAAATTGTTTGTCATGCTTAAATCATGAATGTTAAAGAATAGATCACATAACATGAATATAAGAGAGGGGTAAAATGCAGAAATATCAAATGTAGTAAAATTTAAGTATATTTTCACGAAGTTATCTTCCACAAATGTAAAAATATTGCATGTTAGAACCCCATTCCCAGTCTATTTGGAAAGCATTCAATGAAGCCATTATTTTAAAGTAAATTTTGTTTACAAATATATGGCTGTTGGTTGCTATGGCAACCAAGTTTGAATTTGTCAGATTTTGCTATAATTGGGCAAAAGTCGTTTTTTATGGAATATACTCTAACCAACTTTATCAAAAGTGTACAAAAACATTTATTGAAATGTCTATTTTAAAATAAGGGTTAGTAATTTCAGGTCACATGACCAAATAAGGGTGTTGCCATGACAAACATGTTCAAATTTGACATGAATTGAATAATTTTTTCAAGTAAATCGATGTGTACCCTGTTTGTCTTCCAGGAGGAAGCTTGATTTTTACTCTTTAAGAAAGCTCTTGATTAAATCTTTCATGTTAAATAACATTTATGTTGAAATTTCCTTTTATCAGTTGTTATGGCAACAGATTTGAATATGTCGACATTTCTCACAGTGCGATATAAATGGCATTTTATCACTGTTTAGTGAATCTATATATTGTTAAAATGGATGAAACTAGAGAGAATAGTGCTCTGGAATGCAGGTTTTACTTTTTTTTGGAAATATTTTAGGTAACAGGTCTTTATGTTGAGTAACCAGGCTACAATTGCTGAATTACGAAATATTCTAAGTGTCCAATTTTGCTAAGTTTGAATTTTATCCCATTGAAATGTCTCTAAATATAAATGAATATAAATATATTTAGCTTTGCAAAAACGTCCGTTTGTCAAGACTTTTAATCAAAGTATATTTTACATGGAAACCAACTGTTATTTGGTTGCCGTGGCAACCCATGCAGCCTAAGTTTATCTTTGTTGCGAAAGTATGAGAATGGTGATTGTTATTGCCACGCACCACTGAAAAATGTTGCATGTTACATTAAATAACACCTGTGAGCATATGTCACATTGAAAATGTCATACCCATTGGTGTCTGAGGTCACTTGACCTATTAAGAGGGTAAAAACCCCCAAAATAATAGTCCAACATTGTCATTAGTCAAGAACATGTCTGCTTTTTTCCCAAATTAATCCGAGCTGAGGTTTATGTGGTAACTTATGTCTTCCCAAATGTGTGTGTATGCCTGTCAAACAATTGAATAACTTTTATCATAATGTTACCATGACAACAATGAAAAAAGAAAATGGATTATAGATACTGATAAGTGAGAAACCTGAACCATTGACTTTTTATTGCATCTCGAAGATGCGTATCTCCCAGAAAAAAAGTAAACTTCAGATCTTAGCTACTTCGGCCTTCAAGTAGGATACTTCTTATATTCAACAAACTATTGAAGGAGCCAATAAAGGTTGGCTCCTCCTGATGTTAGACTAAATTATTTTGTGTGTTTCTTATGAATAACGTATTTACCACTATAATAGATCAGGTGACTTAAGAAACCAATAGGTGTAACATTGTCAGTATGATATGAAATAATGTCAAAAATCAATATTAAAATTCATGTGACATCTATCTTTTCCGACTAGTATACACCTCTACAGTAACTTATCTTTGGACCACAATGAAAAACTTAGGCTGGGTTGCCATGGTAACAATTGCTTTCCATGTAAATAAACATGGTTTCAAAGATTGACATAGGGACTTATTGTAAAGCAGAATACATTTATATTGATGGACACATAAATGGGATAAAATTCAAATCAATTAGTGAAAAAATCTCACAATTTAGCCACTGTAGTCTGGTTACCCTACATTCAGGTCACATGACCTAATAGATTTCCTAAGAATTGTAAAATCTGCATTCCAGAGCACTATTCTTTCCAGTTTCACCAAGTTTGAACATGCATAAAAATACTAAAATGCCAATTATATCACATTATAAGAAATGTCGACATATTCAAATCTGTTGCCATAGCAACTAATAAAAGCAAATTCAACATGAATATTATTCAACCTGAAAGAACTAACCAAAAGCTTTCTTAAAGATTAAAAATCAAGCTTCCTCCTGAAAGATAAACAGGGTTACACATCGATTTACTTGAAAAAATGATTCAATTCATGTCAAATTTGAACATGTTTGTCATGGCAACACCCTTATTTGGTCATGTGACCTGAAATTACTAACCCTTATCTTAAAATAGACATTTCAATAAAAGTTTTTGTAGACTTTTGATAAAGTTGATTAAAGAAGATTCTGTTAAAAAACGACTTTTGCCCAATTATAGCAAAATCTGACAAATTCAAACTTGGTTGCCATAGCAACCAACAGCCATATATTTGTAAACAAAATTTACTTTTAAATAATGGCTTCATTGAATGCTTTCCAAATAGACTGGGAATAGGGTTCTAACATGCAATATTTTTACTTTTATGGAAGATAACTTCGTAAAAATATACTTAAATTTTACTACATTTGATATTTCTGCATTTTACCCCTCTCTTATATTCATGTTATGTGATATATTCTTTAACTTTCATGATTTAAGCATGACAAACAATTTATTTTGATGGTTGGAGGTATCATAATCATGATCTAATGTTAAAAATCCATGCTTCCATTTATTGTGTACATATGAAATGAAGGGATTTATGAGAATATAACAAAACACATGTTTTTTGCAAGTAGATGGCTCCATAGTCAAAAGGGGTTAACAAAGCTGCAAAAATACACTGCTACATACATACTGAAGATACTGTGCTTGTTTCTGCCAAGTTTCATAAAAATTGCTCCACTGCAACTCCTGTGAATACCCCCTTAAGTGTGACATACAACAAAATATTATAATTGTTTATCTTTGGTTGCCATGACAACACACTTCAAAATTGTCCGTATGTTAACCTCTGTGTGGATATCTGACATTCAATGCTTCAAGCTGATGCATGATTGAGGATAAAAATTATAAGTATGCCTCTATTAGCAGTGTTCATGTGCACGTAGTAACAAAAAGTTACTTTGGAATATTAGATATCTGTTGCCATGGTGACAAGACAAACAGAGTTATCACCTAACTTTTTTACATTTCTTCAGAAGACATAATGACTGACAATTTGACACAAAAATAATTTTTCTAGACCCAAATTTGACTGAAATATAAAACTTTCAATCTGATGAAGCAGATATTAAGAGCATTTTCATATGAACTGTGGTTGCCATGGTAACACACCTGGGTAAATAAAGATATTTCATATCACGTGTGATGCAACATTTGATTGTCCTTCATTTTGCCAAAAAATATCACAATAGCATCAATATCCTTGATATAGCATCACTTTACTCATATTTTGGGAAGGATTTTCGAAATAGGTACTTGTTGCCATGGAAACCGATTTAAATGCATTTCCCTAGATTTGTTTTTTTTGGAGCTTAGGCAATTCTTGTCCGGCAAGTCCCAAAGTACACATGGCAAAAATTTCACGCTTTTGTCCGGCTCGTAACTATTTTGGCCATTTTTTGCGCGAAGCTGCTCTACTATAATGAAAAAAGCTTGAAACTTTCAAGATAGCTTCTACTGACTCTGAACTTAAGCGTTAGATATTTAAAAACTTTAAATTTGATCTCTTATCAACTTATTGTCCTTGGCGGTAAGTGCCCTCTGTGACTTAAATTACGCATATTTAACTGTTTTCGTGTGCTTTCAACATTGACTAACATCCCAAAGTCTCTATTAATATTTAATTTTGTTTGATAGCTTTCTACAAGTGTTCATATAAGTATTTTGGTAAGTCACATTGACACCTTGGTGACCTTGGATGACCTTTGTTTATCTTGTAAGTACCAAGCAGGACATAAAGATTTATTTGCTTTCTTGGTACCGTTATTACCCACCGTTGATTATAGTTATGTGAATCATATTCCATGTTGCATAAAAAATCATGCTAGATATCCAAGTAATCATTTTGGATGAGAGGCACAGCCATAATGCCCTCTAGGTTAAAAAATAATAGGTCAAAAACAGAGGTTTCACTTAATATTATTACGTACCCTTTATTTTGTAATTCAACCAATAGATAAGAGATATCTCATTTTATTAAATAATAAATAAAATATTAAAGTGTAGATAGTTTTGGGGGTATTAAAAGGTTAGGTTATTAATAGGTTAATCATGATAAATTTTTAACCTAATGAGAGATGGCATTGTACATTAGGGTGGAGTGAAAATTGAAATTAAAAAAACAGCAGGTCTAGATGCTTGGCAATTGGCCCCAAACTGGCAATTCCATTTTTATTTTCGAGCTGTAGTGAAAATTGACGGTGCACTTCAGGATCAAAGATATGCCATAAAAGTGGGTTTCGGTAAATCCGCGGTTAGCTGTATTTTGGCCTAGGTTGAAGATACAGCCATGAAAGTTATATATTTGAATTCAGAATAAAATTTCCTTCAAAATGAGTACCAACATGCCATACCTACTTTTATTAGCAGTGGTCAGCAAGTGCTGTGAGAACGGCATAAAAATGCTCCGCTCGGACAAACAACCAAAAGGATTGTCCATTTAAAGACAAATGCTTGAAACTTTCAAGATAGCTTCTATAGACTTTAAAATTCAATTCCAGATGTGCAAAAACTTTCAAGTTTGATCCCTAAGTAATCATTTGGGGAGAGAGGCACAGTCATATTGACCTCTTGTTTCAATAATATGATAGGTCAAAAACAGAGGTTTCACTTAATATGTTATCTACCGTTATATTTTGTAATTCAATCAGATGAGTGATATCATGTTGTTCAAATGACTAGTAAGATATCAAAGTGTAAATAGATTTGGAGTATATTGAAAATTAGGTTAATTATGTAACGTCAAATTTTGAGATTGTGACAAGGTGTTTGCTGCAATGATGGAGGAACTGAAGTCATATCATTACATTGTACAATAGCGGAAGTGATAAGTCCCATTAAAGAGATTGTCGTCATAATATTTACTTGTTTCAAATCTATTTCATGTAACAACCATTCAATAAATTGATGAATCAGTAAAGCTTTGACGCAGTAAGAGATATCAGGATGCATTAGACACAGTCACACATATAAATTGGTGAGAAAATGGATACTGCTCTATAGTCCAGCAGTGAACATGGAATGTTCAAATTGGCCATGCAATTGAGACAATTTTGTATATAATCCCCATGAGCGTAAAAGGGAATATCATTTTTAATTATTCTCTTTTCGGTTAAATACCCATTGAAGTAAATATTTAAAACTACCTGTTCTTAACCGCTTTTTGTTGAATCTGTGTGACTTCAGAAGTTGTACATTTAAAAGATATTCCAACTGAGTACTTTACAGATATGATCTGCAAATTCATTTGTCACCTTTGTTAAGTATCTGTGCTGTATTAACACTATGGGATCATTTTTCTAAAAGCACATAATCATTTAAAAATACACAATGGTAAAATAAAAGCATGAACTATAATACAAATGTCATCATGGACCCTAACCAGAATGAGTTTTAACTACATGTATATGTACGTTTATATTATAAACTAATACATGTATAAAAAGAACAAGTGGCAATGGAAATAAGTTTTACATATTTTGTTACTATTAGCACTAGTGAAAACAACAAAAGGGAGTATCTGGCAATGGGTAATGGTATTTTGTGGTAGAGAAGTCGAATTTTGAGTCATTTTATGAGTGGTAACAATTTATGACGATTTCAGGTTAATTTGGGTGGTTTGGATTAGCCTGAAACTGGAGATAAGTATATCATGTTGGTACTCATTTTGTGGGGAATTTTTCACTGATTCCAAATATGCAACCTATTTTGTTGTGTATTCCATATCCACTAAGATATGCGTAACCGCGACTTTGGCAAAAATACATTTTCAGTGCTTTCTTTAATCTTGAAGTGCACCGTCAATTTTTATTCCAGCTCCCAAAAATCACTGAAAATGTGAGTTTTGGACCAATTGACAAGCATCTAGACCTGCTATTTTTTAAATTTTTGACATTTTTCTTTTTTCACTCCACCCTATTGTACATATACTGTAAAGTACAAATGAAGTGATCTGTCCCTTTAAAGATATTGCTGTAATTATATTAACATTTGCCTGTTTCAAATGTACTTCGCGTAGTAACCATTCAATCAATTGATCAATCGGTAAAGCTTTGATGAAGTCAGAGATATCCCCCAAGACCCCTCTTACACAGTCACACATGTAAGGGTACTGTCCTGATCCAGCAGTGAACATGGAATCATTGTAACTTAAGGAGTCGTACATTAAGATCTGCCATTAATTTTGAAAAGAATGTCAGCCGAATACTTAAAGATAAAATTAATGATGTGTAAATTATTTATTACGTTGTTATAGTATACCTTGATGTATTAGCCTTACTGGACCCATTTTCTAAAAGCTCATTTTCTACAAGTGCATAATCATATCGGTAAAATACACAATAGTATAATAACAACATGAACTATAGCACCACTGTCATCATGCAAACTAATCAGACTGAGTTTTAAAAAGTTTTACTATGTATGGTTACATTATAAGTAATATTTCAAGAACAAGTGGGCATGGAAATAAATCATGCATGGTACAGACATGAAGTCCCGTCATTCTTGCTTGCAAGTTACATACTTTTGTTTATTATTTACAGGGGCATATCTAGAAATGGCCTAAGTGTGGGGCAATTACATGGGGTAAATGCAGGGCGATTTGCGTCTTTTCCTATCTCTCCCATGTTAATTTTGGGCCTGAGGGAGGGGGGGGGGGCATTGTTAGGGTGCATCATTTGCCCCCAACCTATTCCGATTTTGATGTCTATTTGATATGTGAGGAGGTTGGGTGTCCTGAGCATGCACACCAAATTTCAGGTTGAAATTCCAATGGGAACAGCCGCCTCCAGAGCATTACTTATTTCAATGATATTTCAATGAAGCTGAATTACAATATTTTGCAAAATTGTCATAACTCAAGAACCGATGGTCCGAGAGACTTGATAATGGACTCAAAATGTGCGGAATAAATGAGTTTATATTCATTACAATTGTAACTTTGGTCCTGGGACCAATAGTTTCAGAGCAAGATCCGAAAAACTGTTTTTTTGTTGAATAATTCTATTTTTGGTTTGAAGCAGAAGTCATACTGAACAAGATCCATCACCAGAAATGTACACTATGAATACATGAATCCTCTGTGAATGATCTGGGGTATAAATAATGCAGATAGGATCAATGTACACTGGGTAGTGCCATAATTTTAATAAATACCCATTTTTTACATAATTTCCGAGTACAATTGTGTTTTTGTCAAATAACGGAAAAACGGTTAGAGATAGAGGGATAATTTCAATTGAAGTGAATATAAATATGGACATTCCGCACATTTTGAGCCCAATGCCAAATCTCTGGGCCAAGTGGTTCCTGAGATATTCAGATTTTTTGGGATAATCCGATTTTACACAAACATGAGCCTGGAGGTGGCTGTTCCCACCAAAATTTTGATCTGAAATTTTTTTTTCATGTTTTTATCATCCAGCCTCCAAACATATCACATAGACATCAACATCTGAATAGGTTGGGGGCAACTGATGCACCCTAGGGGGCATGGCCCAATGCCCCCCCCTAAATATGCCACTGGTTATTTAAACCAGTGAGAGCAACAAAAAGGGAGTTTCTGACAATGGATGATGGTCTGTTGTGGTATTGGAGTCAAATGTGGAAGCATTTTATGAGTGATAGAAATTTATGACGATTTTATGTAAATTTGAGTGGATTGATCAGGCCTGAAACAGAAGATAAGTATATCATGTTGGTACTCATTTTGTCGGGAATTTTTCACTGATTCCAAATATGCAACCTATTTTGATGTATATTTAATATCCGCGAAGATATGCGTAACCGCGAGTTCGGCGAAAAGACATTTTAACTGCTTTCTTTAATCCTGAAGTGCACCGTCAATATTTACTGCAGCTTCCAAAAATCACTGAAAACGTGGGTTTTGGACAAATTGACAAGCATCTAGACCTGCTGTTTTTTTAATTTTTGACATTTTTCATTTTTCACTCCACCCTATTTTAGAGTCTGAGGTACTCCTATTATTGGATTGTTTGGATCTTCCAAAATGGTAACTGATTGGTTATACATTATCATAAACATTGGTCATTGTCAAATAATTATAACTGATTGGTTGCATTACTTTTCATAAACATTAAGTTTTGTTTATGTCTTTTGTGATTAATTATCAAATCTTGTTATGTCACTTTGTTATGTTCGTCCCATTGTTGCTGCAGAACTTGCAGAGGCTCTGGAAACTTAAAAGTACAAACATTAATTTTGTTGTCCAATGTTATTCTTATTAATCTATGACACTTCGCCATAACTTGCTCATTTGCATGCTGCTTGTGGTCATTCACATGGCCAGTTCCTGCAGACTGTCAATGCGTAATTTCAGGAAAGAAATTTGATATCAAACCTTCTTTAACTTGGAAAGAAATTTGATATCAAAACCTCTTTAACTTTCTTGACACAAAATTTGTTTGATACAGATAATAGAAAGGTCAGGTAGTTTTTATTAAACAATGGCAGCACACCAATAAACCATTTTCACATTGGAACTTTTATAACAGGAAGCATTATGGTTGCTGAGTCAACGATGAATTTGGAGGAAGAGATTGAAAAACCTACATTGAGTGCAACATTAAAAATGTCTATATAATTGAGCTGTGTGGAATTGTTTCTGATAAGTCTGAGACACAATAATATTAGCTGCTGGGTGCGTGGTCCAAGAGAGAGACTGGATGTCTTCCTGCCGTCATCTTAATTGCTTCTAAATTGCAACTTTTCCATCTTCTACATCAATCTTGTTCCATCATAAGCAATGTTCTTCTCTCTTTTTACCTTGCTTTTTGTTTTTCATATGGAAGCAGGGAGTGTTATTATCTATCAAGCCTTTGTCAGATGAACAAAAGGAACTAAATTGAAATCAAAGGCATGCAGGACAGCTATTTCGCCGGGGGGAGGGGGACAGCTGTCACGATTTGACCTAAAATTTTGACTTGTAGTCGTTGAATTTCACAAGAAAAAATCGGTGGACGACTAGCTTGAAGTGGCTTCAATTGATTGTAAAGCTTAGCATTTCTCAAGGAGAGCCATGCAGTGCTTGATTTGTAAAAAAAGAAAGGTTATACACATCAAAAACTAATTGTTAACGTACTGACAGGAATCTACCATCAGATATAATCTTTTGCAAGACAGTTAATTTTTCAGCTAGAAAATGTTATATATGGATGAAATCTACGTATTATAAAGTGCTTCTTTTAAATCTAATAACATAATAGCTGTAAACCTGTATGGGCTTCGATAATAATTCAGAATTGCGGTTTTGATAAAAATCAAAGATTTATAAGATCCTATTACATGTATGAATTGCAATGCTGAGCATTAACAATATAATATTCCCTATTTTCAGAGTGAGATATTCCACATGGAGAAGTACCCTCACCACAAGTGGTTCGAACAGTGTTTGACCTTTAAGTTCTTCCCATCCTTCACCCATGAGCCGACATTGCCCGACAACCTTTTCAACTTGTCTGCCACATAGAATAAGTATGATGAATAATAAGGGCGCACTAATTTAAGCAATGCGTAATACATGTATATTGTATAAATGTTATACTTGTATGACTGTGATATTTTGATTGTACTTACTTGTATGGTTTGGCAGTATGAATACGCCCAACAAGAGTATAGATCTCTAAAATTAATAAAATATATCTTTTCTAAACTTTTTCCAAAATCAATTCTTATATATCTGAAGTTCTGAACCATACAAAGTGATCAGATAATGTATTCAGATTACTCGAAAACACGTGTATGAGCGTATATACATGTAGGTGCATGAGCGAAATATAATGCGACCAAGCATCGCACCTTAGCATAAATGTGAAATTCAGTAAATCTCTTTTCAGGTATGTATACACAAACTGTGACAAGTGTGGTAACAAAATGTGTTGCCAAAGATGTTTGACTGGCCTGGACATTAAGGTCAGATGCCCAGCTTCTCCAAAAGCTTCGAGCCCAATGACCAAGACATCCCTAATTCTTTGAAACTTATTTGGATAATCTCCATTGTCTGTCCACTCAAAAGAAAAGCTACCAGCACCAATATGTGCTTATTGTCACAAATTAGGGCAATATATAATTACACCACCCCATGCACTGGCCACAGAAAACAGACATATCGCAATATTAAATCGAGCTACAGGCCTGCAGCGCAGAAAATTATCCCCCATTTTTCAATACGATTTAATCAACATTTTTGATAAAGATGTAAGATCATAAGTTGTACAATTGTGCATGTTGCCTAATGGGCAGAAAGCGGAAGATAACTTGGCTGTGACAGAGTGTGCTGACTTTTTTCTGCACAGAAGAAATGTTAACATTTTACCTCAAAAGCAGATAAAAAGTTGGAGAGGGACTTCAATTTACTGTGACTGTGTATATATGTATATGCAGGCATCTTGCCGAGTAGATCACAATTGATGTCTCATCCAAAGAGATCAGCACAGATCAGTTAGGGCATCACTGTATTAAGATTGTTGGTAGTCACGCCCTATCCTTGAGCTCAGGACACTATAGGATCAGCGCAAATCATTCTTACTCTACCCTGAGGGATTGATAAAAGGCAGATCCTGTAAAGCTCAAATCCATCTCTTATCTTTAGTGCACCGGTAATGTCAGTTTGATATTTCTCCAATGATACTGGTGGCATAAAGATGAAGGAACATCTCAAGTAATGAGGGGCATTTAGCCTTGCTTTATGAGGTCTCAACAGAAAGAGATAGATTTAGTAATTCAGTTTATTTTGTACTAAAGGGAGACTCCAGTATGGCTCACAGTGACCAGTCGGCATGATAAATCTTACAGGAAGCTACAGTACCAATAAATGTAATAGTACAAGGGGGACCACTTAATGTCCAATGATGGGGAGGCTGAGTAGTTGTTGTTTTTTTATGAATAATTTCTTGCTCAGTTTTGGTGACATAAATCAATCCTTTTTGAAGAGTCTTGAAACAAATCATTTCTGGTAGGGGTTGCTTGATTTAGGTATAAATAAATACCATTGCCGTTACCGTGAAATCAATAACTTCCCACTGAGGAAAACTCCAACCCCCCTTGAAAATAAATGGTTGGCCCTCATTGTTGCTTGAATTGACCTGCAAATAGTCTAAGGATGCACGGATATTCGGCAAAGTATCCGGTATCCGGGTGGATACCGGTATCCGCAAGAATTAGGCTGTCAGAACTGACTATCTAGGATGCTCAAAAATAAATGAAAATCTTTAAAAACTGTCAACAACATGAATTAACCATCTTCAAAATATAAATTCAGTTATTGAATGTAACAAAAAACATTCCAGCTATTTTCACTATCTGTGCATCACTAGTAAGTACCTTTTCCAAAACTAAGCCTTGAGCAGCGAAATTAGTGTTGCAAAATCATCTGTTTTACAAGGAGGACTTTTACCACCCACATAACCATTATCTTTTTCATGTTTTCTTTCTTACTTTTACAGTAACTGCAGTATTGATTACACAGATGCATGGTTAGCCTGAAAAAAGTGTGTCACAGACCCTGATATCCTATATCATGCAATTTACCTTACATTCAGCAATTGCCCACAGGCCACTCATATCGAATGACATATGTCATCCATATTTCTCTTTCCCTGATGATTGCATCCGATAGTCCTTTTCATGATGTTCATTACTGTTGGTGTTCATAGTGATAGGAATGCGCATTTGACTGGTAGCAACACCTTCTCAGAGAACTTGCAGGGTAGGCCTAACCCTGACCTTTCCTAGAAGATGCTACAACCACTCCACATGTAACCTTGCACATGAGCTCGTTTTAAATTACAGGTCCTGCATTTAAAAGATGCTTGCTTGGTCTAACGATACTTTTGTAAGCAGAACTGCTTCGTGAATATTGACTATCAAACAGAGTTTTCTGTTTGATAACACTGTTGACAAATTTATAGCGAGAAAGAATAATATTCGCGCAGCGAAACGGCAAAGCGAAACTTAGCACAAGAAAAGTTTCAAAATTCTGTGCAGTGATGGTCTCAACATCAATGGTCGACAGCAGGAAATTAGGTCAAGTGGGACCAGCTTCTTATCAATGATTTAGTTTCGAATTTAACAAAACATGAGATATTCATATTCAAAAGTGTCTTAAAAATTCAATATTCTCCAGTAATATTCCCTGTATCTATAATTTTTATTGAATAGTTAATTATAAGCCTTGAAAAGCTAAATTATATTATTAACATGTGATTCATTTCATTTCAAAACAGACAATAAGAAAACATAACAAAATTAAAGTTACATAATTTTTGTCAACGGATGATTATGTAACAGTGAGCAATTAATCTACATGCAGATCATGTTATTGTTTTTGTTATCACTATTATGTAATATCAACAATCTAGCTTAGACTTAAATTTGGCAGCTTTCTGCGTTGTCTTCCTTTTTACTATTTAGCTGATTGTCTATCAATTTTATTTATCCTCAATCCTATTTATTTGCTATCCTATATATGTATGTATGTATATATGTATGTATGTATCTATTTGTCTATCTATATATTCTTTTTTTTATCTATTTTATCTTTCTAATAGTTTCTAGTATAGTAAATTTCTGTCTATATTTTAACATATCCGTCTTTCTATTTCTCTTAAACAGTAACATAACTGCGCGAATTTCATGGCTGTGCCATTTACATATTAGTTGTTAGCGGGTAATTAATTAACAAAAGACATCCCAAATTGGCTTTATACCATGCCAGATAGGAAAATAATTATTGATAATTAAGTTTTAAGCTCATCATATTAATTATATATGCATTTTGTACTGAAACTAATAGCCATAATACAGTCTACTGGAACTGGCCATGTAAATGAGCACAAGCAGCATGCAAATGAGCAAGATATGGCAGAGTAAACTTGTTACCCAATTGTTCTTACACACTTTGCTAATCTTGAATTGTTACTATAATATTGGATAACAAGATGAATGTTTATACTTTTAAGTTGTTAGTGCCTCTGCAAGTTCTACAGTGGACAATGGGACGATCAAAAGAAAGTGGCAAAACAAGTTTTGATAATTAATCACACAAGGTGTTTTTGGGCATAAACAAAAAGCTATATTTATGAGAAGTTACATAACCAATCAGTTAACGTTTTTGGAGAATCCAAACAATCCAATTCAATGAGTCCCTCTCTCACTTTGTGTCATCGACAAAAACAGGGACTCATGTCTGTAGCTAATACTAATAATGGCAAATAACAGTTTGCTGAGCAAAAAAGGATCCTACCCGCAATCACTTGCGTCACCCCACCGTGCATACTGGCTTAGGGCCAGTGATGATGTGTGGGCCTCAGCCTGATTGCTTTTTGAGCTTATTCAAAAAATGTATAAATGCTAATACACCGTAATAGGTTGCGGTTGCACAGTTATCGATATGTTTCTAGGAAGCAAAGGAGTGGGGGGGGGGGGGGGGGGGGTGGCGCGCACTGTGCACAGGTTGGCAACAAGGATCCCACCCGCAATAATAATGATATAATGATAATATATTAGTTACTTGAATAGCGCTTATTCCAGTAAACTGCTCATTAACGCTTGTGTGGGAGTCGCACCACTTTACTGGCTTAGGGCCAGTGATTGCTTTTGAGGTTATTTGTGAATGATATGATGATGAGATTCTATGTCAGAGGATATTGAGTGTGGGGTAAAGAGAGAGGAAAAAGAAGCCAGGGGCACTTCGTGACATACTGTTATCATAAAGCCAAACTAAATGCAAGCTCCTAGTTGCACATGTCTTGTTACACTTACATCCATAATTTTATGTAACTGGGAGAACAATATCTGTTATGTTGCCAGCTGGGTTGCCAACCAGCCCAAGCATCATTCAGAACCTCCCAGCCAGCTGGTACATACTCATTACTTTCCCAGCCATCAGCCTGATCAATGTCTACTTGCAGGTTCCAAACAGGCAATAACCACTTAACAAAAATTTAATCTACTCAATGACATGAAAATTTAATGTGACCTACTCCACCAAATGGGTTCAAAGTCGACCTCCTATCATATTTAGTTATGAAAATGACTTTGTTCTGCTCGAATTTAGCTTTAAAATGATGCTTAGTATGTTTTGATATCTCAATCCAATCAACAGATATGGCACCTCAAACATTGATGATATGAAACATCAAACTTTGAGAAAATGGCATTTGAAATTCCCGCCATTGCAATTAAAGAACTGAGAAAATCAAGAGGGACACTCAGTTTAGATAATTTAAAATCGATTTTTGGTAAAATGGTCTTATATATTTAAAGAAAATTACTTTTGCTAAAACGTGGTACCAACAGCTAAAAAACATCAAACTGTGACCTTTTGACACATTTTGCTCATTTCTGAGGAATATAGAATGCCTACTTTGAACTCATTTTGATGGAGCAGGTCACAAATACCTGTTAATAAAGATAAGCTTCATTGGTTGAACATGCCAGCTGATCTCACTTTGACCAGTTGACAAGAAAGAAGGGGACTGCCAGCTGATGACCTTGCCAGCTTGTAAGATCCCAGCTGACAGTTTTCCAGCCAGCTGGACACCTGCTTCATAACAGATAAATTACATACATAACAAATCATGAGGTTCCCCTGGGAAGCCTACGGATGGGCCTACGGATGAGCCTGAGTATACCCTGTAGCTCACAGAGGAGCTCAGAATCTTCGTATCTATGACTCTTGCGATGCAGTAAGGGGCGACCATTTAATAATCAGGGGGTTTGGAGTTTTTCTCAGTGGGAAATTACATTTCATGGTAACAGCAGTCGTGATTATTTATTTCAAGTGCAAAGTACCCAAATATTCATTCAAAAATTAAGCAACTTCTTGGGAAATGTCTTCTTTGTTTATTCAAGGCAGCTATGAGCTGTCATGTAGTCTTTACACTTCTGATAAAAATAACAATGACCTGTCACAAATCACAGCCTTGGTAGGAGACTCTAAAGCCATAGATTTCATTAGCAAGAGGAGGCATGCAGGCAGTCAATGAATTAAACACGATCTTTTCAATAGCACGGAAAAATAATGGAAGAATATAAAAACTCATTCCAAGAAATAAAACAGTTTTCCAAAGAATAATATTGACAAAACAGTGATAATTGATATTCAATCAGATGTCTCTTTTCAAGAAAGAAGACAATTTCTGAAACATAACCTTTTATAATCAAGAAGATAAATCGCTGTTATAATAATTCAGATAATTCCCTAAATAAACAGATGATTTATTCACTACCTCAATAAGAGAACTTTTGTTACATTGATTTCGTTCTAAGAAAATAAAGCCTGTCATGCAAGGTGGTTTGGCTTAAATCTTTCATTTTCTTATCATAACTGATATTTCTTTCAATGGTTTCATTTCTATAACTTCAGAACGGGGATGTTTACGTTAGATCCATTTTGTGGTAACTTATCTTGGGAAAACCATATGTATTATGCAGAAAAGATTATCAATCGGAAACTATCTTTACTATGTAAAATCAAATGGTACTTGCCAATGGAAACCAGTAAACTCTTCTACTACGCTCATATTCTTCCACACATGGATTATTGCTCAATTGTATGGGGCATCTCTTCGTTTGTTAAGAAACTACCATTACTACAAAAAAGAGCAGCAAGAATAATTTTAGACATTTCCGACCCAATGTTTAGAGAATTAAATGGATGCCGACACATGACAGAATCAATTTCCGAAAAGTAACTATGGTTTTCAGAAGCATCAATGGTCTGGCCCCAACTTACATGCATGATATGTTTAAACTTACTGCTGAAGGGAATGCTAGGAGAACAAGAAGCTCGAATCGTAAAGACTTATACTTACATGGAGGTCGACACAAAGACATTTACATGAACAGTTTTTCATACAGTGGTGCTAAACTTTGGAACAACCTCAAACCTGAAATTCGTGACCAAGAATCTTTGAGTGCTTTTAAATCAACTTATTTAAGAAATTTTTATAATTCCACTGTAAATATTACCTAGTCAGCCCTCCTGTTTTTACCATGTTTTTAGATTTTTTGATTTTATGTATTTTAAATGTGTTTTCACTATACCATTTAAATGTTTATTTTTAACATTTATTTATTTTAACATTAATGCATAGTAATATTTACTTTTATTTACCTTGTCTACAGGAGGGCCCTATTGTAAATAAGTATTTATACTTAATAGGTTTTACCCTCATGGGATAAAGTTTATCTATCCATCTATCTATTTTCAATCAAGGTAATCCTTTGAACAAGATGACTTAATCTTTACATGTGGAAGAATCTGATCTAAGAAATGCTTTGTGGACAACCATCTCCCACCTGTGAAAGTGTGACTAGAAGCAAATCAAACATTGCATACAGAATGTGAGAGCGTGTGAAATTTGAGTGCAGAAAGGAAGTTGCTTTTGGTTTAGATGAGAGAAATATTTTCCAAAAGATTTCAGGAGATATTATTGAGACCATTTCCAGAAATGTGAAACCAACTTAGTTGGAAGTAAGAGTGTCTTAAAAGATTAAAAAAAAGACATTGTAGGGGCACCTTTAAGTAGAGATTAGGAAACAGAATATGTAAAATATCATGGGAAAAAACCCATTTGGTATTAAATGGTTCAAATTACTGGTAAAATGGCATTGTCTAAATTGCATGAGAACTCTGGACATGGGAATAATGCTAGGAAGGAGAAAACGGAAAGCGGTATCTTTGAGTTGGACAGTAACGTTGTCCCCTTTACCAATACATTTGATTGAAGAGGTCCACATATATCATGGCACAAAATAGATGGAGCTGAGACTGCTCAGTCCTAACAAAATGCCAAGCAAAATCAAGTCAACAATGCTGCGGGTCGGAGAAACAACTTGTACAAAGTAAAACGGAACTAAAATTCACAAATTCTTCACAAAAAATTAAGAAAAACACAGACTTTTTATCCCACCTTTATAGGGCCATGAAAAACATGTTATAGGCCTATCCATTGATGTAAATGCTGATGCTTTGGTCATGGATGCCCATTGTGGAACCACCTGAGTGTTTCTTACTTCATCAAAATACTGACTTGGCGAATGCGCATGTCTCCGAAAAAAAAAAAATCAATTTATTAAAAATCAAATTGCTGTCAGCTATAGAAAATGACTAAGAACTCAGTATGTGGTCAATGTGGGCCAAAGCTATGCAAAGTATAACCTTGAACCATCTTTGATGTTTGATTAACGGCATCTACAGTTCCAAAGTGAATTGGCAAAAACTTTTCTGTGTTGACATGGCCACAGGAAAATTTCTCCTACCTTGTCTAGTAAATTATATTCCTCAGAGTATATTCCAATTACGTATTCTAAAGAGATATCCTATGCTATGTAACTATAACAGACACTCTTATATTCTTATATTCTGACAGTGTTTAATGGGCCGTGTTACAAAATTAACTTGTTCAGTATTGTTTGGCATTAACTTTTTGTTACCGTCACCTGTCTCAAACCTCAGTTCAATGGAGTTCACACTTGAAATGTGATTGCCACAGTAGTAGGTTGTGTGACCATGTTTTGAACAGGTAAAGGTAGTTTTAACTAAAGACTGGTACCAAATATAGTGTTTGGGAAGCGAAAAATAGAAGATAAAATACTTTTTAAAGTGTCCACCTCAAGGGGACAATTCCATATGTCGGAGTCTGACTCAAGGAATTTTACCCTACATTACATGTACTTGTGTTCTATTCCAATGGATAGCGTGTTGCTCTCGCAGAAAACAATACCTTGCTAATGTTCTTATGTGTGAAACTGTCTTCACATTACATCTGCTGCAGCAGCTAAATTCATATTTGAAAGAGTGTTTTAGTCAGTCAAAGACATATTATTTTCATTTTGACATTTCAACTGCGAAAAACCTAGCCAGGAACCAGGACAAATCCATCATGTATGTTTAAAAAAAGCATATCTGTCTTGAGATTGCACTGACACATCAGGTGTTAAAAATAACAATTTTTTATGTATTCTTAGCTTTCCACATGCTGACATTTCAAATCCAAGCATTCAACTGGTCTTTTTGTTATACCAAAAGTCATAATTCTGAGAGAATCGTTTGAAAAAATATCGTTTTTTTCTTCTTCTGACACACCTATGAAATATTTTAGATCTAACAGGTAGCTGCTTAAGATAGCAGTGAGTCTGCCATACACTCTTAAAATATAAAATGAAATAAAAAGACCCTGTTAGTGGGTGTTCGACTGTCTGTGAAAAATTTTGTGAAACAGCCAAGGGATTTTTCAATTCCGATCAATATTCACATTCTGGGTGTAATTTTAGTTTTTATTACTGATATCGGAGCTTCTTGGCATGCATGTATATTATAACTGCATTCTTGCATTAAGTGTGCGTGAAATTAAAATTAATTCCGTTCAGTCAAGAGTTATTTCTGGCATTTCACATGTAAGCACTTGGATAATGCAGTTAGAGGTCGACCATTTCATAACCACGGGGGCTTGGATTTTTCCTTCACAGGAAATTATTTACTTCACGGTGATGGCGGCAGCAATTATTCAATATAAATGAGTGAAATCCCCGAATATTCATTCCTGAATCAAGCAATATTATAAATTTATTTCAAGATCGCGCAAAAAAGATTTATTTATTTCACCAAAACTAAGAAATTATTAATTTAAAAAAAAGGTTACTCCCTCAGGCAGACTTGGCACTCTCAGCCAGGGGAGGGGAGAGAGAATTTACCAGCCATGCAAATGACAAACTGTTGACCACATGGAAAAATCTGCTGCACGAATAAAACTTTCAGAAGATTCATCTTATCAGAGAGGCAAGAAAAAAAAGTCTGTCTTTGACCTAATTGCTGCTCGGTCTGAGACTCTGACTCTAACATATAAGGCCCCTTCGCGGTCAGACTCTCAGTCTCAGGACCACGGCACCCTGCTCTAGTTGCCACCGAGAGAATATATATATTGCAATCCTTATCTAGCATATTTACCTGGCACACTTGTGTACATGCACATCGCTAGTGTACATGCAATATTTTGTAGTTGTGTAGGTGTGTTATCTTGCACATTATCCCATGTCTAGGCACATTTTCTCCCCGATAGTGTGATTTTCCCAGGGCAATACAGCAGTGAAAAAGTCAGTATCGGGGAGAAAAAGCAGTATATACTCATATATGACTTTTTTCCCTGGGAATATACTGAAAACAGCCAATGAGAAAGCTGCATTTAGACACACCCACTCAAATCCAGTATATCGTCACAATCCCTGCTGCTGCTTCATCATCTTTTCTTGTAATTTTGAAAGTACAAAAATCGGCCTCTCTTATGCAATTTGCAAGGGATGTAGAGAGAAGCGGTTTGAAGCGTTAGATCCAGAAGAAAATAATGCATTAGACTGAAGCAGTTTTGACTTTCTATTTCTTATAGAAAATTTTCCAATGCGATTTTCGTCAAACTTGTTAAATTTTTCCGACATGGCTTTGTTGTACAAATACTGATTTATATAAATTTCCATCGTGATGAGGACCCCTTTTTATTTTCACATATTGTTTTAGACAATCTTTCACAACACATGACTAAGTAAGAGTGTTAAATTCTGTTTATTGGTAGGCCTATAGTTTCAGTACTGTGGTTCATTTATTTATGAAACGTTTTTCTGCATTCCACTGCCGTTTTGTTTTATTTCTCTGAATCTATTCATCCCAAATGTACGAAAAGTAGCAGGTAATGTTATAAATATAGTATAGGTATCAAATCCAAAATTTCAAGGCGATATCTTAAAAACTCTTGCAGTAAAAAAATTATTAGTGAAACAAGAATTTTTAGTTCAAGGGTAAAATTACAAATTTTGAGTCAACGTGTTTTTAAGTTCCTTGGCCGTTTAATTTTATATCTCAGCATCTATGTGAACTAGCTCCATAATATCTTCCATTCATGTCCGTCATATTCCAGGGGTTATTTATGCAAAATTTCAAGGCCACATCTTAAAATATACTGGGGATGTACTGCACCTACCCATGGTATAATCTCACAGTAACTGCTGTCTATTTGCAATATCTTGCTCCCGTGTACTGCAGATGCATTATCTAGCACACTTGCCTACATGCAATATCTAGCAGTTGTGTTGATGCCATATCTTGCATGCAGAAAAGTGTGCCAGATAGTTCTCCTACACAAGTGCAAGATCTTGCATGTACACTACCAATGTCTATCCATATATCCATATATCCATCTATCCATCTATCCATCCATCTATCCATCTATCCATCTATCCATCCATCTATCCATCTATCTATCTATCTATCTATCTATCCATCATTGCTTCCAATTGCAGCCTGCCTGTTATCAACTAAAAATGCCTACAGTCTGTCTTCCATTCAGCATATCTTGGATGCTGGTTTATCTGCATAGAGTCAGCCTGGCCACAACTGTAGCTTAACAATCAGGTAACATTGCAAGCTGAGCCTGCTATATATGCTAATTTGTCTAATTTAACTTATTTTACACTTTATCAGCCATGATTTTACAGCTTATCACGGTTTATTATACCAAACTTCATAATATCTTCATTATAACTATTTACAAGGCGTCAGTAATGAACTTTGAACTTTGTTTATTTCATTACCACCATTGTAACAACATTTTACAAATATACATTAAACATTTACATATAGTAGGAAGTAACGGATGGCAATAGGAGTACACCCGAGCATGAGATGCCATTGCCATATAGGTGGGTGTCCCCTGATTTTAAACAAAACACTAACTTAAACTGTACAGGTTGATGTATGGTGATGAGATGATTATAATGATGAATCAATTTTCGATAACAAATATAAACATCACTAATTAAGTGCTAAGTTTACACATACATAGTCGTCACAGTTTCATTCATTACCCATTGAATATTAGCTCAAAATAACAAGCCAACTTACATACAATTTTCATTTTCACTGGCTATAACAATCTCTTCACTACACCTTAGCCGCGGGTTTGCTGCCCAGGTTCAAGTCAGAATATAGCCACAGGCGGCCCAACTGCATATATCATAATCACCATCTACACAAATGTAACATAAACTAGTTATATTATTATTAATAATTATAATTATAATCAACTTTTTTGCCATCAGCCATACACTTCCCACTTGGACCTTAGCCCCTCTTGGTGCCTAGGTACCAAGCGAGAGTGATAAAAGCCAATTGGCCCATAATACAAACAAATAGTAAAGTAATATACATAGTATGATTAATATGTTTCAAATTTAGATGTACAGAATTGCTTTTTAAATGATGTTTTACTCTTTGAATTTTTTATATTTTGGGATAGGTGTAACCAGAGGTGTGGGGCTCTTCCTAGGAAACTTTTGTTATAGGTTTGTAAAGTATGAATAGGAGTTAACAGAACATTTCTATTACGTGTTTGATGACATGTTTGGAATTCAAATAAGTTTGCGATTCGTTTCGGCAACACATTATCTACATATCTATAAGAGATATTTATTAATGTGAAATCAATCATGTCACCTACTTTCAACAATTTAGCCTTTTTGTAGTAGGGACTTAATCTGGTCCTCCTTTTCAGATTATAGATAGACTGAATTGCTTTATTTTGCTGAACTTGCAGCTTGTTCCTGCAGTTAGCACTCATCATAGGACCCCATATACTCAGAGCATAGTTTAAATGGCTCTGAAAGTTAGACAAATATATTAGTCTTTTCGCAAAAGTGGGTAACACATTTTTAGTCATATTTATACTATATATTCCTGCAGCTAACTTTGATAACAGAGATTTCACATGTATACTCCAGTCCAGATATTCATCGATGATCACACCTAAGAATTTCATACTGTTTACCCGTTTTATTTCCTTAGTTCCTACTTTAATTTCACCGTTGTAATCAATGTTTTTATTCTTCGTTCTAAATAGTATGTAGTTGGTTTTATCAATATTCAAGGATAGTGAGTTATTTTCAAACCACTTATTCAACCTTGCAAGATCTTCATTGATTTTTCTATATAGAAATTTTAGATTTTTACCAGAGACAAATAATGTTGTGTCATCAGCAAAAGAGACACTGCTACAAAACTTCAAACACTTGTTTAAATCATTTGCCAGAACAATATACAATAATGGACCTAAAACTGATCCTTGTGGAGTTCCAAATGATAAAGAAAACTTTTGTGAAAGTACATCTTTGAATTTAACCTGTATTTTCCTGTCCTGTAAATAATTTTTCAGCCAATCTAAAGCAACACCCCTTATTCCATATGTTTCCAATTTTTTTAGTAAGGTTTCGTGTTTTATACTGTCAAAAGCTTTTGACATGTCAAGAAATACACCAATTGCAAACATTCCATTATTAAATGCATTCAGTATATTTCCTGTAAAATCCATTATTGCATCTTCTGTTCCTCTCTGAGTTCTAAATCCATACTGTCCTTCATACAGTACATCATGTTTTATAAAAAATTTTATTAGCCTGTTATTGACAATTTTTTCGAGAATTTTTGAAATGACTGGAAGCAAGGAAATTGGTCTGTAATTACACATATCTAACTTATTTTTAGCTTTATATAAAGGTTGAACAATAGCCAGCTTCATGTTATATGGAAATTGGCCTGTGGATAAGGACTTGTTAAAAATAAGACATAGCGGCGACAAGATACTGGGGAATATACCTTTTAAAATTACATTTGTAACACTGTCGTATCCCTTACTATTCTTTGGTTTAAGATTTTTAATCAAACGTTCTATTTCTTTTTCAAAAGTAGGAAACAAAAAACAATTTGCCTGAACTCGCTTAACATTATTTATGTCAGGCAAAGTGTCAGTACCACAGCTTCTGCCTGCAATGTCATCCGCTAGTTTCTTTCCTATCTTACTGTAATATTTACCAAAGGCATTGCTAATTATTACAGCGTTTGACTCAACTATACCATTTACCATGATTTCATCTGTTATGTCATTCTTATTTCTAATCTTTCCTGTGATTCTATTCAATGTAGCCCAAAGCTTTTTACTATCCTTACTATACTTGGTGATCAAATCATTGTAGTAGCTATGTTTTGCTTTTCTCCTTAAATTTTGGTACATGTTCCTATATTCTTTATATGCCAAGTATTCTACACTATCATGTCGCCTGTGCATAACGTTTTTAAACATTTTCAGGCATTTAACACTGCATGTCTTAAGTCCCAATGTAAACCATGGATCAGTGTATTTTTGCTTTTTTGTTGGAATCACCGTTTTCACTGGGGCATAGAAATCAATTGCTTTATCTATCTCATTTGTAAGTGAATCACTTGCCTCGTTAAGAGACAAATGCTCTAAATATGTCCAGTCGACATTATGAAGTGCTCCTCTTACATTTCGCAACACTGTCTCGTTAATTTTCCTAGTCTGGTATCGCTCTAATGACTTATTAGTAGAACTGCAATTTTGAAGAACAGTAAGACATAGAAAATGATCTGATATATTACCAACTACAATATGGGATTTTACATTATGTACCAATGCAGTGTCAATATAAATATTGTCTATCAGCGTGGCACTGCTATGAGTAACCCTTGTTGGTTTGAAGATTGTGGGAACAAGATTATGTGTCAGGTTCAAATCAAAGAACCTCTGTGTATTATTGTGAATATTTATTTTCAAATAGTCTAAGTTTTGATCAGTTCCAATTATAATACTTTTGTTTTCACCTCTGATTTTGTTTATAACATTCTCGTACGTTTGGAGGAAGTCAACCTCACTGGTTCCAGGAACCCTATAAATTTCTCCTATAATTATGTTACGCTTATTTGGTTGGGGAATTTCAACAAACATAGATTCGAATTTACACTCTTCAAAAACTTTCATATCATTTCTAAGATAGTATGGCAAATTTTTCTTAATCATAATTGAAACTCCACCTTTAGATTTAGTTTTGCGATATTCACTGACAAGATTATAATTCACAAAGGAGTATCGTTTCCAGTTTCTATCATTGAAGAATGTTTCACACAACAATAATATATCTGGTAGTAATTTCTTTTCATCTAGACTTTTGAGTAACACCTGCAAATCATCATACTTGTTGGGAACACTGTGAATATTTAAATGGCCTACTGTAAGTTGGTTACAACCATATCCAAATTCACCACAATCGGTGAGATCAACATAGTTGCAGTCTGTCAGAAACGTATTTTCAAGGTCTACTAAGTTTGCAAAATTGTACTGATTATCATCAGTCAGTTGATGTATATCAATCATAGGATAAATAATTAATTGTCAATTTAAAATGAAAGAAAGATGTGGGACTACCATAAACAAACACTTTGACAAAGTAAATGTCATAGAAATTATCAATGACTTGAAAGATGATAACAACAACATCACCCATTTTTATCACTAACTTTGGGTTAAAATGAAGATGATAGCAGAAGATGATAAGGTATGTCAGGGTGATTGTGATAATACAAATGAAACAGGTGAAAGTCATTAACCTATCGGAAAATAAATTAATGACCAGTAACTGGATTTGCAAAGTACAATAATTACACAACGCTAAGTATTTATGTATATATATATATATGTGAAGTTATCACATGCAAAAAATATGGGATAAAAATTATAATCAAGATGTAGATGAAATTTCTACAAAAAGTCTACCACATTGTGAATGTATAACATAACCCAATATAATGAACATCCTGCAGAAGGAGAGTCTTTAATCCTGTAATTGTTCACGAACATATGTGAGAATTTCTCCAAGTAAATTTTGACCTCGGTGCCAAAGATTAGTGTTCAACACATTTTCGTTATCAAGGGACATACCTATTCCCCATATAACATCTTTCGAACCTTCGCCTATTCGTTTTCCATTTGTTTCAAGTAGGACCTCACGAAGTCTTTCATTTTGGGAGAATTTTGCCATGCATGCATCTTGTGCAATCTTTTTTGCCTCTCTTTCCCATCTTGGCTTTACAAAGTTTCGTACCCTACTCCCAAGTTTTTGATGGCATAGGGATCTGTAGTAAGCATTATTTTTGAATGTGCAAGGTCATCATTAAAAAGCTCGGCCTTCTTTGCTTGAATGTATTGCTCACTACAAGAGTATCCAATGTTGTCTTTCATAAAGGGTGCATGGTGAAAATTACTCAGGGGTGATCCCTGCGTAAAGAATACTATGGCTTCTTCATTTTGCTTCTCAGCAGAATTTCTTGGATTCAGCTCAAAAGGGAGCTCATGCAAGTTGTTTAAGGGCTCAACAGTAAAGGCTTTGCCACTGATTATTAACTTATCATACATGAGCCGACATTTTCCCTTATAAGCATCCATTTTTTTCGCCTTAATGAAGATCGGTCGAAGAATGCGTCTCCTATTCTCGATCACTGGTGGGAGATCTTCTCTGACAAAGACATCCCTGGGCATTTGAGAACTGTTTCTAAGCACAATTTGAGCATCACAATACCTCATAAAATGACAGACGATAGGACGACAATGATCTTTAAAAAATGGTCCAACCCTTTGAATTTTACTAATTTGTATCTTGTCTGCATTGTTCTGGAACACCCTTAGGTGATTCAGGACGACCACAATCTTATGATGCAACATGCCTGGATTCTCCCCATAAGTCTCTCGGATACCCTCAAAGACCAAATGTTGCTCTCTCAGGTGGATTTCAGTTTTTAGGTGATTTTCTTTCAAACTTTCCAACTCGATATGAAGATCTTTGTTTTGACATTCAAGATAATTTATTTGACTCTCCAATTTCGTTATATCCCCTGACATATCCTCCATGTTACTTTTACAGTCCTTAAGCTCATTTTGACTGAACTGCAGTGCCTCTCTCAAATCTTCATTTTGGTCAACAATATCATTCATTTGTCTGAATATTGACTTAAACCAGTCTACATGAGGGGCTTCGTCAGGTGGCATTGTTACCCTCGTCTTTCTGACTGAAGCATGCCTTTTTGCATCTGGTGATTCACCAGTTGGTGAAGAAATGTCAGACAAATTTCTTTTTCGAACATCAGGGCTATCATGGGTATCTGCCCCTACATTAGCTGCACCAGCTGCACCATGCATATTATCTCTATCAGACATTTTCATGTAATATGATAAATTTACTGACCTTAGAAGTTCATCTTCCACACTTAAAACTAAATATACAACATCATAAATAGCAGAAATAGTAAGTAATGTCCATAGTGAATTGCAGCTCAGTTATTCTGCTTGGATGTATAATAGATTGTGGTATATCACACAACACTCAAACAGTGATACATGGCCAGTTGACAAGGTATAATCTCTCCCATGAAAAAAATCACTGATGCATATCAATACATGTATAACATGTGTAATATAATGAGAAATATAAATCACAAATTGTTAAAATAATACCAATCCAAATGAAATACGAGATAAACCATCATCCTTTAGGATTGTTTAAATTGATGATGTGCAAATATGGTGCATATACAAAATCCAGAAATGGCAATAATTTAAGAAAATAGAGGAGCCAGTCCGAAGACTGCTGCTGTAATGACTGATGAGGCTTTATCAATGTTTATATCAGTGGTCAATGGATTTACGAAAACGATAACCAAACACAGATGTGCTGTGTTGATAAGCAAATTCAGAAATACTTAGTTCACAAGTTTTCAATATATATTCAATCCATTAGATTCGAATATGTAATTATGTATCACAACTTGTGAAAAAAGACATTTCATGCAGCAAAAATGCATTCTAATGTATATCTGTATTGCCCCATAAAGATATTATAATAAAGATATACATGTACACCATCATTACGAGACATGTACATTGTATGTGGCTCACAATGCCACATGTACCCAACATTTTTTAAAATGTGTCTATATCTAAAAGACAAACCAGACATCAAATTTGCTTGATCAATGCAAAAATATTCTTACATCACACCAATGATTGAACCACGCGTGCACTCAGTGAAATTTTCTGCAGGAACTAATACCCGAACTATCATTTTTGATTCAACTAATTGGGATCATGACATGTATGTTGGCAAAGGTTGTGGTTGGCTGCAATAGAAATACATGTGAGCCCAACACACATCAATATTACCTGCTGTGTGGTAGTCCAAGAGAGAGACTGGATATCTCACTGCCATCATCTGAATTGCATCTGAATTGCTACTTTGCCATCTTCTACATCAATCTTTTGCTATCAATAAGTAACAGTCAAGATTGTCTTTTTCACCTAGTCCTTCGTTATAGGCATTCACACTGAAGGCAGCAAAGGTTATTTATCAGGCATTTGTGTAACACATACAACATCGACTGCAGCTGCATTTAGATTACATTTCGATTATACTGGCTGAGTGATGTAGGGCTTTTTGCTGCCACCACAAGATGTCGTCTGGACTTGGCCGCCCTGCATGGTCAGTCAAGATAAATATGTGGTTTTGGGTTGAATCAAATTTTTATCAATTCAGCTCAGACTCTTCAGTCGATGTTCTCTTCATTAAAACTGTATTAATAATCCATGTTGGGAGAGGAGAAATCCCAAACAAATGTGGTTCAAGCAGTGTTGACCTTCAATTTCTTGTCATCCTTCATTTGTTCATGAATTAGTCAACTACCTAATCAACTTGTCTGTCATGTATCTCCTCCCCTTAATCATCATAATAAACAGTTCAACAAATGTAAGTGACCCTTCGGATAAACTTGAATATCTCAAAGATTCCATTGATGATTTTTATGACAGTCGGTTGAAATATAGCCTCGCAGATCGACCTTACATGTGTGTATTTATAGCTCAGTGGCATCATTCCTGGGCAGCAGCCTTCGAGTGAGGCTACCCCTTTTTCAAAAAAATCCCAGGCTTTTCCATTGCATATGACCAATTTCACCATACGAGGGAGCCACTAGCTGGATAAACTTCATCATGTGTCTGGAGAAAATTTGTTTCCGAATCATATTTAGGAGACAACGAGGGACTTCTTTTTTAACAGTTTTACAGTTTAGGTTCCTTGGATTCAATAGCAAATAATTTGAGTGGAGTTTAAACACCTTTCAGTAAAAATTTGTTCGGAAAAGCCAACACTTAGTATTTTTGAAAATAGGGGTATGTGCACTCGGGTTTGCTGGCTCAAACAAAAATTAAGCAATAAAGCTACAATTACACATGCACACTGTCAATATGCAGGCCTACAAACTGGCCAACTGTCACAGAAATCGGACAAGAGATCTGTTAAATATTCATGTTTTCGTAAAGGGGGACTTATTTTTGTTGAACTGTTTATATTGTTGATTTTTTCTATGCCTTTTAGTTAAGTTCTGCTTCTTCTCAGACACACCTCTGGCCTCCTTGTCAAGTAAAATATGTTCATGTGTTGTTAGGCCGTAAAGGTAACACAAGGTAAATTCATAATTTTTCTTTGTTTGGATTAAACGTTATGATTCACTATATCAAATTAATCAGTAGACATCATGGACATCATGGATATTCGAAAACAGGGGTAGGCTCACTGGAAGGCTGGTGGTTACCAGTTGGCAGGGTTTTTGGTTACTAGTTGGTTGGTTACCAGTTGGTTGGTTACCAGTTGGCATGGTTACTATTTGACCTGATACCCTGGCTCAGCCATAAATAATGCTACGTTACTGAGCTACAAATACAAACATGTGAGGTCGATATGCAGGGCTATAATTCAGCCAAGTGTCATAAAAATCAGAGAAGTAATCTTTCAGATATTCAAGTTTATCTAGAGGGACTCTTGTTTTTTGTTGAATTGTTGTTAAGTAAAAAAGCGTTGTCTTGCTCTCACCGACCTGTTATTCACTAAAGAAGATGGCTGAATGTGTGCATTTTGCAAAGGATTATGATGGATTATTTATTGCATCAAAAAGCCAATTTGTAACTTTTCACTGTGGCTAAACATCAATATCAGAAGATTTTCACATTTTGTTGCAATATCAATGCTAGTGAGTATGCTGTTCACTAAGGCGAAAAAAATCCAAAATTCTCAAATATTTCAACATTTTCTAAAAATCCTAGAAGTCTCAAATATTCGTACATTTTATTGAAGTGAAAGGAATGAATAATTCCGATTTGTATTTTCAAAATTATGTCGGGTACAAATGCATAAGACTGAGTTTGAATTTAGAACATTTTTTTAAAACAACCAACATTTACATATTTTTCATATGGAATTATAGTACTTCTCTCAAAGCCACCGAGGAATAACTGGAGCAACATGATTTCAATTGAAGGAGTGCTTGATGATTAATATTTTTCCTACATGGCACTGACCTTATATATATATATATATTTGGATAATTTTCTAATTATTTCTTGCTTTGTTATTTGTTTGATGATTCTTTGTAACCAATGTAATACACAGTAGCTAATTGTTTATACGCTTGAGTCTATAACAAGTATTTGGTCATGTGACTTCTAGGAATGGTGAGGATGAGTTGTGAATGTGCACTGTCGACGAAATTATTTTTTGTGACAAAAGTAAGTAGTAAGAATTAAGAAATTTCCCAAGCAATGAGAGGCATGTGTTATTGTCTGACTGTAACGTGTGATTTAATTGGCACGTGACTCTAAGGTTCTTGGCCACTAAATGCATAGCATTTTTTGTTAATATAATTGTTCAGAAACAATGGAGTGTCACACATCTAGTACACATACAGATATAGATAATTTATTGGTCACATAGCATTGATAGATATATACAACAGTGCGCTAGTTTGAAGTTTTATTGGACCAAAAGAACTAATGGTATAGGCTGACACCTGAAAGGTGTATTTGCCTTTTAACCTTCAATTCGATACAATAATTTCAAAATTATAATTACTACACATTTAATATGATTTAAAAAAAAAAGAAAAACGAGAAAAGATTAAATATCACATTTTTACAATAATAGAGAGTAGATGAGGGTGGTGCCTAACTTCAGGTGTTACATTCCCTTAATTAATTCAATACAAACAGGAAAATATTCTCAAAATTATTATTGAATTACAATTGGACAACCGCCATGAGAAAGATCAATCAAAGTACTTTTTAAAATCATTTTTATAAATTGATCTAGAAAAGTATATCTGATTATCATGAGCCTGATATCTGAAAGGGAGGGCAGCACCGTGCCGGACCAGGGTTAACTTTGTCCCCCTCACAGCGTACAGGAGAACTGGGGTCACCCATGGCCAGGCAAGGCGTGCAAACATTTCTTGCATCACTGCTTATTGAGAAAATATAGTTTCGTCCTTCTTTTAAAGGTGTGGATACCACAGTTGTGATCCACAATGTCGTCTAAATCATTTCATTCTTTCACAACTTGAAATTTTATACATTTTTGACTTGCAGGTAGCCTACATCTTGAAGTTCTCAATTTTTAATTTCTGCCTGGTATTTCTCATTTAAGTTGTGAGATTATGTTGAAACATGTTATTGAATATACAAGGAAGCAGTATTTTGTAAATTTAAACATAAACAGACTTACTTTAAGACTTTATATGCTGGATTTGTTCAAGTTCTGTAGTTGTGCAGCTTTTTCAGCTCTAAATGCACTGGATGTTATTACCCTGACTATGCGTTTTTGTAGTTTTGCTAAAGATTGTAAATGTGTTTCCGCTGCCTTTCCCAACACTTCTATACAATATTTGTTATGTGGATATATGAAACTGTAATATAATGTTACCAATAATGGTTGTGTAACAGTTTTCTGAGCTTTAGCTAGAATTCATACTCCCCTTGCTATTTTAGTCTTCAACATTTGTCGACTGTACACACATGTCAAGGTCTCGTGGTGCTATTTTGTACTCCAGTCAGCCAGCTGTACACTCAGTCACCATGCAGTGCACTTGCAATCAACGGAACCACTGTTTGGTGTTGTTAGGGTTTCTGCGTCTTTGTTGGCCAGTTTGTACCGGTTGTCAATATCGTGTTTGGTGTCTAATGAGAGGTTTGTCATGGCAACCACTCTTATGTTGAGGGTAATCACAAAGGTTGCGGAGATCACCGGAGTTGATTAATGGAGTGCATTGCAGGAGGCAGTCCGCATCACACCACGTCTGTGATGTGTTTAACATAACAGGCACACAATAGACAAAGAGTGTAATTCAACTGTATGCGTATCTGTTTGGTTTATAAAGAAACCCCTTTACCTTGTTTTTGTTACCCAACAATTTGGTGTTTCCACCAATCCCAAGTTGGTATCATATACGAGACAAGCTCAAAAACCAAACACGTTTTTTTGCAGGCTCTTTTAATAGTGAAATATAGATTGTTTGAAAACTGTAATTGAGGTGTTGTTTCTCAGTGAACTTAATTAGAAACAAATCTTAACAAACCTCGACAAACATTTAAAAAGGATGGCGCTCTTGCTAATACAGTACTATATGCATGGTCCCAGAACCTCACATATGGAATTCACAGATACATTGGTGCACTCCACTGAACTGAGGTTCGAAACAGGTGACTGCATCAAACAGTCAATGCCAAACAATGCTAAACAAGATAATCCAGCTTGCTTTTTTGTAACAGGGCCCCTTTAAACATTGTCAGAGCATGAGAAAATGTGACAGCGACTTACAGAGCCAGGGCATTTTTGCCAAAGAACTTCTAATTTGAGCATTTGTGCATCCGTTTATCAACATCTGTATATAGAATTGTTCACGGACTATATCTATATTGCATGGGATATCTATTATTTGGAATTGCAACAGGACAAATCGTAGGATACAGATTCATAAGAAAAGGTAAGATCTAAATTCTCCTATGGCCATGTCAACACAGAATCTTTTGCCAACTCTTTGAAGGCTGTTAATGAAATATCACAGATGTTTCAAGGTTACGCTTTGCATAGGTTTTGTCCGCAGTGACTAAATACACAGTTCTAAGTAGTTTTCTATAGCTGACAGCAATTTTTTCTTATATGAATTGACTTTTTCTGAAACATGTGCTTTCTCCAAGCCAATGTTTTGATCAAACAGGAAGTCATGTACAACATGTACAGTGCTGCTATGTTGTTGCACTATGTATATGCAGTTTCTTTCCTCCCTCTCCTGCCTATTGTTGATTGTCATGGCCTATTCCCTGATTACCATTGGCGACAATCATTTTCTCGAGGGCATTTGAATTTGACACCTCAAAACCCTGCATGACAGAGCATGACAGCTGTTGAACAGAGCTCTGAAACTTTGCGGAATAGTGCCATGCTTCAAGCACTAGGTAGAGCAAATGTCTTATAAGAATAAAGAATAAAGAATAAAGAATAAAAAGAATAAAAACCTTTATTTAAAGTCGGTACAGAAATAAAAACAGACAACATAAGCGACGAACCGCTTTTCACCGACACAGTGGAATAAACCCAAACATAAACAAAAAGTAATAAGATTAATTAAAATTTTACACTATTTACATTTCTTTTAAACTCTAACAGGTTCTCAGATCTTTTGACATTTTCGGGCAACTTATCCCAAGTTAGAATACCTTGATATCGTAGACTATTTATTCCATAAGTAACAGTATTAACTATTGGTCTTTCAAGACACATCTTATTTCTTAAGCCATAACCATTTCTCTTCATTATATAAAAATCGTTTGATACAGGTTTCATTTCATCTTTTAAAATTTTGAATACACAAGTTGCCATAATTTTAAGTCTATCTGCATACATTTGACATCTATTGAAGCTTTTCAGGATAAGGGAACTAAGGTGGCTACTAAGAATGTTCCCTTAAATGCTTATGTTATGATTTCTGTAATGCATTACATAATAATCACACAGCAGGTTTGCTCAAGCGAAACATATGTTAGCACACAGATTCAATAAGATTATTTTAAAAAGAGCATAAAACGGTTCGGTTACCCCCTCTTAGTGACCTCCACTAAGCCTTAATGGACGTAAGTCCTTAGTAGCCAGCTAAGTTCCCTTATCCTGAAAAACTTCATTACTCTTTTTTAGTAACAATTCGTAGCTAGAAACATAATCTTTATAGGTTAATCTTAATGCTCTTTCCTGAATTCTTTCAATCTTTTTTGAGCTTCTGGAACTACAGAGATGCCATATAATATTATAATAATTAAAACTTGAAATTATAAAGGTTTGAAAAATCTTAATCATACTCTCTTCAGACAGCAAACTTGACAGTCTTGACATTGCATTAAGTCTTTTACCAGCTTTTATACATAATTTTTTTACGTGACAGTCAAATTTTAATTGTTTATCAAAAACTACTCCTAATAATGTAATTTGATCAGCACATGGAATAAGGACATCATTTACGTTAAAATCTATAGGACAATTTAAATCTCTTGACATAACCATGGCTTGAAACTTACTAGAATTAGCCTCCATAAAATTAGATTCAAACCATTTTACAGCTGATAGAGTTTCTTTTTCTAATACATTTTTTACATTTACAATATTACTATCATGATAGGAGAGCGTGTTATCATCTGCATAGTTAAATATAGAACATTTTTTATCAATACATAAGAATAAATCATTAATAAAAATATTAAATAATAGAGGGCCAGTTAAGCTACCCTGCGGCACGCCTCTTTTAACAATTAACCAATCACTTCTATGATTACCAATTTTTACTCTTTGTTTTACGATCTTTTAGATAACTTTGGAAAAAACTACAACTATTTTCTGAAATTCCATACGCTTTTAACTTTGCTAGAAGAAGACCGTGTGGCAGACAGTCGAAAGCCTTGCTAAGATCCATTGCAATTCAAGCCACATACTCATTATTATCTAAGGCTAATTTCCATTCCTCGAGACATCTAAATAGAACATTTTCACAAGAATATTTTTTCCTATAAGCTGATAACAATTTTGACAAAATATCTATAAAATAATCATTGACCTGATCACAAACAATACCTTGTAAAATTTTTGAAAGAGTACTTAAGACGCTGATAGGTCTGTAATTAATTTTTGATAAAACATCTTTTTTCTTATATAAAGGAGATACCTCGGCACATTTCAATTCACAAGGGAAAACGTTACTAGTAATACTAAGATTAACAATAGCTGTAATAGTTTGACATATAATATCAGCACCAGCTTTAAGTAATCTAGGTGGTATACCATCATATCCACAAGCTTTTTTGACATTTAATTTCTTAAGTTTATCATGAACATTTGCACAAGTAACTTCTTTAAGGGTCAGAGATTTATCGGAAGAGAAATTCTTCATACAGTCATTTATCTTGATAATACTAGGATGATTTTCATAATGAGTAGTAATTTATTTTATACCATTTGCAATAATCTTTTCATCTTCACGTAAATGATCGGCAATATTTACAAAATGGTTATTAAAAATATTAGCTACCATTTCTTGATTACTAACAATTTTTCCATCATGAAATAAAGTAATATTTTGACCAGACACCTTAGATTTGTCTGTGAAATATGGTTTTACAGTTTTCCAAAACTCCGACGAGTCACTATCAATTTTTTTACAATGAGTGTCAAAGTAAACTTTGAGCGATTGTCTCTTTAACTTGTTGACTTTATTTCTCTGTTGACGGAATCTGTTCCAAGATTCTTGGGTCCTCAGGTGTTGGTGTTTGCGTCTGACCATGGCTTTGGCGTTAATTTCCTTACAAAGTTGATTGTTCATATAGGGGGCTGGCTTTCCTTGAACGTGTTTTTCTTTCCGCGGTGCATGTTTTTCAATAACATCTTCTAACAGTTTATTATGTACCCATAGTTTATCATCAACATCTGAGAAGATATCACATAACTGAAACGGGGCTTGAGATAGGCTCTCATTATAATTATCAATATTGAAATGTTTATAGGATCTGTATATAATAGTTCTTTTTACCATATGATCAACATGGGCCTTAGTGGCAGTACCAATAATATTATGGAAACACTTACACCGATGTCGGTGTTGAACGAACCTGCTAAACGTTTTGGCTGATTTGTTAAAATCACATCAATTTTAGTAGGATTATTAGAATTTTTACAACATGTAGCACCATCAATTATGTTTTTTAATGAGAAAATTTCCATAGTGTCGGTGAGACTGTGATCAACATCATTAAAATTTACATTAAAATCTCCAATTAAAATCAGGAACTGACCTTCAGCTAGACACTTTATCATTTTATCAATTGCTTCAATTAAATATTTAACAGGAACTGACGGTGGTCTATAAATACTATTAACAAACATTTTAACCTTATTAAATAACACTTCAATTAAGATACATTCAATAACATTTTCATTAATCTCAAAATCTTCGCGACGCCTATGGCTCACAGAGGACTTGACATTACACATCAGACCTCCCCCGTGTTCATTACGATCCTGTCTATAAATTCTAAAATTTTGTACATTAAATTGACTATCTGGGAAGGAAGAGTCAATCTTCGTTTCACTAAGAAAAAACATGTCACATAGATTTTCATTTAAAATATCATGAATTTCACAAAGCTTATTTCGCAGGCTATTTATGTTTAAATGAGCGAGAATAAATTGTTTCATATGTTTCTTTTTAAAGTCAGTTAGGGTTGGAAATGGGCAGTTAGAAAGTCTATCATCACTAGGGGGGGTACAAATCTGTTCAACAGTCGGTGTGTTGGAAATGTCTAAAGTGGACTCGGACAGGACAGAGTCTGACGAAGCGGCTTCTTTTCCATTGCCAACTTCCTAGTTGCTGGTCATGTGATGTTTCGACTTATAACACTTTTCACCCCCCTGGTGATAAAGGGAAACATTCCTTGGAGCAGGGATCAGCCAGTTCATTGTTTTTCATAATTAGAATAATTGTCATTGCGGAATGGATTTACACTAAAAGTTGATAGTTGATACAATAATCCACTTGCAGACTGAGTGACATATTGTGAGTGGCATAAGGATTGAACAGGGTAGGCAGCAGATATTTTGGACACAGGATTTCCAGCATCCCAGTGACAATGGAGCTCCCTTAGAGCACCCAAAAACCAGCAATTGACTGCTCTTTTTTTATAGTTTCGATGGGTTTCCAAAAATCCGAGTCCAGTAGAACTTGGGAAAAATAGAGTCTTGTAGAACTTGGGCAAAATAGGGGGTAACTGTAGCAATGTACCACAGAGAAGGGACATCTATTTTATTGTTGATGTTGGATAAATAAAATGTGGTGATTCCAAATCTGACAATCCCCATTATGTAACCCTTGGGCATTTTTAGTTATTTGGGTTTCCATGGCAACCATTTTGGTTTAAAAGACATCACACCTCCTAACATATTTTATTCGTATCTTTGTTATTATTTCATAGAAATTAGTCATTTTTGCACAAATTGTTGTTGGGAATGATGGCTATCTAAAATAGTGACATGACCGGAATGTAATTGCCATGGAGCCTAACATAACAAATTGAAATTTTTGTGAAAATTTAGAAAAAAACATCATTTTTCGTTACAACTGTTGATCAGATAAAAAGATACAGACATAACATCACATGTGAGTCCTAAGTCTCACACCTCCTTACACCTGACTCTGGTTTGTTTTGGTATTCCCCTGCCCTTTGCCAAGTCAGGTTCTGGGATCTCAACACTTTGTAATTCACCAGACAATTTGTTACATTTTTTTCTCTTGTAATTCTATATGTAATATACGGAAATTACTCGATTTCAAAGTTTAGCATTTTTTAACATTTTCGTCGCTATGCTAACCATTTTTTCACAAGGATAGCCCCCAGCTACAACAATACAAATGCTCATGCTGAAAAATTCAGAAAAACCGCTTCGGAATAAATGTATTCTATAGCTGGTTACTGCTCGGGTCCATTAACTTATTACTAATATAATTTTGTAAATTGACTAAGTTGTCCAATGAGCTTAGTCAGTAGTCACATGACAAAAATAAGTAGTCAGTTGTGACCTCTTGGCAGACCGATTAACTTCGTCAATTCACTAAATTTTGAAAACTTTACATGTAATTAGTGATGTCTAAGCCATTTTGACATTGTCACTTTACTAACTTGATTGGTCATTTTCCCAACTTTCCTAACAATTAAAAACCTTGCACCATCGTAAATAGGGAGTGTAATAAAACATCTGAACCCAAACCTGTTAAACATGTGTGCACAATGGGACGTTGCAGTGGTATTTTTCCTGTATGGGAGTATGGCTGACTGGAATCAAAAGAGCCAGAATTGCAAATTAAAATATCTTTCTATTGGGAATTTAGGTGAAGTATTGGTCAACTTGGTTATTTTGATGAGAGTACCAATTTTTCAATTACAAAACTGACTTGTTTGGTCAGGAATTGCCGTAATGGATTTTGACAAGCAAAAGCTCATGAAGCCTTGGTTGTGCATGTGCGTCGATGGTGGAGCCACTTTTGTGACTTGACTATACTTCCTGTTTTATCAAAACATTGGCTCGCAGATAGCAGATGTTTCAGGAAAAATCTCTTTGTATATAATCAAATTGCTGTCAACTATGGAAAACCAAAAATAACTGTGTACATAATCACCCTGGACCAAGCCATTCAAAGTACAACCTTGAAATATCTTAGATGTTTAATTAACTGCTTGTACAGTTTCCCGGTAAATTGACAAAACATTTTCTGTGTTTACATGGTCATAGGAGAATTTGTAAACTCTCACCTTTTAATTTGCAGTTCACAGTGTTTTACATTGAGCTATTCCATTCAGGACACATCCGTTGCAACTTGCAATAAAGCAGTATTTTATGTACAGTTCCATATGGATAATTGAATGTTCAAATGTCCAGACACAAATATCTTTCGGAAATCATCACTGGCTCTGCCATATTTTCTTATGTTCTGACAGAATTTAAGGGGCCATTTTTACAAAATATCAAGCTGGATTATCTTGTTTAGCATTGTTTGGTATTGACTGTTTGTTAATTACCTATCGCGATCCTCAGGTCAGTAGAGTGCAAAATTTAAATGTGAAAACTGAAAAGCATGGGATTTTGATATGGTTGGCCAGGTTGGGTGACCATGGTTGTGCACCAATGTAAGACACCTTTAACTTTATCACTTTATTTAAATGTACAATGCTAAATTACATATATATTACACTTTACTGGAAATTAAAAAATATAGAAATTCAAGAATGTCCTTAAAATGTTCATAAGATAAAATCAATGAACGCAATTCAATACTGCTGTTTGTTTGCAACCTTAGTGACATCTTACCAGGCTATATCCACACAGTTTTAAATGTCAGACAGGATGTAGAATAAATCGCTTTTGGTGACATACGTCACGCAGTTGTTAGTCATCTGATATTAGAAGCAAAGAAAGATTTTCTGTCATTCTGCATATGACTCATAATAAAAATACTGCAATATCAAAACTTTCAGTAAACATATACTGCAAAACAACAACGCTCTCAGCGCGGTGTCCTACCTTCGGAAATAAACTAATGGCATGCATGGTTTTCCATGTTGCATTATCACTGTCAACTAAGATAACTAAGATAACTACAAAGTGATATATTGGAGTGCATCCGGCGTGGTCTCCCCAAAAATAAGCTTATAAAGAGCAGTCAACTGAAACCTTAACATTACTTAGATATATGATATGGCAAGCTAGATTATTGGACCTTTTGTCCTGTATTTATGCACTTTGGAGGCTAACTTAGACAGAAGTAGGACAGAGCAATGAAGCAAAGGAAGATTGAAACAGCCATCCAACATTGGCCCATATGACCCGGCAAGAGCTGGATTCAAACCTGCATGGGAGAAAATAGAGGGGATAACCTGATCACAGAGGGCAGAAAATTTAGGCATTGATCGCATGCATGTGGATATAGTGAGCGAAGTCTATAAACTACAACTGGTGAAGTGTTGATAATATATATACTTAGCGTAAAAATGTCTGGCAATGGTTGATGAAGTGCCCTCCAGCTTCCAATTAAAGTATGTCATCACACAAAGAAGATCAAAAAAGTACATTTGGCAGAACTGATTGCGTGAGGAAAGAAGTTGGAGAAATATGAAAGCAGCCAAAACTTTCAAGAGGTATCCAGCTGTGGAAGCGGACTCCATCTCACTGCACCTGGGTCGCACTGCTGTCTCACTGTGCCCAGTAGATATTCAGACATTCTAATTTGCATGATATTAGAGGGAGCAGAACATGCTTGAAAGACTGAAAGTCCAATATTCAGAAATTTGAAGTCTCAGACAACATTTCAATATTACAGTTTCTGATTAGTTTTCAAGTAATTCAAAAGCCGAAGATATTCATCAAAAAGTCAATATTGGACTTTTAATGTGAGAGAGTAATCACTTCTTCAATAAATTGGTATTGTCTTTGATTTATACAATTTCGAAACAATCTAATAAGTTGGAAAAGTGACCCTTGCCATGGATAATTGGATACGTTGAGCAAGTGAAGAACCAATATAAAGGCCTACAGTACTGCTTGAAAGTAAGTTAAATGGGTGCTGTTTCGCCATATGGGTCGTAGTCAACCAATGAGGCGAAGCACATGTGACACAAAGAGCTGCAAATTTTTTTTGCCCCACTCAAGAGTAACATATTGCCATAGCCAAGTATCCAAGTAGAAGTAGCAGTAGTAGAGTATGTGAAACATACGGCTATATTGTTATTGAAATGGGAAGGAGGGTTCACTTACTTGTACCATTCGACACCTCTGTCAGCCAATCACATGCCTGTGTTTCCGGGAAATAATATTTTTTGTAGTCCAGTTATCCTCTCATTTTTGACTGATTGAGTGTTTGTCTCATGGTATAAGCCAGTCATTCACCATGGGATCAGGAATATGTGTTTATCACGCCTCGGGCTAAAGCCCTTGGGTAATAAATCACATATTCCCTCTGCCGTGGTGAATAACCTATACTTATCTCAAACATTATGACTGTTCGTATAGAGCAAAGAAAATTTGTGCATCATCTGGTAGTACGAATCGGGACTCTCGAAAATGTTGTATTACTGTGGTAAAATGTTCCTGCTATACTTAAACAATGTATAACTGGCAGTTAACCCTGTATCAGGGCAGAAAAAAATGGAGTCTCTTTTTTATAATATCATTCATCGCAATCCCCACGGAAGACAAACTCATTGAATACTTATAGAGTTAAAGCCAAAGGCACGTACACTCCTCCATCTGCCCTATTTGAGCGAAAAAGCCTTTATGAATTTCTGTGATCTCATGGACGTCTGCCTTGAAGAAAGAGGGATGTGAGTGGATTCTGATGTATACTAAGGATAAGTGAAGCAACTATATTTGCTAATGTGTCATTTCATATTGCCTGATTTCTTCCAAACATAGACGAACACCAGAGTGTACCTGTCCCTCAGTATCAAAAGCCTCCACCGTTAATGAAGGGACAGTCTGAAATGGGGAAGTAGGACGAACTGAACAACCTCATTAGATTACTACACAATTGATGGACAATAGAGAGTCTTGTCAGAAGTTACCAAAATCATGCATGAATATTTTTGGTAAGAATTGTCCTCTCTTAACACAGCTTTAACAGGCTCCAATGTCCAAAAAATTAAAGAAGTGATTTCAAGCTATGTACCGGGTGTGGCATAAAACTTTGCACCATCTAAACGTCTCCAGCATGCCAGACAAAATATTACAAAATAAACTTTTGAGAGATAGGATATCAAACCAAGTATATTGGAAGTGGTAAGGGAGTGTATAAATATATATAAAATGAAAGTTAGAACACTTGCTATTCTCAATCACAGACAGCCCCTACAAAATATCACTTGCCCAAACTAAAGTTGTGCAGAGTGTTTTGATACTTCTGGCAAGCTGACCATTTTTGAAAGCAGCAAATTGTATCATCGTGTGTCAATGAATGAGAACAACTCAAGTGAAAATTTGGCATAAAAAGACCAGTTTTGGTCATCAGGTGATTGTTTTTTCATTGGTTACTACTGATGACAGAATGGCTCATAGTCATATCCATGCAGAGGCCAAAAAAATCAACACCTGGTTATTTATCACATGTAGCTTTCTATTCTAGCTAAGTTAAACCCAGAGCAGAAGCCAACAACATCAAGCAGTTTGATGGCTGAATAACACCAGTTAAGGTCTGCCTCACTGATGGTTTTTGCCTCGATTAACACAAAATGTTTCAAGTGTATCGTCCCTAACAAAATTATGGCTGGATGCAAATCAGATGAGATAATTATGGATTTTTGGTCACCCTACATCAGTTTCTGTGCTGAGCAAGTAAACTATCTCTGACATTTGGTAAATACGTAACAGGCAAAGCCTACTAAAGGACTCAGACCATCCCATCTTAGAGGGCTGCGCTTGTGATATATTTTTGACTATTTACATATTAATAGTAATATGATATACTGATGAGATTAAATGAACCCATCTCTGGGACATAATGGCACTATCGTGTATAATATGATTACAAATCACAGAGTTAAAATAATTTCTGAGTTGACTGTGTTACGGACAATAATTTTATGAAGTTGGTACGGCTCACTGATAGCTGTGTTTGAAGTATGCTATACTTGTGATGTAAATCTATATGATGAAATGTAATCTTAAGTGATTGATACATAAACACAATCATTTTGAGAAACAGTGCTGCAGGAAGATTGTTGGGGAATCGTTTATAAACACAATACTCATTCACAAGAAAATTGTACACTTTTATGTCATACTGATAAGCTGTTGTACAACTTCTCTAGGATTTTTGGAAAAGAGAGTTCTTTATCAGACAGTTGTTTTTCTTCTGGTTCCCAGAAAGCTTCAGAAAATTGTTTATTCCTTGCACTCCCGAAGAAGTGTGTAGTGGAAATAAAGTGTTTGCCACTTCCCTTTGGCATCAAGCAGTTTTCCATACATTGTACTTGAACTGCTTTCTAAGTTTACACACTTCCAAAAAATCACAAGTTTATGGCTGTATACAATGTTGTTTAGAATCGCCTTGCTTTTTTCAACTTTTGATTCACCATGGAATATCAAAACTTTTCACCCACAATCTGGGTGGACAGTAAGAAAAATGTTATGTTGTATATAAGGGTTACTCAACATGCATATCACAACCACCCAACTTTGTGTAAGCAGAGGCACGGCCATCAGCAAAGAATGACTGGAACACAGACTTACTTTTATACTCTTGCCTAGATATATCCGCTGCAACTCTTTAAACTTTAAAGTTTAAACCTAACACGGTATCCCTCTTGCCCAGTGCAAAATTTCCCAATACAGAGATATTACGCATGTGTTTGTAACAATTGTGAAGAAATTCACAATTATCACAGAATTTGTCAAAAAATTGCCCCCCCCCCCCAATTCATAAATTCTGAACGATCCCTGAAAAGAGTGTCGAGTAGGCATGGACCAATGGACAAGTGGACATGTCACTTTATTGTTTCGTTACAATCATTGGAAAATCCTATCCTTTTCAGTGCCTTTTTGCAGGATGGCCGGCAGCATGAATACATTAAAATTGACTTGTTGGAGTTCTTTTTTAACATATCATTTCTTGGATTTAGTTTTGGTGAAATAAATAAATTCATTAAAGCAGTCTTCAAATAATTTCTGGTAGGGTTTTTTCCTGAGTTAAAAATATGGTGTTGTTTGATTTAGAAACAAGTAATATGGTGCATGCTCAAGATAAACAATTTCCTGTCTATGAAAGCCTTCCCCCCCCCCAAAAAAAATCTACTATTTGCCTCACTTGAACAAAATGTGATGCCCAATATAAAATTCAGACTGAATTTCAGTATTTTACAACTGGACTATAACATGAATGTATGAAAAGTTCTACAACATCTGATAGTCACAAGCTATACGAAAATAGATGCTTTGTTCTTGGTCATTGGCTTCCAAATGTTGTGGGCTTTGCTGGAGTCAAGTAGTAACTTGGACCAAAGAAGTTTTTTATCGTATATCTACAGAATCTGGAGAAGCTTCAATTCAAGTCTAGATCCAATGTAATCTGCACAGACTTACCAAATATATTGAGGCTTTATTGAAGTGGACGACACATTAGTTTCAACGTTGACATCTATGAACAAAAAATATCCTGCAATTTTTCTGTGATCTGCCGTTTGCCCATGGAAGGGAGACTGCGAGTGGTTTCCAATGTATACTACAAATGTATCAATACATGAAGTAACTCCATTGCTACATGTAGTACCTTGGCTCCCAATACTGACATCATCCAACCAGATAAAAAATTGTCGTTAAATGCACCACCACAGACCTGCACCTAGACCATCCTTATTTTTCTTTTATGAACTTGCATGCAGATATATCTGTTGAATATATATATGGGGATGCCAAAGCATTTAATTGTCACAGAAAATTACATCTACATCTTTTGGAAGAAATGCTATGGTGAAAAGTAAAAACATCATCTGAATAGTCTTGGTTATTCACCATGGGAGAGGGAATATGTGATTTATAACCCAAGGGCTTTAGCCTGAGCTGTGTTAAACACATATTTCTGATCCCATGGTAAATAAACAACTTATACCAAGAGAAGAACACTCAAACAGTCAAACATGAGACAAAATAATGTTTAAGACTGATCCAAACAATACATTGAATAATGGTGAATAACCAGAAAGTATAGATATTCCAGTTGAATAGTGAATAAAGTCACAAACGAAACTTTTGTAACTTGAGCAGTGTATGTTTCTCATGGATGACTTGCAGAGCTGCTCCTGCAGAGAGCCGTTAGAACTAATCCATACTAATTCTCTGTTTTGCTACATCATAAAAGGGTCCGTCAATGTTACAGTATGCATACAGTATTATTGCAATCTGCCCTCCATCGGGCCAAGTTGCGTGGCCAAAACAAGAAACTTTGAATTTGAATTGTATTTTTGCTACACATATTTTGTTATATGTTCTCGGAAATGTTAGGGGGATACTTTTAACGTCTACCAATTTTGCTCCATGCTGAAAGCACTGAAGAACTCAGAAGTTTGCATGAATATCACCAATACTATTGAGCTTAAATGCAAGGCATAATAAACTAGACTGCACCTACCCTTTTGCAGCCAGAGAGCAAATGTGAGTCGTTAAAATGACTGTCCCAATGTACCCCAGCGAGGCACATTGGGACATCAGTCGGGGCACATCGGGACATCAATTAAAGAATCATTTTAACATTCCATGAGTCTCCATGTGCAATAGATATTACATATAAGTAGTGCGTAAGACAATATACTACAGTGCATTAACACCTTGTAGTGCCAATCGTTAATAACTTTAAGCAGTTTTAAACATTGAACAGAAATTGTCCTGGATGCGGACATCTATTTAAATAACACACAGTGCTTTGCAATAAATTTGTTCACAGAGCATGGTAATCCACTATGCCTCTATTTACTGTGGCCTGAATACCTGTTGTGTGCTGTCCCAGGTCATTCAGTTGACTTGGACACTCTAAATTCTGCCATATTAAGTACGTCCCAATGTGCCCCAAATTCACTGTCCCAATGAGCCCCGATAGGACATTTACACCAAAATGCTAATTTCTGAGGCACCAGTGAGTGTGTTTATCATGATAGCAATTCATAACTGTTTGTCACGATATATCAAATGCATACAAATACTGAGAAAGCCTAATTGTTCATGGTTTGTCCACAGAATGGTTTGAATTGAACCAGTCCATGTTTACTTTGGTAGTAGGAAAACAAACTTTTCCTCGCAATACTTCTGCTTGTGGCTGTAATTTGTCATCAAAATTATGGAAATGTCAGGATGTGAAATTACCAGATATGATGGCACTACCATATCATATACCTTGCCAGGAACCAAGAAAACCCCACCGTCCCATAGTGCCCTGTGTCCCAATGTGTCCCATTTCCACCTACTTGTTATGTTTACTCCTATTTTGATACATTGGTTATGAATAAGTTTGTTCTTGTTGATCTTTGGTATTGTTACATACTGTTATTATGCTTAGTACATATTCACCCAACTCTTTTTGGAGTTTTGTTACTTTGGTCTACAAAATAAGAAAAGTCACTTCAGTTTATCATATTTATTTAAAGTTTTTGAATATTTATCAATAACTACAAGCCTCTACACAGTTTCTTGCATAAGCATCAGGCAGTTCATCTAAAGCCATATACACAGATGCTCTTGGTTAGTGACTTGCAATAGCACAATTTCTGTGAAGCCTGCATTTGAGGTAACTGAAAATGAGCTCAATTAGATTCATATCTGGAGAATAAGGAGGCATGAAATGAACGATGGCCCCTGCTTGTCTAGTTGCATCAATTAGTTCAGCGTTTAGGTGTATCACACAATTGTCCATGATCACACTACTTATTGGTTCATACAAGTTAAGTCTCCCAAGGTGACTTAGTTGGAACACAATTCTGAATAGTTCTGTATTGTATGAATTTTCAACGACAAAGCTACCCACCATTCCTCCAACATCCATTCCTCCAAAAACACTTATCCTCTGCTCCTCACGAAATTTCCAAGCATGGGAGGTGCATGGCCTCCTTTGGGGTGATAGGCATGTTTCTTTTGTGACGTCCTTTGGCCTTTGACGTATGTTTTGTCCACAAACAAGAACATTTCAGCATTGAACTTGGCTACAAAGCGAATGTACTCTGCCCTCGCATACTCATCCCTCTGGTAAGCTCGGACTGGAACCTTCGATAAGACAATCCCATTCTTTTCAAATACAGCCAAATGGTCGAAATTCCCAGTGTCTGCTGTAATCCTCAAACCACTGTCTGATTTGATCAAGGTACAGATGAGGGCTAGATTTTACCATGCTCATCAAAATGATATGTTCTATACCTGCAAGAAATCCAAAACATTCATTATAAAATCAGTTTCAGAGTCAGTAGCAATCTTGTGTCCATGTTGGCCCAGTTACCCCTACTTACGTGTCAACAGAAGTGGCCTGAATCCATGGGGTCTTCTTTTCAGCTGCCCTGTCTCTGTTCAAGTCTCACGATATTTCTTACAAATGACTTTCCAACTAATAGTGAGTCAGAAATCTCATTTGCATTCATTTGTTGTAAATACTTGAGGTAAATCACACACCAACAAGCAGGTAATCACTAAGCTCAGAACATATATATATCCGATACGTCACTGCCAACCACAAGACACGTCACTGCCCTTGATACAGGTTTTTAGGCTATTCAAATGAGTTTGACACCATGTAATTCAGTGTCTCCACCAATCACATGGGCTCAGTGTACCACGTTTCACTCCCCTGTTCCAGAAACTCATACTTCTTGAATTTGCAGTAATTAACTGCCTGTACAGTTCCCAGGTGAATTGACAAAACAGTTTCTGTGTTTACATGGTCATTGAAGAATTTGTAAACTCTCATCTTTTAATTTACAGTCCACACTCTCCACGGTGTTTTATATTGAGCTATTCCATTCAAGACATATCCATTGCAATAAATCAGTATTTTATGTACAGTTCAGTATGTATAAATGAATGTTCAAAAATGCCTTGGGGAAATAATCACTGGCTCTGCCATATTTTCTTATGTTCTGTCAGGATTTAAGGGGCCATCTTCTCAAAATAGCAAGCTGGATTATCTTGTTAACATTGTTTGGCATTTACTGTTTGTTATAATCACCTATTGCGATCCTCAGGTCAGTAGAGTGCAAAATTTGAATGTGAAAAGAATGGGATGTTGATGGCTCTGTTTGGTGACCTTTCACCACTTAAACACTTTTAACACTTTATTTAAATTTACAATGCTGCATTAAATAGTACTCTGCGTGCTGCATTAAATAGTACTCTGCGTGCTTTACACGAAATTAAAAAATATAGAAATTCAAGAATGTCCTTAGAATTTTCATAAGATAAAATCAGTGAACACAATTTAATACTGCTGTTTGCAACCTTAGTGACATCTTACCAGGCTATATCCACACAGTTTTAAATGTCAGACAGGATGTAGAATAAATCAGTTTTGATGACACACATCACGCAGCTGTTAGTTATCTGATATTAGGAGAAAAAAATATTTTCTGGAATTCTGCATATATATGACTCATAAAAATATCAAAACTTTCAGTAAACATATACTTCATAAACAAAAATGCTTTCAGAAATAAACTAATGGCATGCATGGTTTTCCATGTTGCCTTATCACTATCAACTAAGCTTCACAAGAAAAGAAGACAACACAAGCAATGACGCGAACAACCAGCTGCTATGGTTCAATGAACACATACAGATCAATAGGAAAGTGGTCTACTACCAGCAATGGGAAGCACAGCGAGCTTGAACAAACTTTGGGGTTAAAAAAATTGACCAAGAAAACGATTAGCGCAATGATGTAGAGGAAGGTCAGACGAACATTTTGATGTATCAAATGAAAAAATCTGTTGGGAATTTTTTGAGATATTTGAGTTTTAGATTTTTTTATTTATCACACCCTATTCTTATAGATAGATTATCTGATAGATAGATATGGTAAGTGCAGCCCTCTAAGCCCAGTTCTGGGCGCTCACAAGGGTTGATTGATGAGATGGGAGAGAGAGCAGGAGTCCTCAACATGTTACACATTTACCCCATGTGAGGGATCTTTTATTTGCCCAGCATAGACACTAAGCATGTAATCTCCATGAAAAAGTGATCAAAACTGTCCATTTTTCCTGTTAGGTAATATCCAAGATAAAAGTCATTATTCAGAAGTAAAAATATGCAGTCATTGTCTCTGCAGAAAGTATGTACCACTTCATCCAGACTGACAGAGTGTGATAAACCTATAACACCTAACATTTCTGGCTAAAGGCCTGAGAAAAGGTTTGCAATACCAGGTTGTGTTAGTTAAATATTTCCGGTAAAGAATTTTAGCAAATTTGGTCTCATCGTCTCATTGTAACAGGCTTAGTTGAGTTTTTTATGCATTTTACCACAAATTTTGCCACCCTGAAACAAGCATTTCATAACAATGTAAAAGGATAAACAAGTTGAGTAACTTTTCAGACAATGCAAGCATAGAATGTTTGTAAGTATCTGCTTCACTGTGAAGTTGAATCCCCTCATATTACATGAAAAGTCTTTGCAATTGGACAAAAAGACAAAAATAAGATTAAAAGCTATAAATAAACAGTAATATTCATGCTTAATGTATTGTGAGTACTTAAAATGGATGTTGGGTGTTTAATGTTTATGTAGGTTATCTGGCATCGAAAATTAACCAATCTTTAATTGCATAGAACAACAAAAATAGCATAAATTCAGTAAATTACGTGAAAATGTAGTTAGTACAAACATGTACGACTAATGCATATTAAGACTGCAATGTCAAAGTATTTTACTCCATACTTAACTAAATGCTTTCAAATATTCCATCTATGCATTTTCTGATGATTAACTCAAAATTGGCTACACTTTACATGGTTGCAAAAGTACTTGTTTCACAGTTGTGAAATTTCTTTAAAAACACATAAAAACCTCAGTAATACACCATAGAGTTCAAAAGTGAAGTATATTCTACTACAATTATTCTCCAGAATGATGAAACTGAGGACAAGCTGACAAATAAACATATTTTATAAATTTTCTGAGAAATGTTTACTGTTATAGGTTTATCACACTCTGTCAGTCTGAATAAGGTGGTACGTACTTGCTCTTGTAGCAACGACTGCATATTTTTACTTCTGAATAATGACTTGTATCTTAGATATTACCTAACAGGAAAATGGGCAGTTTTGATCATTTTTAGATCGATATTCCATGCTAACAATAGGGTGTGATTAATAAAAAGTTTAGAACTCAAATATTTCAAAAAATTCCCAACAGATTTTTTCGTTTGACACATCAAAATGTTCGTCTGATCTTCCTCTACATCACTGTGCTAATCGTTTTCTTGGTCAATTTTTTTAACCCCAAAATTTGTTCAAGCTCGCTGTGGAAGAAATGGGCATCAATACAGTCAGAGACTTGAAAAATGCTTATGTTGAAGTTTTATCATTCCAGGAACTCTGCATGAAGTACCACCTAAACTGTAATTTTCTGGAATATTATGGAATCATATCGGCAACTCCTAGATCGTGGCTAGCAAACGAAAGAGTTCTGCATGAGACACAAAGCCTACTGGAATACCTGATCACAAGCCCAAAGCCCACAAAATTATTATACAGGAAACTCACTCTAAACTTAGAGCTCAACAGGTTCACAAAAGTGTATGTGCTGCCCTCTGGAATCCAGAACAGAATCTACAATCGATCTGACACTGTCAGTGAGCTCTAACAGATTTCAGATTCAGCAACTGTTGGTTTTCTGTAGTGTTGTGGAGTAATGAATTTGTATGTTGAATTGGGCCTAAAGTTGACTATTGAATAATTTTTAATCAGCCAGTTCATGCTTTGAAACATACTTTTGTTGCAAAGTGGTACCCATTGTGGAACTTCTTTTTTCACGGAACCATGCTTTTTCTACCCAGCAAGATGTGAGTAGTCCCTGTTTGGCAGCCAGCCAGACAGCCACGCACGAGCACCCTCACTTCTCAGTATAAGCTTGTTAAGCTTGCCCTGACCAGTGACCACAACATACATTATTTGTGAAGTTGTAACAAAAAGATTAACTCTTCTTTGGTGTTACAGACATAATTAACTGTTTCAGATCTCTCAAAGCAATTGAATGAATGCTTTAGTGTTTCATTGTTGTCCGTTTGTTGTTTCAATTAGTTTCGTTGGAGAACGCCCTAAACTATCATTTAAATCATGCTGGCAATAGCTGTTAAAGGATTTGAAAACTTCATAATTTTATGGTGCTCATTGGCAGTGCATGTGCACTCATTGACAGTTTAAAATTGTTGATTGCGCTTTGTTTATATGTTGCTGGCAGCTCAGCTGTGCGTATGAGCACAAGTGATGAGGTCCCTCTACCTAGACATGACCTGACCTACTCGAATATTAATAAATGTGTCAGCTGGAGGTCATCCGATTTCTGGCAGACTCTCCAGCTGTGCTGTTCGTTCAGAGTCTGTGAGCAGACTGCAGGAAACTGGTAGACCAGATCGAGAAGTCCCTGGACAAACTGGTGGAAAAATGGAAACAAGATCTTGCAGATGAAATCATTGACACAGCCACAGTAAGCCAAAGCTTCAAGGCCCTCTACAAAGCCACAGTGTCAGCCGCAATCAGAGCCTTCCAATTCAAGTTGCTTCATCGTAACACAGGCATTAATAGCAAGTTATTCCAATGGGGAATTAAAACCAGCCCGAGGTGTGACATATGCGAAGAGCAAAAAGAGACCTACTGCCATTTATTCTATCGCTGCCAACTTCGCAGGGTTGGCAGGTAAATACCATTGGGTAAAAACCACATGGTTATTACCCGGATTTTACCCATGCCTTTCTACCTTTTCTACCAGGTTTCTCCCTAGTTTCTACCGAGTGAAAATCATGAATGTTCATTTTTTGCTAATTTTGTCCCTATATGTGTATATTTAATGAATTACAAGTAGCTAATCCCTTTGTGTATTGTTACTGATCCCCTTCTTGATCGTTTGGCTTGACTAAAAATATCAAACAAATGGAATTTTAAGAGGAACAGAGAGATTTAGTTTATCCCTCCACTTCTCTAATTTTGAGATCAACCCCATGTTTATGACAGAAAAAGTCACAAGCATAGACTCAATAATAGGACAGAAAGATTACTTAATCCCTTCAACTATCCCCTCTCAATGGCTTAGATCAACCTCCATGTTTAATGCAGTAGATGTCATAAGTATAGACTCAGAAACGGCTAACCCATGCTTTCATACACATTGCGACAAGGTGCTGAATGTGACACACTCAAGAACATCTCCGTTTACACTATGACTGAAGGAGGCAATACTATTGGCGCATCATGGAGGTAAACCAAAGGATGAAATTTGATAGAATTTTAAAGCTGTCACAGTTGATCACAAATTGTACGTAAAATCTGCCATTGAAAGTGATGTAACCAAGACTTCTAGACTTTGGCAACATTACTTTTAAAGGTTTATCTGATAAACAAAAAGAACATTTCCAGCTGAGGAGCCCCTCATTAGATTTTTGATTATTCCAGAACTGCCCAAAAGTGTCCATCGTCATCAACAAATCATGTGATGCCATTCAGAAGCCCTGAAGATATGGCATTGCAAGTTACACCTTTTTGCTGAGTGCTGTCGTTGATTTGTTTCATGCTGTGTGAACTAGACATTCAGGGGTCTATTCCACTTATCCAAAAGTCATTTAACATGCCATTCTGTGCTCCGTAAGGCTAATTTTCTTTTTCATGCCTAGTTCCTGGTTGAAGATTACGTCAGTCTCCAAGGCGGCTAAGCTCAAATTGGTTCATATGATATGACCCTGACTTCACTGGCCTGGTTATATAACCCAAGTAGAAGAAATTGTGTTTCCAGGTTCTAAGCTAATTTGCAGATTCTGCTGCATCGTTATCTCCCAGTGGAAGGCATTAAAATGTTGTTTTTAGAATTTGTTTTGCCTTTTGGTCAAACTCTTTTCCCATCCTGGTTCTTCTCTAGCCATCAAAAGGTGTTTTCTGGATCAGGCCAAATGCACAGCATGTTGAAAAACTGTCTCAGTCAGAACAATGTCAGCACTCTCGTACTTTGCAAAGTGATGCTTTGAAATAGTGACGATGGACCTTTTAACTATATAAACATGCAACTGTATTTCTAATTTTGTTCATTCCCAATTCTTATATATATATTGTTTGTCCTTTGAAAGATGATTTCTATCTTAAAAACCATTTAAATGGGTGAAATTAGTTTCTACTGGGTATTAACCATTTCTACTGGGTAAAAAACCATTTCTACCCAGTTTCTACCCATGGTAGGGTAGAAACTCCTTTCTACCGGGTAATTTGCCAACCCTGCGCAGTGCCAAGCCAGCCACCACCTCTGGATCCAAATCCAAAGATGGGCAAAAGAATCAATTCAGTGCAATATTAACTTCACTCCCACAACCATCATGCTGGCAAACACCAGGAAATAGGTAGTTAAACTTATTATCATAACAGCAAAAATGCACATCTACCAACAGAAAATGTAAAAACATAAAAGGAATTGAGCAGTACATAGCAAGAAAGAACAATGAAATGGCGAAATATAACAAGAAGTGGAACATCATCAACGATAACTGACTTTATAAATTTACGTATCTATCCATACTAAATTTACATTAAACAACCTTCAATTATTCATGCACCATGTAAACTAAACAAGACACCTGGCTGACAATAAAAATATTAAAAAAAAAAAAAAACTAAGACAACTAAGATAACTACACAGTGATATATTGGAGTGCATCCGGCATGGTCAAACTAAAATTAAGCTTATGAAGAGTAGTCAACTGTAACCTTAAATTACTTAGATATATATATTATATATGATATTGCAAGCTAGATTATCGGAGCTTTTCACCCTGTATTTATGCACTTGGTAGGCTAATTAGGACAGGAGTGGGGCAGAGCAATGAGGCGAAGGAAGATTGAAAAAGCCATCCAACATAGTCCCAGATGACCTGGCAAGAGCTGAATTTGAACCTGGGAGAAAATAGAGTGGAAATGCAGAAATAGGGATCATCTGATCACAGAGAGCAGACAATTTAGTCATGGCATTGATCGGATGCATGTGAATATAGTGGGCGATGTCCATAAACTACAACTGGTGAAGTGTTGATAGTATATATATATATTCAGCATCAAAAATTAATGGCGATACTAGATGAAGTGCCCTCCCGCATCCAATTAAGGTATGTCATCACACAAAAAAGATCAAAAAGTGCATTTGGCAGAACTGATGGCATGAGAAAAGAAGTTGAAGAAAAATAGATAATGCAATAAAGAAAAACTATCAAGAGTTCTTCAGTTGCGGTAGCAGACCCCATCTCACTGTGCCTGACTCGCACCGCTGTCTCACTGTGCCCAGTGGATATTCAGACAATCTAATTTGCATGATATTAGAGGGAGCAGAACATGCTCGAAAGACTGAAAGTCCAATATTCAGAAATTTGAAGTCTCAGAACATTTCAATATTACAGTTTCTGATTAGTTTTCAAGTAATTCAAAAGCCTGAGATATTCATCAAAAAGTCCATATTGGACTTTTAATGTGAGAAAGTCATCACTGCTTCAAGAAATTGGTATTGTCTTTCATTTATACAATTTAAAAACTATGTAATAAGTTTGAAAAGTGACCCATGCCATGGATAATTGGATATGTTGAGCAAGTCAAGAACCAATATAGAGGCTTACAGTACTGCTTGAAAGTAAGTTAAATGGGTGGTGTTTCACCATATCATATGGGTCAATGTCAACCAATGAGGCGAAAGCACATGTGACACAAAGAGCTGCAAATTTTCTTTGCTCTACTCAAGAGTAATATATGGGTCTGTTAGTGAAACATATGGCTATTGTAATTGAAATGGGAAGGAGGGTTCACTTACTTATATCAAACATTTTGTCTACTCGTATAGAGCGAAGAAAATTTGTGCATCATCTGGTCGTACGAATCAGGACTCACGAAAATATTGTATTACTGTGGTAAAATGTTCCTGCTACACTTATACAATGTATAACTGGCAGCTTTCCCGGAATCACAATATAAATCAGGTCAGAAAAAAAGGAGTCTCCTTTTTTATAATATTATTCATCGTGATCTCCACAGAAAGCCAAACTCATTGAATACTTATAGAAGTAAAGCCAAAGGCACGTACACTCCTGCATCTGCCCTATTAGAGCGAAAAAGTCTTTATGAATTTCTGTGATGTCATGGATGTCTGCCTTGAAGAAAGAGGGATGTGAGTGGATTCTGATGTATACTAACGATAAGCGAAGCAACTACATTTGCTAATGTGTCATTTCACATTGCCTGCTTTCTTTCAAACATAGAAGAACACCAGACTGCATAGCTGTCCCTCAGTATCAAAAGCCTCCACCATTAATGAAGGGACAGTCTGAAATGGGGAAGTAGGATGTACTGAACAACCTGATTAGATTTCTACACAATTGATGGACAATTAGAGAGTCTTGCCAGAAGTTATCAAAATCATGCATGAATTTTTTGGTAAAAATTGTCCTCTCTTAACATAGCTTTAAGGGCCTTCAATGTCCGAAAATTTAAAGAAGTGATTTTAAGCTGTGTACACTGCACAGGCCTACTGCAGGGTGTGGCATAAACATTGGCACCATCTAAACATCTCCAGCATGCCAAACAGAACATTACAAAAAAAACTTTTGAGCGATGGGCTATCAAGCCAGGTATATTGGAAGTTGTAAGGGAGTGTAAATATATCTAAAATGAAAGCTAGAACACTTGCTATACTCAATCACAGACAGCCCCTATAAAATGTCACTTGCCCAAACCGAAGTCGGGCAGAGTGTTTTGATACTTATGGTAAGCTGAATTGTACATATCAAACATTTGTCAATGAAAAAGTTAGGATCAACAACGTCTTGTCTGAAGAGAAACCAGTTACAAGCGGTATCCCACAAGGGTCGGTACTGGGACCTGTATTATTCGTTATCTATATTAACGACCTTCCCGATATGCTCAAATCGAGTGTGTTGCTGTTTGCCGACGACACCAAATTATATAGGATTGGAAGACTCCCAGTTGAAGGTGAACAAGACGACCTCCAAGAAGATCTGGATAGCCTGCAAGATTGGTCATCAAACTGGCTCTTAAAGTTCCATCCGGACAAGTGTAAGAGGATGTTTATATCAAGGTGTGGAGTTGACCACAGAGCGAATGCTTTGACAATGAATACAGTCAGCAACACCGGAGAAATAGAGAAGAAGGAATTGGCAACCACAGAGATGGAAAAAGACCTAGGCATTAACATCGACCACAAGCTCAAATTCGATCACCACCTGCTAGTCATAAAGAAAGCAAACAAAATTATGGGTATCATACGCAGAACTTTCAACAAACTGGACATGAAGACCTTCAAGCCACTCTACACAACGTTGGTCCGATCAACATTGGAGTACGGCCAAATACTGTGGAATCCATATCTACATGTAAAAGGAAAAATCAAACGTCTAGAAGCAGTCCAACGTCAAGCAACGAAACAAGTGAATGGTATGAAGAACATCCCGTATGAAGAAAGGCTGAGACTTCTAGATCTACCATCATTACAATTCAGAAGGCTCAGAGGAGACGTCATCGAGACTTATAAGATAATCCACGGAATGTACGACAAAGAGGTAACACCACATTTGAAAAGAGCCACAAGAGAGTCTAGAGGCCATAAGTATAAACTGTTCCTGGAAAGGACAAATAGACTAGAATCCAGAAAACACTTTTTTACCAACAGGATAGTGACAGCATGGAATAAATTACCAGAAGACGTTGTTGATGCCCCGAGCTTAAACTCATTAAAAAATCGGTTGGATAACCACTGGAGGAATCACCCGATCAAGTTTAGTTCAGAAGTCTAAGAATGGCGTGGAGCGTATAATCAAAGGATGTTACAATCAGTATTATTTGAAGGTGGTGGCAGCATGAGCGGCCAAACCTTCGGAGCAGAGTATTATCCTGGAACAGTGCCTAGTTTCTTGCATTTTAGCATGGATATCAGTATTAACAAGTCATTATATTATGTTATTAATCAGTATTAGTTGAAGGTGGTGGCAGCATGAGCGGCCAAACCTTCGGAGCAGAGTATTATCCTGGAACAGTGCCTAGTTTCTTGCATTTTAGCATGGATATCAGTATTAACAAGTCATTATATTATGTTATTAATCAGTATTAGTTGAAGGTGGTGGCAGCATGAGCGGCCAAACCTTCAGAGCAGAGTATTCGTCCTGGAGAAGTGCCTTGATTTTTGCAATTTAGCATGGGTACCAGTATTAACGTTCGTCAATTTATTATGTTATTGTGTGATAACCTTGGTGATGATATAGATGTATATAAGCGAGGGTGGTGGCAGCATAAGCAGCCAAACCCTCAACTATCCTATGTAAAACGGCATGTGATTTTGAGCGATATCCATAATGAAAGGAAGTTACTGGATATATTGTGGAATTAAAAGTCGTATATAATAGTGAGGGTGGTGGCAGCATGAGCGGCCAAACCCTCAAATACCTAGTCTACAATTAGCTTTTCTATTCTGGTAGACACATACATGGAGTTATTTGAATTGATATGTTGGTGTTAAGTTATGTATAAACTAATCATGAGGATTGAAGGTGGTGGCAGCATGAGCGGCCAAGCCTTCATAATTTATCATAATTTATACGGATTATACCAGGTATTTTATTGTCATAACGGTATACAGTTATCGCACAACACCGAGTGCAATATCAGTTTTTATGGCACCGAGGTGACTAATATTGCATGAGGGCGCAGCCCGAGTGCAATATTAGTCACCGAGGTGCCATAAAAACTGATATTGCACGAGGTGATGTGCAATAACTGTTATATCATATGGTTTTTTTGTGTCAACTGCAAAGAAAAGGGCTGTAATTCCTTGTCCAAACTCTTTTTGTGTTTCTTTTGATCCGCCTTTTCAAAATGTATCTCGTCAAAAGGTAATAAATATTTCATTCACAAATTTTTTTTTCACACTTTCGGAATGGAAAAATGACTAACTTGATGATGGATTTTATTATATATTTTTTTCTGAAACTTTATAGCAGACTTTAGACCTCTAAACACTAAAAAATCACGGAAAAATCGGCAAAAACGCTGTTTTTTGTTCACTTATTGCTTTATTCTGATCAAGCAAATAAAATAATCAATACGAAAAGTATATATCCCAATAGCCCTTTAATAGACGCATCTTTTGCCGCTAAAACCAGCTTTCTAACTGCCTCTGTTGTTGTACAGTGCACTTTTTACTAAAATGGGAAAACACAAAATGTTTGTCAGTCTGTGGCTGCAGCAGCACTGAAACGTGGTGCTTCCTCTCAGTAGGGATGACAGACCATTTCTACATCGTGAACAAAAAAAATCTTTCTTGATACTGAGGGAAGCTGTATAATGTGTTCATAAAAAATCAGGTGAAAAAATATTTCTAACATTAAAATTAACCTCACTGTAGTAAGTTTAAGCACATGACATTTAGGCGCTCAGAAGCAAATAAAATGCTAAAACCAGAAAAAAATGACACCATAACCATAAATGCCCACAAAATCACTTAAGAATTACTTCTGTTTGTTATTTGATAGCTGAAGTGATATACTAACAAGTTCCAGAAGAAAAATAATCACAGTATCAAAGTACAATTATCTACAATAGCACAAAGTATACAATATCTGTGCAAAAGTACATATTTGTTTGAGAAGAAAAATTATGACCACTGCTTATACACTTAAAATTGGTTTGAATGGAGGGATCTTGATGAAACTTGATGTGTATATGGCATTCATGAATTGGAATCATATAAATTAACAAAAATAAAGTTTTTGGGGTTATTACCCAAAAATAGGGGAAATAGCGATAACTTTGATTTACAGGGACAATTTTGTAATAATTTTGCACATATTTAGTGTGTGGCCTTGGATCCATAATGTAAGTAAAATGTTGATATGTTGGGGTAATTTACCCTCATAATCAAGATTTAATGGGGTGAATATGTATTTTGAGCATGTCTCAGTCCGCCTTTGCACTGTGGATCTTACTGGATAAAAAAGAACTGTTTTTAGGTTATTAACCTTACTTAGTTTAGTTTGTTTGCTTGGGTTCATAAAACAAGTGCTATTCGGATGACATGGGGGATATTTTGCCTCAATATCAAGTTCTGCAGGGGTAAATGATTATTGATATGCCATTTTCAGCAGTTAGGCAATGCTTGGTTCATGCTTTGGCTGGACTTGCTCTCTACGGTCTCTAAAAAAATTGTGAAGGCTACAGAATGTTTCTTGAGAATACTCGCTGAATTAAGATACCAATATGATGCATCTTTTTAAATATTTAATTTCCTTTCTCATCTCAAAAATCTTAAATTCTTTCTTTCTTTCTTTTTTTCATGCAACAATTACAATTTTACAGTTGCAAACCAAATAGTGAAAAAGAGCCAACTCATTTACCTTAGAAACAGATTCCATCAAATTTGAAAAATTCTTACTTGTTTTCAATGCAAAAAAGGCCTGCAAAGTGAGACCACTAGTACCACAGACTGAAGTTCCCGTTGTCAAGAATTCTTGACAATAAAACTACAGTAATGGATCCAGAAGGGGGTTTAGGGGATTCAAACCTCCCCCTTCCTTGAGTCCGTATATTTTAATGTAAAATAAATACAAAAACTGGATACTTTTAGTACATTTTCATGTGCCCTGAGCGCCACCTGGTGCCTACAGTGTAGTAGGAGTCCTAAGGTTCAGTCAAATAACAGGCTCTGCTGGCACCCTACGGGGTCTTAAAAGTCTGCATAGGCAACAAAATCTTTCTTGACAATATTGGCTCAATTGAGGTACCCAAATTACGCATCTTTTTCAAACATTTCATATCTATGCCCACCTCCAAAGTTTTGATTTCAATTTTGTTCACTGAAGAAAGGTAAACACCTGTGTAGAATAGTGAAAAAGAGTAAGGACATTTATTTTAGATATCAATTCCATCAAAATTCAAAAGATTCTGTGTGGTTTTCATTGCAAAAAAGCCTGTAAAGTGAGACCACTACGGACTGAACATTTTGGTGTCAAAATTTCTCCACAAGATGGAATACTGCGATCAGAGCCCTCTTGTGAGCTTGGCATCCCTACTCTCAGGTCCGTCCAATCTTTCACATGGTCGCATGTCACAAGGTCGTACAATTTGCGTTACATGGCAGTTTTGGACCAAAAATTGTTTTCGTCAAAAAAGTCTAATTGAGGTCTTAAATATCCTATTCAAACCAAAAACCAGCGTAATTTCACAAAAATTAGGGCTGTTCATCTTATTATTTGATTTTATTCACCATACAAATCAATGTAAAGCTCAAACTTTAAAGGCATTTTTCTCAAAAATGACTATATATTTCAGTAACGTTACAATAAAGTACAAAGTACTCATTGTATCCCCATGAAATTATCACTGAAGTAAGTTGAGAAGATGGTCCTACTAATCAGAGCAACAAAAAATGCATCCTCTTCTCCAAAAGACTTTATATACGTCAATGACTTTATGTTACTGTGACAGAGAAAAAAACCTTTCTCAGGCATCATGTTTAAAACTGTGCCAGAAGCCTGATTATTGTCAAAATCCCAAGTAAAATGTTTAAAAACATTACCAAGACACCTGAGAACAAATTCTGATACAGAAAATAAGATATTATAAGATATTTACATGACATGTTGCAAATATATCTTATATCAGTTATTGTCTAGTGCATGAGAAATCAACATCTCATGTAAGCATACCATTTTGGAGCTATCTGTTCATTTTACCCATATGTATCTTCCTTTTTTGGCTATATTAGAGAAAGATTATCAAATGTGATTGTTATTTATTCATTTGATGATGTGACCTGCCCTTTTGTCGTTTTGGAAGTCCAATACATTAAGCGAAAAAATCTTGTACGCTTCAAGCATGTATGTGTTACATTTGGTTCAGCCTTGTTCAGAGCATCACAGAAGTGAGAAAATGATTGAAAACATAGCAATATTTTATACCATAGTAAAATATAGCTCATGAGCATTTAGACAATAGCCTTATCCTCAAGGTGAGGTTAACCTACTTCGAGTTCTTGTGGTTTAAACTTCGAACCCCTTTCAAATTTTACCGGTTTGTGCAAGTGTTACGAAAAGTTCAGCCTAAAGTAGACAAGCAGCACACAAATAATTTTACATGCAAGCAAAATCTGATACATACATTTGAAAATAGAACTTATGAGCATTTAATTGATATATATTTGAACCTCCTAGCTTAAATATTGATAGCTACAGACTAAATCTAAGAAAATGTGTTGAATCTTTTTTGCCAGCGGGACAGGTTCACGTCGCTGCACATTAAAGGATCTACAGAAGGCACTGTAACAGTTAGATAGAAAATTTAAGCTTCAAGAGCTTAAGTAGGAATCAGGTACTCCTGCAGAGAAAACCAGATTAAAATATCTTTTGTGGCTCGCAAAAAAACTCACTTTCTAGATGATTTTTTCGAATGTGACGTAACGCGGGACACAAAAAAATCACTGGTTTTCCTGGGGTTTTTGATGGCTAGAGGCCTCATTTTGTGATAAAGTTGACTTTTTAAAACCTAATATGATATAGAAGAAGTCAGGCCTTCCAGTGGTGTATAATATTGCATAATAGATATTTGTTAAGTATATGTAATCATGATTTAAATGCAAAATTTCTGAAATTGTACGACATTACGACACATGACCACATGTTAAAATGATCGTGCAATATAATGCGTGCAATATCGTAGAATATTGCACGGCTGTCAGCCAATGAGAAGCGAGTATTTCCGCTAGCCATATGATAATATGAGGTTATACCATGGGTGGAGGCAGTATATCCCTGGTATAGTCACCCAAGATCCAGTATATCCCGAGACCCGAAGGGTCGAGGGATATACGGGGTCGAGGGTGACTATACCTGGGATATACTGCCACAACCCATGGTATAACCTTTTTATCCCATGTGTTTTTAAAAAAATACTTTTATTTTTAATCAATATAAAACAGTTTGAAGCACTCAATGTGAATGCAGCTGTGCTACAAAAAAATCAATACTCTTAATTGGCAGCACTTAATTGCCTTAAATCACAACAATCAGCAAATATGCTGGTATCTACAAGCTAATGAGCATGATATATAGGGGCACTGTTGTCTTTTGATTGGTCAGTTCCAGTATATCCCTGTTGATCTCATTATCTTTCAGTATATCCCTGCTGGCTAATTAGCCAAAGGAATTTGATTGGTTGAACTAAATATATCCCTGTTTCTTTCTGTTGTATTTCCCTCTCTCAATCTGTATTGACCAGGGAAAAGCTCAGTATGAGGGACAAAAGTTGGCTAGACATGGGATAATGCTTTTTCTCCCCTATACTGACTTTTTCCCTGCTGTATTGCCCAGGGAAAAACACAGTATGGGGGAGAAAATGTGCCTAGACATGGGATAAAGTAATATATTGAATAATATGTGGAGTATATATTCATACATGGTTGAGGGTGGTGGCAGCATGAGCGGCCAAACCCTCAAGAAGAAAACTGTTTATCAGCAAGACCGCCGAAATAATCAAGGATTGTAAATATGTACATATGTATATTTGACTGGGAAGCACATATGTATATTGAACTGCACCACCTCGCCAGCACTACAGATTGGACTGATAAAGATCTGAACATAGAGGCTTTCAAGCCTGCGTTCAGTACTGACATTACATTACATTACAAAGAGAACAACTCAAGTGAAAATTTGGTATAAAAAGACCAGTTTTGGTCATCAGGTGATTGTTTTTCCATTGGTTACTACTGATGAAAGAATGGCTCATAGTCATTTCCATACAAAGGCAAAAAAAATCTACACCTGGATGTTTCATTAGCTTTCAATTCTAGCTATGTCAAACCCAGTGCAGAAGCCAACAACATCAAGCAGTTTGATGGCTGAATAACACCAGTTAAGGTCTGCCTCACTGATGGTTTTTGCCTCGATGAACACAAAATGTTTCAAGTGTATCGTCCCTAGCAAAATTATGGCTGGATGCAAATCAGATGGGATAATTATGGATTTTTGGTCCCCCTACATCAGTTTCTGTGCTGGGCAAGTAAACTATCTCTGACATTTGGTGAATACGTAACAGGCATAGCCTACTAAAGGACTCAGACCATCCCATCTTAGAGAGCTACGCTTGTAACATATTTTTGTCTATTTACATATTAACAGTAATATGATATACTGACGAGATTAAATGAACCCATCTCTGGGACATAAAGGCGCTATTGTGTGAAATATGATTACAAATCAATGAGTTCAAATAATTTCTGAATTGACTGTGTGTCGGACAATAATTTTAAGAAGTTGGTACGGCTCACTGATAGCTGTGTTTGAAGTATGCTATACTTGTAATGTAAATTTAAATATGATGAACTATATTCTTAAGTGATTGATACATAAACACAATCATTTTGAGAAACAGTGTTGCAGGAAGATTGTGGGGGGAATCGTTTATAAACTTCATTTGCAATTTGTAGTAAAGTGAAAAAACACAATACTTATTCACAAGAAAATTGTACACATAAGCTGTTATACAACTGCTCTAGGATGTCTGGAAAAGAGAGTTCTTTATCAGACAGTTGTTTTTTCTTCTGGTTCCCAGAAAGCTTCAGAAAATTGATTATTCCTTGCACTCCCAAAGAAGTGTGTAGTGGAAATAAAGTATTTGCCCCTTCCCTTTGGCATCAAGCAGTTGTCCATACATTGTACTTGAACTGCTTTCAAAGTATTATACACTTCCAAAAAATCACTAGTTTACGGCTGTATATAATGTTGTTTAGAATCGCCTTCTTATCATCCCAGGGAATCACAAGCTTTTTTCAACTTTTGATTCTCCATTGAATATCAAACTTTTCACCCTATAATCTGGGTGGACAGTAAGAAAAATTGTATGTTGTTTATAAGGGTTGCATTACTCAACATGTATGTCACAACCACCCAACTTTGTACAAGCAGAGGCATGGTCGTCAGCAAAAAATGACTGGAACACACACATACTTTTAAACTCTTGCCTAGATATATCCACTGCAACTCTTTTAACCTAACACGGCATCCCTGCCCTGTGCAAGATTTCCCAATACAGAGATATTACGCATGTCTTTGTAACAATTGTGAAAAATTCCCCCCCCCCCCCGAAGTCATAAATTCTGAACGATCCCTGAAAAGAGTTGTGTGTGAGTGTCGAGTAGGCATCCTGGCATGGACCAATGGACAAGTGGACATGTCAATTTATTGTGTCATCACAATCATTGGAAAATCCTATCCTTTTCAGTGCCTTTTTGCAGGATGGCCGGCTGCATGAATACATCAAAATTGGCTTGTTGGAGTTATTTTTTAACATATTATTTCTTGGATTTAGTTTTGATGAAATAAATACATTCATTAAAGCAGTCTTTAAATAATTTCTGGTCAGGTTTTTCCTTATCTATAAATATGGTGTTGTTTGATTTAGAAACAAGTAATATGGTGCATGCTCAATATAAACAATTTCAAGTCTATGAAAGCCTCCCCCCCCCCCCGAATATACTATTTGCCTCACTTGAACAACATGTGATGCTCAATATAAAATACAGACTGAATTTCAGTATTTTATAACTGGACTATAAAATGAATGTATGAAAAGTTCTACAACATCTGATAGTCACAAGCTATACAAAAATAGATGCAGTGCTCCTGGTCATTGGCTTCCAAATGTTGTGGGTTTTACTGGAGTCAAGTAGTAACTAGGACCGGAGAAGTTTTTTGCGTATATCTGCAGAATCTGGAGAAGCTTCAATTCAAGTCTAGATCCAATGTAATCTGCACAGACTTACCAAATATATTGAGGCTTGATTGAAGTCGACAACACATTAGTTTCACAATTGACATCTATGATCTTCAATTTGGCCCATTGAAGAGAGACTGCGAATGGTTTCCGATGTATACTACAAATGTATCAATATGTGAAGTAACTCCATTCCCTAGTGCCTCCGCTTACATTACTAACTTCATCCATTAACTGCATCTGGACCATCCTCGTTTTTCTTTCATGAACATATTTTCAGATATATCTGGTAAATATGGGGATGCCAAAGTTGTCCCAGAAAATTACAATTACACTGTGAAACCAGCTGTGTTACCTTAACGGCAGTAACCATTGACATAATGATACTTCCGTATAAACAACGGTTTCCTACTGTAAAATGGCAGTTTTTTTAGTTCATTACGGTATTTGCTGTAAAAGTAATGTTTTTGTGGTATGACACAGCTCATACCTAGAGGGTTTTACAAACAGAATAGCTCATTCACAAGAAAGTTGTACACACAATTTATAGTGAAAAGCTGTTGTAAAACTTCTCCAAAAGGTCTCAAAAACTGTTTCTTCTTTTGCTTCATAGAAGGCTGCAGAAACATTTATTATTCCATTCACTATTGATAGAGAATGTAGTGGACATAAATTATTTGTCTGCTTCCTTAAGCATCAAGGAGATACAAATTCTTCCACTGCATTCAAAGTATTCAGCATCCAAACTCATGAGTTTTTCGCTGCAGTATTATGTTGCATGGAATTGTCCATAAAGGAAGATCTGAAAATATCCACACAAAATAAAGAAATACAATTGGGCTCACATTGCTTCCATCAATGACATTTTGGCAAGTGAACTTAACCACCAACGAAACTTTCACGGCAATATGACAACCATGCCATGCTGAAAATAATTTGACATATATTAGGCAGAGTCTTGTGTGATCTGATCACAGATATATTAAAAATAAACATAGCTTTTGTCCAATTTTAGAGAAAGAGTTTGGACGGACAAAAGCTAATGCTAGTTTGGTCTGTTTCAAACAGCAGCATCTCCAACTTTAATTGCATTTTCATTAAGCCAAGGCACGGAATAACATGGGCAGTTGAGCACATTATTAGGATTTTATATCTGCTCGCTGATACCACCCTACTTTTTAGCTGAAGATGTGTGCAGGTTACATTCATTTTATGTGACCGATGTGAGCGGGACCTGCACATTCAGCACAAACGTGGTTATATGGACAGTAGGCTATTGAATGGCATGGTTTTACCCTCTGCCATAAAGTTAACTATTGTGCATTAGTGTGTAATAGGCATGGACCCTTGGGTTTAATTACCCTTTTCATTGTAATAATTATATTATTATGGAAACTCAAGATGTTTTGGAAGAATGGCCTGCTACCAGTTACATTTAAGATCCTCTGTATGAAGGCGTCGTCTCTTAGCAATAATAACGTGAAGCCATACAAATGTAAATGTCAATTTTGGCCACTCACGTTGTACAACTCTGCTGGACGTTTACCTCTCAATTTTGGTCAATAAACCTTTCATTGGACCTTCAAAACACATCTGACCCAACATTACCAGATCAAGCAATATACGGCACATTTTCAAACTTGTGATATGCACATATAACAAGGGTCATTTTTGGAAGATCTTTCCTGATTAGTGGTTCCAAAGTGACCTGCTTTCTGTCCAAACGAAGTTGACTGGCTCAGTCAGAATATGGTACTTTTTAATATGCCAATTACAAATAAAGGCAAAGAGACTCTATTAGGCTTAAGCCTGTGCAAATTTATTAGATTTTACTCTAACACCTCCTTAAAGGCACACACTCATCAAATCCTGACTTTCAATAAATACAGCTTCATCCATCAGGACTGAGTCTTATGTGTACATGGAGTGGGTTTCAAAGAAATTATTTTAAGTTAACATTTTACAAAGGACCTTTGAAGTTGTTGTTTTTGGCCTGCTGTGTAGGCCTCAATCAAATGGCCCATTTGATATGTGTGACGTAGGGCTGGGTAGCCAGTCAAGGGTGACCACTGACTAGCCATGCCTGGCAATCATGCCAATGCTAACCATGCTCATTGACTGTGTGGTTTCTGACTGCTAAGACCAGTATGGCAAGCGCATCGTCTGCCACACATTCCCAAAAAGGTCAAAATTAGTAAAGAATAGGTTGATTTTGTTAATGAAATTTAAAAAAAGGTAAATGCCCAGACAACTATCAGAGTGTGCTGTCCACATTTTCTAAATCATGACTGCCATATACATTTGGAGGTGAATCAGGCTTCACAAAAAAACTCGGATTGATGGATTAGGATGTACCATCAGTTGACCTGCATCTTCACTTGAATGATATTTTGGTGACTGGAGCCTGAAAAATTATGTTAGTCCCGATTTTGAATTTATGCTATTATTCTGATCTATGTAACAGCATATGCCCAGCAAAGATGCATTTTAAATTTATATATATATTTATATATATGTACAGTAGAAAAGACTAAACAAAATATAACAACAAGGTATTGCATTGCTTTGGAAAAAAAGGAAAAAAGACCAGTGGCTCATATTTTGGTCATACTTTGTGATTATTGATCTTTGATGGCAATGCACTGTAAAGTGCTGCCATCTTTTATTATATTAACTCGCAGGTACGAGATTTTTAGGCATGTTGCCTTTGCATCTT